>OY743168.1:33524627-34088750 GCA_963555705.1 Ligustrum vulgare | reverse complement strand
TTTTGTTCTTGAAATAATAAGAAAGCGGCACATTTCTTAACTTCACTTCTCGTTTAAAAGTATTCATTTGATTGTATTTCTTTATTTCTAGTCTTTGATTAGAGAGGACGTTGATTATAATATTCAATGGTATTTGATGTAGGAAAAAGAAAAACTCTCATTTTGTAAATTTAAATTAAGGGATAATTTCACTCTACACCCTTTTTCTTTGTGAACTGAAATATGTCCTCTTGCAAAGTTTCCGTCTTTCATCTTTTTTCATTACTCAAATTTAAATCTTAAGTATCAATGTATGATACTGAAATTTAGGCCATAGGTATCTTAATTCTTTAAAGTATTATAATATAATACTTCATGAACATAAATTTCAATTTTGAACCCAAAATTTAGGTATTTCTGGTTGTCCTTCAAATTAATATTTGACTGGCCCTTTTAACACTTTCTAGGAGTCAAATCCGAGTTTTAAAAAATCTATGCCCCGAATCTGGTGAAGAAGATTTCATTGCTTTTTATTAATCCTGCATGGTTGTAAGTATTTTAGCTAGGAACAGAATCAATCCTACATTGAATACAAAAAAAATGTTCTTCTAATATGAGCATAAAAAGTGACAGGTAAACGTATGTACATAAATTTTCATCAATGGTCAATGAAGTTTGTAAGAAATTTTAAGTTGGTCATTAAAGTATTTTTCTTACTCTATTAGTCACTAAACTGTTTTACGAATGGCCACATGGTTAGTTAATGATGGGTCATTAAGTACTACACTGGACTGAACCATTATTGTTATTTTCTTGCCATATAAGCATAAATCGCCGAAAATAGAGCAAAATTGCATTTTTAATTGTTTGTTCCATTCATTTTATTCTCTTCTGGTATTTCATAGTACCCCAAAATCCATTTACCCCGATCTTCATATTAGGATTCTGGATGTTAGTCGAAAATAAATGCAAAATCTCAAGGATGTATCTTGACAATGCAAAGGCATTTGTGTCGAGATTTCACAGTTGGACACTGTGCTTGATTGAGACGGCAATTGTATGAATGTATGATAATCAAGGCTGGAGACCGATTCCTGGTTTATGCTATCTTTGGGCACTTGGTGTTATATAAAACATACCTCAAGAGTTGGAGACGAAAATTAACTTGTACCATATGAAGAATCACGAACCAAATTACTTTTTGCATTACATATTCAAACTAGAAATGAATGTCAAATTACCGGACAAAAAAACTTGAAGGAACATTAACAAGAAGGACATAAAAAGGCTCGAGAAAGATTTTAGAAAATCTCTATCCTAATAGTACTCTGTCCCCTCTCGATCGAGATGCTTAAGAGTTTGATGCAAAAGACTTTAGTGGATTAACTTAAGTCTTCAACCGAGCACATTCGAAGCACAACAAAAACTCAAAGAGGAACAAGAAAACAAAGAAAATGAGTATTAATTTTAGTGTAAGTGATCTCTCACCTTGTATATAATTAATGGATGTTAATTTTGATCAACATAATACCCAACATGTAGTAGTCAATCTACCATTTACGAATACGAAGTACACAATACTGGGCCAAAATGATACATTTTGGTGCCAAAAACTGACTTAGGCACCAAATGGTTCCTCTCGTAATCACCTTGCGATTGCAAGATTTTGCGCCTTGCAATTGCTAGGCATAACAGAATTTTAATATGTTTAAATTATTGTCTGGCTTGTGATCGCAACTTCAAATAATTTACGGGCTTTTCATTTTTGTCCTTTTCAATGTCTCTTCGCATTGATTTAATTATGTACATTCATTCATGATCTTAACACATATTTGAACAATCATTTGGAAACAAATTTACAACAATTTCCCACTTGTTAAATGGCTTCACCAACTCATTTTAGAACGATGTTATGCATAAAATAAAGTATATTTCGATTTGAACCTTACCTTAGTGTAAACATCACAAAGTATTTTCGAAGTCCAAGGTAGCTGTGACTTTAAATCAGTTATTCCATGTGATAATACCGGAAACGTCACATATACAACACTCAAATATTTTGCTCCACTCACGTATTTAGCGTTATTATGACCTTGCGCTCATCCGATTTTTGAACTTTTAAAAGCGAAAACTCCGATTCTCTATTGAAGCAGTACCACCTCGAAGTTCATATATATATATATATATATATATATATATATATATATATATATATATATATATATATATATGATCAATTCACAATTAATTATTCGACAACACTTGTCAAGTTTTTTCACAATATTTTGTAATATTTTTGTGTACTTTATAGATTTCAAAATAATATTACTTAAACTTTATCATACTACCCCCACACTTCTAGGGTATATTCAAAATTATTCTTTTACTCAACGAAAGAATTTAACTTTATATTATAATTTATTTACTCTATAAAAGAAATGGTTTTCGTAATACTTTCACTCAATTGAAAGAAATAGAATCTTAATTCTATGAACCAAAATTTGTTCTAACAATAATTTAATTTTCCTCAATGAGTATAATAGATATTTTGCCATTTTGTTTGAGTGTTACCCTACATTTTGAGATATCAAACTTCTCAATTTCATTTTAGTGAATGATTCTTTTAGTGAACCACAATATTCAACAATAATCCATATTCACTTTTATGTTTCATATTATACTCTCTATTAGTAATAATGTAATTCACATCTGATATCAATCCATAATATCAATATCAATTAGTTAAACATGCTTAATTATATCATCTTGCATACTTCACAAAATAATAATCAAATTTGATTATATAAAATAATATAAAATAAACATAATTTTGAACGAAACTTTCATTTCATAAATTATTTAAATATGTATTTTAAACAAGTCTCTAATTTGTTCAAATCCTCAAATAATCAAATAAGAAATTTGCATCTCTATGTAAAAAGCAATTTATAATAAATACTTCACATGAGTATTTTATTTGCAAAACAATAATCACCTTTTCTATAAGAGATAAATACTCTAACTAATCTTATTATAATTACATTATGATAATCAAAATGATTAACGACAATAATTTTTTCTTTTCTTTTTTGTACAATATTCATGTCATATAGTCATCTTCTATCAAATCCAAGCAAAGCAAAGCAAACAGAAATCACATGATTCAACACTAATATCATGTTTCTACAAAAGCAAAAGTTCATAAAGGTTCACACTTTTTGTTCTCCAAAATATATTTGAGGTTTCATAATTTAAGTTCTCAACAAAAAATCTGATTCCATAGGAAAATGTACTTTTAGATTGTCATATAAAACATACCTCGAGAGTTGGAGACAAAATTAACTTGTATCATATAAAGAATCACGAACCAAATCACATTTTGCATTGCATATTCAAACTGGAAATGAATGTCAAATCACCGAATAGAAAAACTTAAAAGAACATCAACAAGAAAGACAACATAAAAAGGCTCGAACACGATTTTAAAAAATCGCTGTCCTAAAGAAACATTTGCCCTATCTTGATCGAGGTGCTTAAGAGTTTGATGCAAATGATTTTAACAGATTAATTCAAGCCTTCAACTCTCTTGTAAATTTTGATCAACATAAATATGGCAAGCAATCTTCTATTTATGAAAGTACACAATACTTGGCTGCACCTTGTGACCACAATGTACAATAGAATTTTAATCTGTTTAAATTATTGTCTAGCCTGCGATTGCAACATGCTAATGCTTTGCGATTGCAACTCCAAATAATTTACGAGCTTCACATTTTTTGCCCTTCAATGCCTCTTTAGCATTGATTTAATTTTGTACTTTCATCCATAATCTTAACACATATTTGAACAACTATTTAAAAACAAATTTCCAACACTTAGTCCATTGGGGGCGTTCAGCAACGACCCACCAGATTTTAAATCTTTATAAATTTCTGTCACTACTAGATCTAGAAAAATACTTTAATGACTAACTTGAAATTTCTTGCAAACTTCATTGATGATTGGTGAAATTAACTCATATGTATATACTATACACACAAACATATATTGATTCTTCACTCACTCTCATCTATATCATCTGCAATCTATTTGCCAGTTTAGAAATATATATTTATTTTTTTGTGTCCATTAATACTGCCAAGAACACTTCTGGCAGCATCTATCTATGACTTAAAAAATACTAAGTTAGATCTCTATCTTCCCCCTTTTTTTGTATGCCAATATACTCAACCTAATTCACTCAATCATCCTTATCCCCATTGGATTTTTCAGCTTCTTCTTACAGGGCTCTGCCCAGGATTGAAGATTTTTATCCTTTTTTGTTCAGTAATCTAAAATGATGCAGGAGCAAATAGGGATTCCAGCTTGTTTTTCATCTGGTGAGAAGCTTACAGATGACCCTGCTGGTAAAACTTGGTCAGGGCAGAATGTTTTTGAGTCGGTATACCGGACTAAAATCGCCGATCAATGTCGATTAATCACAGTTACATGGTGCAAGAATTTGCTGCTCCATGGCCTGTCTGTCTCAGTAGAAGGGCCTGAGGGAGAAAGACAGTATACATGTAAAGTTGAGCTTAAGCCATGGTATTTTTGGAAGAAACAAGGGTCGAAGAGGTTCGCTGTGGATGATAAGGCCGTCGCCATTTTCTGGGATCTTAAGGCTGCAAAGTTCAACCGTGAAATCAAGCCAAGTTCCGAGTACTATGTTGCCATTGTTTGTGATGATGAAGTTATCCTACTTCTTGGAAACTTGAAAATGGAGGCTTATCGAAAGACAGGATGTAGGCCGGCACTTATCGATCCGATATTAGTCTCAAGAAAAGAGCACATTTTTGGTAAGAAAAAGTTTGTAACAAGAGTTAAATTCCATGATAAGGGCAATTTCCATGAGATATCCATTGAGTGCAAAAATCGAAATTCTTCTAATGGCGCGGATTCCGAAATGGAGATTAGTATTGATGGGCATTCATTGATTCATGTCAAGCACTTGCAATGGAAATTCAGAGGCAACGAAGCTATTCATCTCAACAAAGTGAGAATTGAAGTGTATTGGGATGTCCATGATTGGCTTTTCTCCCCCGGTTTACGCCCCGGTTTGTTCATTTTCAAGCCAAATATGTTGTCAATACCTCATTCATCAATTTCAACATCACCATTGTCATCACAGGCAGGGAGTTCCAACTCAATGGAGGGGCTAACTGCATGTGCAGCATCTGATTTTTGCCTTTTCCTCTATGCCTGGAAAGTGGAATGAAAAAATCACAGAGGCCTAATTGAAATGAAGCTTATGGCCCCATGTATCAATATGGAATGTGGGCTGTTGGGGGTGGGGTGGGGGTGTAAGCACATCACATGAAAAATTAAGTGGGCCCTAGAAGAGGTTGGAAGTTAACAGCTGGTTTTAAACAAGTGGCATGATTGAAGTGGACAGACAGATTGGATAACATACATACCCAATTATTTCCCATCTAGAGGCATCTCTTTTTTTGTCCTTGATTTTTCCTCTCTTTCTTGATCTGATCTTGATATAAGTGAGAAATTATATATTTTTAAATTTATATTTTCAAGATTGCATACATAGAAAAGTACACTACACTACACCGTATAATTTTCATTTTTCTTTGTTATATATAATTTACATTTTTCTTTGTTATATATTATAATTAAGCTTTCATATAAATTTAAGGTTCCCAGAACAAGTTGGAGCAAGTATTTTGTTTATCTGCCAAGTCAAAGGCTAGCTCCTAACAAGATGATTTAGTTTAAATTAGTTCTCCCGATTGGAGTCTTCAGTCGCTTATCTAGCTCATTTTCCGGAGGCTGAGCTTTCTCACTTTGTTGTGTCTTGGAGAAGTACATGCCACACATGTTTGGTTAAGCCCTAGTAAAGTACTTAAAAGTAACTTTTGAGGTGGTCGTACATTTTTCAAGCTTAAAGTTGTTACTTGTTAGTGAATTTTATTGTAAATTATATAAAAATAAGTAAATCAATAAGATAATAAATAAATCACAAACTTACTTACTTGATACTTGCAAAGTAAATATAAAAGGTGAGATTAAAACAAATGAGAATAGTAGGTCAAAGCAAGAGTTCAACTCTTTGTCTTTAAGACGAATTTGTCCTGCCCGGATGCTTACGGTGTTATGACAATCGTCTCCCAAGATATAACGGTCCTCTTCTTGCAATAGAAGTACTTCAAATAGCAAGAAACAACAAACTTGAAAAAGTTTTGCACTCTCTACAAAAAGGACTTTTTATGCAAAGATTTTGAAGTTATGAAAGTAAATATGGAATGTAAGAATGATTGGAATGTATAAAACCTAACCAAAAGGGGTCCTATTTATAGATGTTGAAGCGGTGTGTCCGGAGAGACATGTCCCAAAATTCGCCTTGTTTGGAATAGTCATGTCTGTTCACTTACCAAGCGACGGCTCGAATCACAGTTGAAGGCAGCTTGATCGTTTTCGAAGAATTGCTCGAATCACGCTCGATGACCGCTTGAATGTGGTTGACAGATTCGACCTGCTCGAGTTACGCTTGAAGGTCGCTCGAGCGGTTAGTTTATTTTTGGAATATTTTTGAATTGAAATTAAAGTTAAATAAATAAAACTAATTTATTTATTATAACTTTCTCCAAAAGGAAATATAGATAAATTGGCCCACGACCCATGACCCCAGTTCGAGCTCATGCTGTGCCGACTCGGTTGGACGGACGGACGGCGGTGGTGGCAGCACTCGCGGGGGGCTTTGGACTAAACCCAATACGATCTAAGTCTTCCATCCTTCAAACACTATTAGTATCCCTTGGGGCCCAAACCCAAATGTAAAATTGAAGGTAATAAAGAAGTCCAATTTTTCATCATTATCCTATATGGGACAAAGCTTAACTTTTGTCCAATTTTATTCCAACAAGCTCATTTCAACACCTCACTTTAATCATTAATTTCTCATTCATCTGGAAATGGTTTTACGAATCCAAATATATCACGGTTATCTACGTTAGGAGTAGAATAATTTGAATTCCTCATATGCACGAAATGGATATCAGGATCCACCCAATTTTTTAGTCAAATTTGACCCATTTGAGTACCATTTCCAACAATTCCCCACATGAATGAAAATTACCAGAAAACGCAAATGATAATGCAAACACTAGTAGAGAGTATAGAAGGAAACTTATTGCATCAAGAAAGGTAGCTTCTGGCTTTGAGCTTTCCTAAGTAAAATGCTATCGGGTTTACTTGGCTAATCGGTGAACATGATGTCTTGAACTGTTCAGTCGTTGATGTAAACCAAAAAAATAGCACTCACACAATATATTTCCTAACTGTTTTGGTTCGCTGGTTGTGTTCATTTTGACCCTGAACAACTATTGGGTTTCATAAGTACTTTAGAGAATTCAAGCCTTGAAACATTCTCATAGAAGCGGCCCCACTTCTCACTTACATGGGCGATCTCCTATTAAGAGTATTCTGCCATACTCTAGTTGATTTATTCAACATATAAGAATCATTAAAAGCTTAACTTAACCTTATACATTCTGCAGAAAACACTTTTATTCATATAAAAATGGGTAGGAGATTTTTCTCCTAAGTGTTTAACTGAATCTTTGTAACTTAGTTGTCCCATTGAACCAAGATCTTGGGATCTTCAGTCAATACGGTTGGGTTACCATTACATTGAGTCATGTGTTATAGGCTTTTAATCTCATTCCTTTTGATAAGCAGTATACTTGATCTCTTGGTAAACCTTTTGTAAGCAGATCCCGAGATTCTCCTTTAATTTCACATAATCAATGGAAATAATGCCATTTGAGATCAACTGCTTAATGGTATTGTGTCTACGACATATATGTCTAGACTTACCATTATATATGCTACTTTATGCCCTCACAATAGCCGACTGATTATCACAATGTATTCTTATTGCAAGCACTGGCTTAGGCCAACATAGAATGTCCTCTAAGAAGTTACGAAGCCATTCTGCTTCTTCCATAGCTTTATCAAAAGCTATAAACTCCGATTCCATTGTAGATCGAGCTATACACTTTTGTTTTGAGGACTTCTAAAACACAACACCACCACCAATGGTAAAAACATAACCACTAGTAGATTTAGAATCTTTCGTGACTGATATCCAATTAGCCTCACAGTATCCTTTTAATACCACGGGATATCTTGTATAATGTAATCCAAAGTTTAAAGTGTACTTAAGATACTTAAGAACCCTATTCGATGCCTTCCAATGGTCATTGCTTGGATTACTTGTGAACCTACTCAGTTTATTCACAATATATGCTATATCCGGACGGATGCAATTCATAATGTATATTAGACTGCCTATAACCTATGAGTATTTCAATTGAGACACCTGTTCACTTCTATTTTTGACTAAGTGTAGACTTAAGTCAATAGGAGTTTTTACTGGACTTTCATCATACATGTTAAATCTTTTAAGTACGGTCTCAACATAATGAGATAGAATAAGTCCATCAAATGTCTTAGATATTTTAATCCCTAATATAACATCAGCCACTCCCACATCTTTCATGCCAAAATATTTTGTTAACATTTGCTTAGTATTCATGATAACATCATGATTGCTACCCGTGATTACATATCATCGACATATAGACATACAATTACATAAGCTCTAGGTGTGTTTTTGATATAGACGCATTTATCACATTCGTTAATCTTAAACCCATTTGACAACATTGTTTTGTTAAATTTTTGGTGCTATTGCTTTGACGTTTGCATTAACCCATATAAAGACTTAACGAGTTTACACACCTTCTTCTCCTGTCCCAGAGCAATATACCCTTCAGGTTGTTTCATATAAATTTTTTCTTCTAACTCACCATTCAAAAATGCCGTTTTAACGTCAATTTGATGGATTTCAAGATTATGCAATGCAGCAATTGTGATAAGGACTCTAATAGAAGTAATCCTTGTAATGGGTGAGTATGTATATGAAGAAGTCAAGGCCTTCCTTTTGTATATAGCCTTTTGCTACTAACCTTGCCTTATATTTATCAATTGATCCATCCATTTTTAGCTTCTTCTTAAAAATCCACTTGCAACCTAACGGTTTATTTCCCGGTGGTAGATCCACTATCTCCAAAGTGTGATTTTGCATAATGGATTCTATCTCACTGTTGATAGGTTTTTCCAAAATGGAGCTTCCAATGTAGACATTTCTTCATTGAATGTCTTAGAATCATTTTCTACCATATAAGTTAGAAAATATGGACTGAACGAAGTGGATGTTTTAGTCTGTTTACTTCATCTTGGTTCTTCATCATTTAGAGGAGTGTCACTTGCATTCTTATAAGTTTGCTTATTTGAACTTGTTTCTTTCCTTTCTTTGCATGAAAAAATATCTTCAAAGAATGCAGCATTCCTAGATTCAATGATAGTGCCTTCATGCATATCCAAAATATCGCACTTATGTACAAGAAATTGATATGCACTACTGTTATTAGCATCTCCAATAAATATGCAGTCAATGGTCTTTGGCCCTATTTTCTTGTTTAGGCTTAGGTACTTCAACCTTAGCCAAACACCCCCACACTTTTAAGTGTTTATAAGTAGGCTTATGACCTTTCCATAACTCATATGGAGTTTCATCCTTTTTCTTTTGTGGTATCTTGTAAGAATAACGTTCGCTGAAAGGATAGCTTCCCTCCACAAGTTTTGAGGTAAGCCTGAACTAATTATCATAACATTCATCATCTCCTTAAGAGAGTTCGATTTTTGCATTCAGCAACACCAATTGGTTGAGATGAGTAAGGTGTCGTTATTTGATGAATTATTCCAAATTCAGAACACACTTCTTCAAACGGTGCTCCATATTATCCACCTCTATCACTACGAATAATTTTTATTCGTTTATTTATTTGATTTTCAACGTTGTTTTTATAATGCTTCAAAGCATCTTAGGCATCATCTTTGCTTTTTAGCAAATAGACGTAACAATATCTTGTGCAATCATCAATGAAAGTAATAAAATACTTTTCACAACCTCTATTGCACAAACTTTAAGTCGCATTTATCACTATGAGTTAATTCCAAGGGGTTTGTGTTTCTTTCAATAGAATGAAACGGAGTTTTGGCTAACTTCGCCTCAACACAAATTTTGCACTTATGATTAGGATCGAATTGCAATGAAGGTAGTAAATTTAAATTCATTAATTTACGTATGGATTTAAAATTTGCATGTCCTAATCGATTGTACTACAAACAAGATGACTCAAGCATATAAATAGAATTGTAACTTTTATTATTGCTTGATTTTAGTACAATAGTAAGGACGTTCATTTTGAATATCCCATCACAAAGATAGCCTTATAATTAATTCTTCCAAGTTCATCTCTTTACGTTTGTGCTTGAGGTAGTTCTTGAAATCTCTCCACGAAGGAGGAGTTTTTCAATTATTGCAGCATTTTGGAATGACTCACTTAAACTCATATTTTAAGCTTGGATTTTTTGAAGAAGAACTTGCAATTCTTGAACTTGACTTATCACAGTTTTTGACTTCACAATCTTGTATTCAAGAAACTTTCCGACAATGAACTTCTTTGTGCCAACGGCCTCTGTTTCATACTTCTTTTCTAAGGATTCCCACAATTCTTTTGCAGAATTCATAGAACCATACACATTGTATAGTGTATTATCCAGTCCATTAAGAATGTAGTTTTTGCACAAGAAGTCGGAATGCTTCCATGCATTCAAGGCAATTAGGGACTCCCTATTGTTTGGTCCTTCTTGAATTGCTGGAGCATCTTTAGTCAAAAATCTTGCCAAGTTCAATGTGGTTAAGTAGAATAACATCTTTTTTTGCCATCTTTTGAAGTCAACACTGCAAAATTTCTTCGATTTTTCTCCATGCGGTACCGAAGTTGATTGAAGCGGCATAACCACATTTGTTGTACCAATTGAAGCATTCCCAACATTAGGAGTATTAGTTGTATCACTTGAGGTATTACCAACATTAGGATTATTTATTGCACCATTCAAGGTATTACCTACGTTAGTAGCATTAGTTTCCATTTCTGTTACAAAAACTGGAGTTCAACAATTAAATGAATAACACTTGAATTGTTATTCTAAAGAATTTAGGAGAAGAGAGGAAGTATAATAAACAATATACAAAAACTAAAGCATCACAACAAAATTAGTCTTAAAATTGTTAGTGAATTACTTGTATATTGTAAATTATATAAAGATAAGTAAATCAATAAGATAATAAACAAATTACAAACTTACTTATTTGATACTTGCAAAGTAAATATAAAAGGTGAGAATAAAACAAATGAGAATAGTAGGCCGAGGGAAGAGTTCAGCTCTTTGTCTTTAAGATGAATTTGTTCCACCTGGTTGCTTATGGTGTTATGACAATCATCTCCCAAGATACAACGGTCATCTTCTTGCAATAGAAACACTTCAAATTTGTAAGAAACAACAAACTCAAAAAAGTTTTGCACTCTCTACAAAAAGATTTTTGTGTAAAGATTTTGAAGTTATGCAAGTGAATATGGAATGTAAGAATGATTGGAATGTATGAAACCCAACCAAAGGGGTCCTATTTATAGATGTTGAAGTGGTGTGGCTGGAGAGACATGCCCTAAAATTCTCCTTGTTTGGAATAGTCATGTATGTTCACTGACCAAGCGATGACTCGAATCACGCTTGAAGGCTGTCGAGCGGTCTCAAAGAACCAATTGAATCACGCTCGATGACCGCTCAAGCATGATTAACAGATTCAACCCACTCGAGTTGTTAGCTTATTTTTGGAATATTTTCGAATAAAAAATAAAGTGAAATAAATTAAACTAATTTATTTATTATAACTTTCTCCAAAAGGAAATATAGATAATTGGCCCACGACCCGAGCCCATGCCGAGCCGGTTGGATGACGGCGGGGATGGTGTGCGCGCCTGTGGGCTTTGGACTAAACCCAATATGATCTAGGTCTTCCCTCATTCAAACACTATTGGTACCCATTGGGACCCAAACTCAAATGCAAAATTAAAGATAATAAAGAAATCTAGTATTTTCATCTTTTTCCTATATGGGACAAAGCTTAACTTTTGTCCAATTTTATTCTAACAATGTCATTTCAATACCTCACTTTAATCATTAATTTCTCATTCATCCGAATATGATTTTACGAATCCAAATGTACCATGGTTATCTACGTTTGGAGTAGAATAATTTGAATTCCTCATATTCACGAAATGGATATCGGGACCCACCCGAATTTTTAGTCAAAGTTGACCCATTTAAGTACCATTTCCAACAAAAGTTACTATGTGAAACTATTTTCAAACCATGATTGCATTTAAAAAAGTAAAAGTAATTTCAGTTCAAGGATATATAGAGAAGTGCCCAAGTAATGTGGGTTAAATACCATTTTAGGTCCAAAGTACTAAAAACGTGTTTTGACCCTTGAAAGTGAGTAGCACATTTCCAATATTCTTCACATTGCTACGAATTTGAGTGCACCAATAGTGAATTTGAGCAACCAGTTTAATATCATCTTGCTCACATACATATGAAAAACAAGTTATGACTTTAGTACTATATTTGAGGAAATGATTGATAAAAACATTTATTCAGACTTTATTCACTATATAATATATCTCAAATAAAACACGTATTTATTCAAAATATCCTTCAAGTGTGACACCTTAAACAAAATGCATAAATTTTCTCTATGTATAGTGCAACAGTGAATAACAGGATTTTTCATAAAATGTATAACATGCTAATAGTCAAAGTATATAGTCATATCACCAACAAAATCACAATGTTTATTTAGAAGACATTAAATATCAAAGATCATTTAATGAGTTATATAGTGCCAATATACTTCGACTCGATCATGGATAAAAGAACTATGTGCAAAAAATATGTGATTTGCAACTCACATACCATCACACAAGGTGAAAACATATAGGAGGAAAACAACATCCAATTACCAATATCCCCTGCATAACATACATTTAAAAATGCTCACAATATCACATTATGTATATAGCACTTGAACATAAGATCCATATCATAGTATTCCCTCAGATTCAGTATACATATTTCAAATCTTCTCATTTATAAGTAATAACAATAAACCAATCAAAAGCAATATCATCAACATACAATAACAAGAACACCAAGTTACTTTTATTTCAATCATGATGATATACAAACAATAATCAAACTTATTGCTTCAGAAGTCAATAATAAAAACAATCGAATCAAATCATTTATACCACAACCAAGGCAACTTTTAAGCCATACAAGAACATTTTAAGATAAAAAACACAGTTGTGCACAAGTTTCTATTTATCTCCAAATAATCAAAAGGTTGAAATCATAAAAACTTTTATAAAAAATGTAATTTTACATCAAGTTGTTTAAGTTATCATGACTAACTAAATAACAAACAAAAGTTTTCATATAACCAACACCTTCTTCTATGTGTGTACCCATGTATCTAGTAATCTAAAAAGTTTATTCCTAGTGGTATCCTCTTTTTGATTCATAATAAGACAAGACAATTCATATCTCCTATCGTTGCTTATCCACTCTATCGATTGTTCATTCTCACATAGTCTCCTCACTCTCCCACACTAGTCAAATACTCGTTAACTCAAGAATATGATACAATGGGTGTATTCCTATCACTCTCTCACCACTATCTTTAACTTCAGGACGCTGAATATGGAGTCTCCACCTCAATCGAGGTTTCCGAGGCCTGAGAATAGTACTCTCATTATTTAAAACCCTATCTGCAATTGATAACTAGCACTACCTTGTTATTTTCTCTAATTGCACCAAAAACCATATCCTAAACATGATATATCAACCCCATTAATTAGGGGTGAACGCGGTCCGGTTTGAGCTGTTTTCGATTCATTCTTTACCTTGTTACTCTTGTACTAGATTGATAATAAAAACATTATCATAAGTGAATAACTTCACTGAAATGTGGGAGCATGATTTTTAGACTATCAATTGTCGATATGTACTACACATCATTTGAAGATTTGATAACTCTAGTCAAGTATTTAAGTTTTTCTTCACTTTCAACAGTTTATTGTAATTACGACTTATTGTTGCATTATCTTGGTTAATTTTCTTATTTAGTACAATTTTTTTACCTTCAGTGCATACATGACCCAAACTCCAAGGTAGGAAACTTCTATACTTTTTTTTCTGGGATCATCATAATACAGTGAAAATGAGAAAAGATATATACAAGAATTTTATTTTCATAGTTAAAATTTGACTCTTTTTTGGCAGAATAATAGTAAATTCAAATTAATAAAATTAATTTTTAATTAAAAAATAAAAGCGGTTTGGTTCGATTTTTTGCGGTTTTTGAAAATCAAAACCTAAACCAAACCATTTTGAAATGGTTTGGTTCAGTTTGAGTGAAAAAAAAAAACCACGGGTTCATGCGGTCTCAAACCAACGGTTTCAAACCAACGAGTTAGGTTCGGTTTGCAGTTTCACGGTTTGTTTGTGCACTCCTACCATTAACGGTGATCACACTACTCCATGATTTAACCACCATTTTGACTTCTAAAGCACAACCAAAATGTTAGCCCAAGTGTAACTAACCAAGAGAGGGGGTGAATTGATTTATTAAACTTTTTCGATAAATAATCTCAAATTTAAAAACAAATAGGTACTAGTATGAACACTTAATGATGTAAGTAACTTAACTATCAATGTAGTGTGCTACAAATGTGTAAACTTATTTGATAAAGCAAGTATAACACTTAGAGATAGAGTTGCACAATATAAATTGAAAGAATAGAGTAAGTGCAATGTAAGTAAGTAAAAGGGATAAGAAGATGCAAACGCTATTTGAAAAGGATCAATCAACCAATGTGATCTACGTTCTATGTTACCGAGTTCCCCGTCACTAGCAAGACCAAGTCCATTATAATGGTAACTTACAACAAGGAGTATCAAATCCTTAAGTGACTTACAACAATGAGCACTTATCCTTAGGTGACTTACAACAAGGAGCACCTATCCTTAAGTGACTTATAACAAAGAGTACTTATCCTTAGGTGATTTACAACAAGGAGTACATATCCTTAATAACAATCGAATTTTCACAAGGATCTCGAACCAACAATATAATGAATTGATTTACAATTGAAATAACTCTATTAACAAATGATATACTCAAATTAAGCCTCAAGAGAGTTAGGCTAACACTTCAATAAATAGCAATGAATTAAGCTCGAGTATTAGGGAAAAACTTTGATGCTCGAGTATTAGGGAAAAACTTTGATGCAAATGATAATGAAAAGTTCAATGAAATCAAATAAAGTTTTTCAAAGAATATAATCTCTTGTTAAATGATTGAATCAGGTTAAGTACTAAGAGATGCCACACTTGAATAATCAACAATAAGTTAAGCTCAAAGTGTTTAGGCAGTGGAACTTTGATGAATCAAATGATAATGAAAAGTATAGTAAAAATAATAAAAGTTCTTCAATTGAAACTCTCTATTTAAAAGATTAAAACAAGTTTACAACAAAGAGAGATCTTCACAAAAACTTTCTTTCAAAAACTTCGATGAATTTTGATAAAACAAAGTTTAAATCAATCAAAGTTTACTTGCCAACTTAAAATCTTAATGGAATAGATGAAGAAGTATTCAATAGATCAAGAGATTCCTTTTGTAATCAATGAAATAGAATTCAATGCAATGTATACTCAATGATTTTCTCAATCAATTTCTCTCTTAAATGTTCTTGTAAGTTGGTCAATATGAATGCAAAAGAAAGGGCTATTTATAGAGCAAATTGCGCACATACTGACTCTTGGGGTCAACTCCTTCAGCAATGCGGTCAACCTCAATATAGCCGTTACGAGAAAATAGTCCTTGGAGTTCAAAAAGAATAATGCGGTCGACCTCTCTTTTATTGTGGTCGACCCCAAAGCATGATGCGGTCGACCTCTCTTTTCTTGGGGTCTACCCCACTTGACAGCATTTCAAAAATATATAATTTTTCAAATGTTTTGATCAAAGTTGATTTTGAAAATGATATTTTAATGACTTTGCAAATATTACTTGAGCTTATGAAGGGCATTACCAACTATTGATGCATTAACCTTACATATGTTGAGAAGTAATTTGTAAATGCTCAATTTCTTTGTAAGCTTCATTCCTCGATCTTCATACTATCATGCTTCATGTCTTGAGCATCGCATCTTGTGTTTTTAATCTTTTATCTTCGAGCGATGATTTGTACTTTGAATGCTTTGAAAATTATCATAAAATGAAACACTTGAAGCATACTTGTTAATAATACAATATAATCTTGTTTATTATGATCAAAACAATAAGGTTAAGCTAACCATAGGTCAACACAAAAGTCTACATCATATAATGATCAACACATTTATCATGCAATCTATCATGAGTAGTATCACAAATACCTGAAGTAAAGGAAACACGCCGTTGCTTACGAGCACACGACAATCACATAAAACCACATTAGACATATAGTCTTTTCCAAGCATGTCTTCTATGAAACTTATCAAACACACAATGACCACATAAATGCATATAAGACACAGAGTCTACATATAATCCGTATTTATCACAAAATGGTACATACGACACACAGTCTCCAACAATAGTCCTTTCATCACCAAGAAGCATGTCATTTGTGTTAGTAAAAGAAATAAATGAATCAACATCTCTAATCATATAAGCAATGGTAACAAATATACCATTTCTTATAACTATCTTACAAGTTAAAAGAACACTCTTAATTATTATCATGATCATATGCTCAATTTTATCACCAAGTAACGACTCAACCAAATATTTCAAATATAACACAGATTATGGCATAAATGTACAATCAAGTAAAACCTAAATTAAGAAACAAGCAAAATCAAAAAAGAAAATGATATTCCTTAATTCTAGGTCATTATAAACTAGGTAGGTCTAATTTAAAGTCCATTAAGATAAGGGTTTCAATAAAGTGAATAACCGCAACATACAAGAAATTATCCAATTTTTACCAATCAAAATTAACAATCACAAGTTCAAAGCAATTAAAACATATCAATATCGAATACAACTCGCAAAACATGTTGCCACGGGTAAGATCTCTATTTTCAAATAATAATTAACCTAAACAAGTTGCAACAGAAAAACTAATCCATAAAGAAAGAAAAAGTTAAGGTTTAGGAATATCACAGAGCGAACAAATTGTGTTTGTATATATGGACTTGGAATCATCCAAAACGGATTGCGAAAATGGACTCGGCCGGTGGAGAAGATGAAACAGCCCATAAGTCGCCGGAGCAGTTGCCGCCGCTCCACCGTCGGCCGCCTGCCGGAAAACCCAAGAAACTGCAGAAAATGCTCCTCGACCTTGCAAAGCCAGCTGTGGTGTCCATTTTCTGATCACAGTTGTCGTTTGGCCAGAATTTGAAAAAGGAGGTTCGGTTAAAATCTCCTTCTCTGGCCAAAATATGCAGCTGCCGCTGCCAAAAACTCTGATTTTCCACCGGTGGAGGCTCCACTTTGGCCTCACAATCTCAAAAATGGTGTCAGATCGTTGATCAGAGCTGCGGTATGGCCGGAATCAAGAGTGAAATTTTCGGTTATAATTTTTCTTTATGCCCTAAAACTGCCACTGCCTTCACAAAGTCAGTTGGATGGCCTGAACCAGTGGTTTCAACTCCAGTCCGATTGTGCTTTTTCCTTGGAGAATTCCGGTCGGTGGATTTTAACTTTTCCAGCTAGACTTCTCCTATTGAATGCCGACACTACTCCTTTCTTGCCATGGAATGTCAGCGGTAGCAATCTTTCCCAAATCTTGATTTGCAAACGGACGGTGGCTTTTAACTTTCCCGAATTGGAAAGTGTTGATTTCTTTTGATTGTCGGCCAGTGCTCCTTTCTGAATTCTTTGTTTATCCGACGGTAGCTCAATTTTTCATCCGACCAACCTCTAATTCATTCCCTTTTAGGAAAGTTTTCGTAATTAATTCCAATTTTTTTCAATCCACCACTATTCAGCTAGTTGCTACTTTCTTGCCTCCATTCTTGACTTCCTCTTTCTCGAATTTTACAAATTTTTGAGATAAATTCCAATTGCAAAAATTAAACCAATTCTTGATCCCAACACAAGGCTCTAAATTCAAATCACAAGGCTCTGATACTACTGACACCAAGATTTTATGATCCGAAGATCCCGGATGTTCGATAATTTAAGAATCACCTACTCTCCCGTTTAGAAATTCATTAATTTGGATTTAAACTCAAATCTCACTAGGCACATCAAGAAGTTTATCATCGCATTACAAGATTAATATCAAGAACAAATAAAATATTCATAAAAGCACACCCTACCAAACAATCAATCGGATTTCACCAAAAACAAATTCCATATTCTATGTTTTACATCTATTGTTAGGGATGTCAAACGGGCCGAGTCGGGCTGGCTCGGCCCGTGAAGGTAATGTTCGATCTGGCCTACAAGCCAGATCGGACTCTGGCTCGTTTGGGAGACGAGCCGAGCCAGGCCGACTTGTCTCCCAAAGAGCCGGCCCAAGTCCGGCTAGTGGCCTCACGGGCTCGTGGGCCAGTCATGTTCGTGAGTTTTTTTTCTTCAACAGGCAGCTAGATGGCTACTACTAATACTAAAATAATTGTAAATATAAAAAGTAAAACGCTCCTCATTTAATCCGGGCTTAGGACCGGTTACATTTAATTTCTTGTAGGCGGAGTTAAAATTGTACATGACTAAAATTTTACTTGTACAATTTTTTTATCTGAGAGAAAGAATTAAAAATACAGAAAAAGAAAAATACATATATTATAGATAATAATTAATAATTACTCACCGATACGATTGTTCTCTGAATTCTTCGGCCAGAATTTCACTTATCTTATCTTATAACCTTTTCTTCCCAAACTGTCAATCCTTCAAACACATTAAAACATCCAATATGTCTTATTTGAACCATGACCTATATTCAGATAACACTCTACCACCTGCACTGAAAGTAGTCTCCGATGCTACAGTTGATACTGGAGGTGCTAGTAGATCTCGTGCAATCATAGAAACAATCGGGTACTGAGGCTCGTTTAGTTTCCACCACTTAAGAATGTCAAAATTATTTCTCTCGTCCTCGTCTAACATGCTAAGAAGGTCGTGTGAGAAATACCTAGTTAACTTGCTAGGAATTTCATCTGAACTATTATATGTACTAGAAGAACTAGAACCACTAGGAAGTGTACTAGAAGTTCCTTTCATAGTCATATGGTAGGAAAGTAAATCACTGTCTTGATTTTGTATCACATTTGTGGTGGGAGTAGTTCTTCTAACATTTTTATATGAACTTTCGGCATTGATCTCGTATATTTTACATAAACTTCTTCTAAATCTGTGCATGGTAAGGGGGCCCAAAAGTTAATTTTTTTGATATTGCATTTATGATGTTTTTAGTTTCCTCTAAATTTATTCTAGGGTCCATAATCGTTGCTAATGGAAATAAAGTGGGCACATCTTCCCAATATTTTCTAAACTTAGTCTCCATTACTACAATAATTTCATCAAAAATATGAAATTTTTGTACTTGTTAAAAATATTAGCAATGCAATAAAAATGCTTCAACACTAAAGGACTAGTGGGATAATAAACACCGGATAATTCGTTTGTAACATCATAAGGGTTTCACAAAAGTTTTAACATGAAATACAAGTTCCCAATCATTAGCCCCCAAATAAAAAATTGAGCCGTTAAATTCTCGTAACCTTGACAATGTGCAATTATTAAATAAGTCGAGTTCCATCTATGTACTACATCCGTAAAAAATGATCGTGCTGGCATACCATTTTCTGCACAATGTGTATCAAAAACTTGTTTTCAAGAAGGTACTTTCATAATGAAATTGCAAGCACACCTAATTTTTTTCAATTGATTTTCTATAAGCATAAGACCATCTTGAACTATTAAATTAAAAATTTGATACACACAACGAATATGAAACAAGACTCCATCAAATTCAGGATTCATGTAGCTAGATAATGTATCTATCACCACTTTATTAACAGACATTATCTAGTGTAAAACTACGCACTTTATTATCACAGTTAAATTCTCGAAGAATTGCAAGTAGTACATTGAAAATATTTGTTGCATTATGTGGGTAATCAATAACTTTTAATGTCATAATTCTTTTGTTCATTAACCAAGTATAATCAATGTAATGACAAGTAATAGCTATGTAACCTCTATGATTATTGTCAGTCTACAAGTCCGAACTAAATGATAAGTTACCATTATATTTATTTAAAGAATCTATAAAACTTTTTTCTCTCTCGATATATTTAGCAATATAATCAGCTCGTAAAGTATTTCTAGAAATGAGTTTGTACATGGGTTGGAAATACTTTTGAATGAATTCGTGAATTGTGAACTTTCTACAATTGAAAGTAGGAACTCACCACTCGATACGAACATGAACATCCCTTCTCGATGCGCTAGATCTTGGTTGAAGACCCAATTGGTTAGACTCGATTGACCTAACCGTAGAGTTGATTGGTTTGCTTCAACAAGCCAGGTTTTTGACATCCTTTACAGTGTATGTTGAGGTGTGTTATGCCCCCACCCTTCTTCCAAGAAAAAAAGTCTGGCACAAGTTTTACATTGTGCTTTATGTATCGATACCGTGTTCCCATTAGCTTCTTTAGCCGTTGTTTTAATCAAACCGAAAAATTTCAGCAGCTCGATTTTTTTGACCTTTTTGGATTTCTGCTAGAGCCTGTCGTTATGCTAGTGGAGCCGGATCCATATGCATCAGGACATCTTTATCAATAATGTCATCCAAATTAAGACGAGTTCTTGTATCTATATCTTCGATCTCATTTTTCAAATCCACCAAATTTTAGAGAATTGGAATATCGTTGAGACCGAAAAATTCATCAATAAATTGGCTAGAAGAATAACCATGAGATTGTGAGTGTGCCATTAGAAATAATAAATTTGAAAATTTGGACATGGAAATGAAATATGGAATTTGAGACAATATTGTATATTTGTATGTGAAATATTATAGCACTAGCCACTAGAATATAACAAGAAGTAGAAGTTGAAGATTGCAATTGAGTTGAGATTTGAGACTAAGGCTGCGTTTGATTCGCTATGTTTTCCATGGAAAATGCATTTTTTCAGGTGATTTTCCAACTTTTGCGTTGTTTGGTTGCCTAAGTTTTTCATGGAATTCGTTTTTCAACTTGTCTCAAAATCCGGTATTTTCCTTGATTTGGAGGAATTCGTTTTCCTAGGGCATGAGGAGGTTTTGTTTTCCATGGAAAATCTTTTACCATTTTCGTCACGTTTGATCATTTTTGTTGTTGTTATTTAATTAATTAATTTTTTCAAAAATTAACATTATTATTATCCAGTACAAATGTATGAAAAATAAAAAATATATATTTTTTAATTAAAATAGCTAAATTTTACTTTATTTTTCATGAAAAATACTGTCAATCAAACAACAAAAGTTAAAAAATTCCCCACATTTTCCACCTAAAAATTTAAACCAATCAAACACATTAAACTTTTAATTCTCAAGAATTCAATTCCCTAGAATTCATTTTCTTTTCACCCAAATTCCACACTCGCTATCAAACGCAGCCTAAGAGAGTTGAGACATGAGAGAGTTGAGTTGAGATTGTGAAAAAAATCAAATCAAAATGAGTATTTATAGATAATAAAAAAAATTACATACAAAACCGTTTGGATGTCAAACGGTCTTGTGACCGTTTGAGCGCTCAAGAGTCGGCATGGGCTGGCTTGTGAGCTGGCTCATGTCGGCTCGTGAGCATGAGCTCTTACCGATAATGCGTCGGCTCTCGAGCCGACCGATTTTGCTGTCTATTGGACTAGTCCATGAACTTGACGAGCAGAACCCAAATTATCCAACACTCAAATTTTTTGTTTGGTCCAAGCCCAAGTCTTTTTTCCATGAGCCGAACCGAACCGAACTTTTAACAAATCGAACCGAGTCGAACTCACGAATTGTCCAGTCCGTTTGCCACCCCTACCTATTGTAAAATCACTCTAATCACCAAGAAAAAAAACTAACAAAGGGAGAACTATAATTAGACCTCACCATGAAGTCTTGTTCAAACCCCTTAACCTATAAATGCCTCCACCAAAATAAGAGCAAATAAGAGGAAAATCTGAATCTATTGTTTTGGAGAGAAAAGGGGATGCCTCCTTCACATTTTCTTGTGTCCCATCAACTCTATCATATTGAATATCAAGTAATGTGGGGAAATGCCATTTTAGGCCCAAAGTGCTAAAAACGTGTTTTGACCCTTGAAAGCGAGTAGCACATTTCCAAAAATCATAAGCAAATTCAGGTCTGGTAGTAATCATAGAAAACATAACCGCACCTATTGCATTAGCATAAGGAAAGTGCTTCATATGTGCTGCCGAAGGTACATTGACAGGTTTAGCATCTTTTATGCTAAATCTAGATATCACTTTTTCCAGGTATGTCTCTTGAGAAATAGTCAACACATTTTTAGTCATATTTCTATTAATGACCATACCTAAAATCTTTCTAGCACAACCTAGATCTTTCATATCAAACTCAGATTTTAAAAGATTTTTCATTCTTATGATTTCTCCTTTATTAGGACTAGTCAGTAACATATCATCAACCTATAGAAGTATGTACACTTCACTTCCATATTTACTGTTATCATAGTAAAAACATGAATCATATTCACTTATTTTAAAACCAATTTTAATGGCATAAGAATCAAAGCATTTATACTATTACCTGGGACTTTGTTTCAAACCATATAAGGATTTATTAAGTTGCAAACAAAGTCCGTCTTTCCCTTCACCTCAAAGCCTTGAGGTTGACTCATATGGATATTCTCCTCTAGCTCTCCATGCAGAAAAGTTGTCTTAACATCCAATTGTTCCAATTCTCAATTGAATCGAACAACCAAGGCAAGCACCAATCTTATGGTCTTGTATTTTATCGCAGTAGAAAATATCTTATTATAGTCAATGCTCTTCCTCTGGGTGAATCCCTTGGCCACTAACCTAGCTTTATACCTTAAAGGATCTCTAGGACTTAATCCCTCATTTAACTTGTAAATCCACTTACATTGGATTATTTTTCGTTTTTCAGGCACTTTCACAAGATACCAAGTTTTATTTTCACTCAGAAATCTCATTTCTTCTCTCATTGCATTTCTCTAGATTTCAGATTTAGGCCAATTCATAGCTTCCTCATAGGAAGTAGGTTTAACATTCTTAATGGCTTTACCTGAAACTAAGGAAAAATTAGGTCTCACCTATCTCCTTTCCCTATCTCTAACCAATTGGTAATCTTGTATGGTGGTATCATTTTATGTGGGATTGGGTATTTCAGGTTCAATTTCAACATGGGGTTTAACCTACCCATCACCAGCAGGTTCAGCAGGTCCAACTTCATCCTCTCCAACTGGAGGAATACAGGTTCACAAGTATCATCATGGGTATCAGTCAACTCTACAAGATTTTTAGTCCTATTAACAGCTTCAGGTTCATCAACCACAATATTTTGCTTCTTTAAACAAGGCATCTCAGATTCATTGAACACAACATCCCTGCTATTAATAATTTTTATACCCTGAACTCCTAACATTCAAAATCTATACCCTTTTACCCCATTAGGATACCCCAACATAATACATTTGGTAGCCCTCGGCTCCAATTTATCCTCACTCTAGTGTGCATATGCAGCACACCCAAATACCCTTATGTAGTAAGATTAGGGGGTTTACCAGTCCATAGCTCCTGTGGAGTTTTGAAATTGATAGAACTAGATGGAGATCTATTAATAAGGTAAGTTGCAGTATTGATAGCTTCAGCCCAAAAACCTTTAGCAAGACCTGAGCTAATCAGCATATACCTAACCTTATTCATTAAGATTATATTCATTATTTCAGACACCCCATTCTATTGTGGTATGTATTTCACCATTTTGTGTCTTTCTATACCCTTCTTTTTACAAAAGTTGTCAAACTCAAAGTTATAAAACTCAAGTCCATAATCAGTTCTTAAAGTTTTTAACATTCTTTCCATTCTATTTTCAAAAACTTTTAACCAAATTTTAAATTTGAGAAATGTCTCAGATTTAGCCTTCAATGAGAAAACCTATACATTTCTAGAGTAAACATCAATAAGGGATAGTAAAAATTTGTTCCCACCAAAAGTAGGATGTTTTTCAGACCCCCATAAACCAACATGTACATAATCAGAGGTCTCTTAGAACAGTGGGATCCTACTTTGAATGACACCCTATGTGATTTAACTAGAACACATATCTCACAAAGATTTATGGGTTCAATTACTTCTTTGCCAAGTAAGTTTTCTTCACTTAAGAAATTCAACCCCTTATTTCCTATATGCACCATTCTATTGTGCCAAAATTCAGATTTACACTCAGTAACAGTGAAGGAATTGCAGTTTTGTGAAGGCACAACTTCACATGAAAGGTAATACAACCCATTTCTCTTAGGTCCTTTCATCACAACTAATGAACCCTTCATTATCTTCAGAATATTATTGTCTGATTTAAACACATGTCCTTCATCTTCAAGAACTCCCAATGAGATGAGATTCCTTCATAGATGAGGAACATATCTGACATTGTTCATTACCCTGACAATGCCATTATTCATTATGATAGTAATATCACCAATACCAACAACAGTCTAGGTATTATTATCCCCATATATACTTTTCTAGGTTCAATATCATTGTAGTTGTAAAACCAAGACCTAATAGGACACATATGAAATGTGCATCTTGAATCAAGTATGAATTCCTCACTCATGTCATCATTGGAAATAATCATGACATGCAGGCTATCTAAGTCTAGACCAACAGTAGCATTGATTGTTTCTTCATTGCTTTGATCTTTATGTTGTTTTCTCTTTAGTTCAAAGCAATCTTTCCTAAAATGTCCCTCTTTCCCACAGTGGTAATATTTTCTATTGAATTTCTCTCTAGACTTAGATCTTCCTTTAGACTTACTTCCCCTTTTCTTAAAATGGAACTTATTGTCTCTTTTATTTGGTCTACCTCTCACATATATACTCATCTCTCTATGATTTCATTTTTGTTCTTTCTTAACTTCAAATTCCTTAGATTTCACAACATCAATCACAATGGCTTGAGTCAATTTATCCCTATAGTATTTTATGACATTTTTTACTTTATAAGATTCAGGTAAAGAATTCAATAAAATAACTGCTAGGTCATCATCATCAAATTTCTTATCATTGTGAGCTAGACTCTTAACTATGATGCTAAAATTACTCAAGTTTGTTTCTAATCCTTTCTGAGATCCATTCGAAAGCTAAATAGTTTTTCAAGAAGGTAAATCTTGTTAGGAAATGTCTTAGTTAAAAACACTGTATCAAGAGCTTCTCACAAGTCTTTAGCAGTCTTATATTCATCAACTTGTTTCAAGATATTATCAGATAAGCGCAAAATGATAGAACTATAAGAAATCTCATTCTTATCATTAATGAGGTCAAGTTTAGCTTTTAGTTCAACAGAAAATGTTTCTGGATCTTCAATAGCCTTAGCTACTCTTTGTTTGGACCAATATGGCCTTCATTTTCTATTTCCAAATTGAGTAGCCCCCTTTTCATTGAATTGTGACAATCCGACCCTTGAACTCGTGATGGGTTCTTAATAGGTTCGTAACTACTTGATGCTATTTGTGAACTTTAAAATTCAAATTCACAAATAACAAAAAAAAAAAAAAAAAAAGTTTTCAAAAGACACTTTCAAGATTCAGAAACTAACAATTTTCAAAAAACCGAAAAATTGATTTTCTACAAAATAACACTTATCAATAATAGGGAAAAATAACCAATTACATATAGTCAATAATAGCATGCACAAATTACAAAATTTATACTAAACAATATGAAAATTCCTAAATCACAGCATGCTCAATAATCACAAAATCCCCAAACACAAGAATCTGATTCTTAAGGAAATTGTGAGTTAGAACAAACTCACAAATTATCCAAGAGACAAGAAAAAACATAAAGAATCGTCCTTGGTCATGAAATCCGATCACTAGTCAAACTGGCCAGTATCAAATTTCACCTGGAATTCTCAAGAAACACAAGAAATTTAGAGCACAATAATCCCAAAATTTTGCAAAACCCTAGAAAATCAGAGAGTTAGAAATTTTTTCAGAAACCATAGCCGCAACTCTAATACCAGTTTTGTTGTGAATTAACGCGTGCAAATCGAACAATAATGCGGATAAAACAACAAACACAACCAAGAATCGAAAAATAAAGAACAAAGAACACATGATTTGGTGACCCAGTTTGGTGCAAAACACCTACGTCTGGGGGGCTCAGCGATTAAGCCCGTTCCACTAGCAAATAACCTTCCAATGAGAGTATTCGAGTACAAGAGATCACACAAAAAAGACCTTCTCGCACCGTTCCTTCTAAAGAAACCAAAATTATAGACCCTATTCTCCACAACAAAATCACAACATCTAACTATACAAGTGTATACACAATCTAGTTTACACTATGACCCAGATTACACAAATATTTCACAAAGGCCGCAAGAAAATCGGATAAATCATAGAGGAGAATGAACCAGAGTCGCCGCAAGAGAAAACAGCTAGGGAATATTGATCGGGCGCAAGCCAAACAAGTTATATCAAACCAAGACTAAGTCACAGCCGTTTGATCTCATCTAACGGTCCAAATTAAAGGCAAGAGATAAAGATCTGAATTTTTAACCCAAGAATTGCAAATCAGGTCCTCCAAGTTCAGAATATAATCAATTTGGGGATCACAACTTACATTTTCATTTTGCATATTATTGCTCTTTTATCTATTCCGCCCATCCCTATATGGAAACAGTTTCAAGATTTGATGATCCCTCACTTGTTCGTTCCTCGATGCATCGCGTTTATCATTATACATGGATTGTGACAAATTATTTCCAAGCATATAGTCTTAACTGAAACATGAAATTTTAAGATTGAATTTTGTAAAATAAAAGCAAACATTGTAAATAAAATAGTTATGAATGCAAATTAGGATAATTGCAAGTTGTTTTAAATGAATATTTTTATTATATGCTTTAATGTAGTGTTAAGACCTTTAATAGAATTTTATTATTCCTTATTAATTTCATGTTATTAATTTGACAACAGTTTTTCGATAATGAAGATCAATGTTACTATATTATTTAAGACTCTCTCTCTCTTGAGAAGAACTAAACTTATTTCTATATGTGACCCGCCTATATCTATATGTCGAATGTGAACATACAAGAAATCATTAATGAATTAATGAACACTTAGGTAGTGTTTGAAATGGTTTATTTGCCATGGAATTGGAATTGATTTTACTGCTTTTGGCTTTATTGTTGTTTGATTTGTTAAATTTGTATTGAAAAATGAATTCTTACTTTACTAACACAACTGTACGATTCTATGATTTGGTGGCAAATGTATTCTTAAGAGTTTGAGGATAATTGGTTTCCATGGCAAATCATAAATGCCGCGTTTGGTCATTTCTGTTACTGTTCATTGACTTATTATTTTTCAAGAAATTAACATTATTATTATGAAGTACAAATTTGTGAAAAGCTTTTTTTTTTAATTAACATAGCAAACTTTTATTTTATTTTCCATGGAAAATAATGTCAATCAAACAACAAAACTTGAAATTTTTTTCACTTTTTCCACCTAGAAAATTAAACCAATCAAACACATAACTTTCAATTTCTTAGAATTCATTTTCTTTTCACCCAAATTCCACCCTTACTATCAAACGGACCCTTAGAGATCACATAAAGCATAGCATTATATTTTTTGCAGTAGAATGAGAATGAAAATTAATAATAATTGATGGAGAAAATCAAGAAATAGTTTTTAATGAAAATTCAAAACCCAAGAGTAACAAAAAATAACAAAAGTTTCATCCAAACCCTAGCACTATTTTTGATTTAACCTAATATGTTAATGGAAAGAGAACAAAATAAAAATGTCAAATTCATCAGTCGAAAAAGTAAAATCTTGAATTGAATCTTCGTTTCAATCTTTGTATTCACCTTATTTTGCAACACAAAATTTATACATGCAAGTATACAGATCATGAATAGTAATGAAGTGGACTTAAGAGTCTGGATTATCGTTCCTACAAAGACTGCTACTAAGTACCGAAATGTTTTATTCTGACTCTATTTGAACAACGAATGATTTTTGTAATTTAAACTGAACTAAGAGAATTAACTAAGTAAATGAATGACAAGATTTTTTTTAAACGATTGTAAAGTAGTTAGGAATGAAGATTTCATCTAGTCAATTAAATTAACTCAAACTCCGGTTTTATTTCCTAATAATGCATTCAGTCGAATTCACTCATGTATAATGAAATTCCTCTCTTGAGTTTAAATCAATCATACATAAATAAGTCAGCCGTGTATTTCTACAGAGGGTTCGAATTATTTCTTATCTAGATGCATAAGATACAAGAATTTATTCATGACCGCGATAATAACAAAAGTATATCTCTATATCTTGTCCAATTACCTGATTTTATTCCGAAGTCTAGTTTGTTATCTCACTTCTCGAATTATAATGAAAACAAACCACGAAATCATGAACTAGTGGCCAATTAACTCATGTATTAAACTCAAAATAAAATCAATACATATAACAAATCATTAAAACAAAGGAATCTGGAATTAAAATAAGGAAAAATTGCAGCAGCAGTCCCAAACCTTTCATTTTTTGCGGACTTTACCCAAACCTTTATTTTGTGCCACCCACAGTCCCAAACCTTTCAAAAATATACACCAAAAGGACAAATGGATGGAAACTATCCAATTGACCGTTAGTCGACCAATAAGATATTATCTCTGACCAATTTAAAATGGTAATAAGGTAATTTTATTATTTGATCAAATAAAAAAATTAAAATAGCTAAAACAAAACAAAAAGGAAAGGAAAAAAAATATTCTTCTTCTTCTCCTTCTTCACCCACCCACCCACCCAAATTAGATGCCGATGCTAGGGTTATTGTGAGATCATGATACTGGTCTTTGATTCTCTTGTTGTAGTAGAAGTGTCGCTTGTCACAGTAGCCCTCACTATATTCTCGCCGAAGTCCTGCACCGTATTTTCTCATCATAGCTTGGAAAAGTCTGTACTTGGATCCAGCCATTAGCATCTTATCCGACTTCACCACCCTCAACAAATGCACGAAATTCTGTAAGGAAGAGGTAACTTATAGCTTTCCTGGGCGTGTTGGTATAGGTGGCTGAGGGGGGGGAGGGGGCATATGCAGAGGGTTGACTTCGTCGTCGATAGCGGCTGTGGAGCAAAATCCAAATCAAACATTCTCCAATCCAAATCACCAGTAATTTATTGTGATGTAAAACTAAAGATCTATGTTGGCTTGTGGAATATAGATGGCTGATAAACTAGCGATTATGGTTTTTTGTAGGGTGGAGGCGTTAGTGTTGGTGATTGTGTGATTTGGTTGGCGGTGGTAGAGGTGAGTGAAGGTGACTATTGTTCTTAGATAAATGTGGCGGTCGTTTTAGGTGTTCTTGAAGGGATCTTCTTCACCTACACCTTCCAATCCTACTCCAGATTCAATGCCCAATGTTGAACCGGCTTTGGGCTTTAGGCAAAAGACTTAAGCAGGCATTGATTTTGGTGGTGGTCGCAGTTGGTGGTGGTGGTTGTGACAGATGGTGGTGGTCGGTGGCAGTGGCAGTAGGGGTGGGGTGGGGTCGATTGGGGGTGGGTTGGGAAGAAGATTAATAGGGTGGGGGTCAATTGGAATAAATTTTGACTCTAAATACTTAAACTATAAATTTTCCGCCCTACAAAATGACTTTTTGTAGGGATAAGAATGACTTCAAAAATATTTATACTTTAAACTACAAATTTTCAGCTTAAAAAACTAGATTTGTAGGTGACGTTTTATTTTTCTTAATAAAATTAAATTTCATAGGGATATGATTCGACTTCAAAATTTTCAAATTGAGATGATTCATGCTCACGAATATGTGACATTTTCTTGACAATAAATTTGTTGGGGACAAGATATATTTTTTGGTGATAAAAAAATTTGACCACTTGTACTCGATTTTTTTTTTTAAAGTTTTTAATTATTTTAATTCCTATAGAACATAATACACTTAGATGGTAATCTACTACATAATATCATTAAGTTTAAAAAAAATTAAAAAAAAATAAAAAATCCTAAGAGCCAGTACAGAAGGTACTGTTCACAATTTTCATCCTAAAAAATGACTTCGTACAGTATGATCCCCAAACGACTCCGTTTCATTTTGTTTTAGTACGGCGTCATTTCCTCACTTTTATACAGACATAATTGTAGGTTGGCTGTTCTTGTTGTACCTCCCGCCGTATCGCGGGGTACCGCCCCCTCACAATAGGGGGCGGTGGGGCATGCCCCCTCTTGTGAGGGGGCGGTACCCCCCGCGGTACGGCGGGGGGTACAACAAGTTTTTTTCTTGTAGGTTTCTCTCCTTCTCAACCATTTTTCTCCCTGTTCCAAATTTCCAATCCCTATAGCAAACGCTACCTCCTCCTTCTCTCACAGTGACCTTCCCTTCTGTTCGTCTGACCTGCACCGCCTCTCTCGATACGAAACCTCCAATTCTCCATGGTTAACGACTTAGATATTTTTCTCTTATAATTAACATACATAGATATAATGGGGAAAAGAAGGTATCTACTTACGACATAGATATTTTCCTCATCCCCAAGCTTCGCAGCATCTTCCACTGATTTGATTTCAGCGTACGGATGACCAACTTGTTTCTTCAAGTAATCAAAAATACCATGAGCCTCACGAGGACCTTTGTATTCCTGAATGTTTTTTCCTCCATTTTTTAAGATCATATTAGTGGGGCAAGTGCCCACACCTAGGGAGGGAGGAAAAGATGACAATCATTTCTGGTAGGTAAATTAGGCATCACAAGTATAATCACAGTAAAAACTAAAAACAATTAACATTATTCCAAATATAGAGCTCATAGAAAACTTATAAATCTACATTTCAACTTTTATCCAACTCTGAATCAATCATCACAAGAAGAATTAGGCCAAGAATTAGGATACATTTAAGCCGAGAATGACGGCTTACAGGAAAGGCTTCCATGAATTAGTAACTGCATCTGACTTCCACAAAAATCTTAACTGTGTTCATGGTGACTGTAGCATTTTTATCCAAAAGAAAGGTAAAGGATCATCTATCGCACATTTGAAAAAACTCAATCTACAAAAAAACAGACACCCAAAAAATGTGCGCGCAAAATCTAGCAAATTTGAGCAATATCAGATTGACAGTCTCTTATGTCAGATTAAGCACAAAATCAATCCTTTCAGCTCAATTGCTGTTCTTTTCTCTAGAATCATGTCAATGTCGAGTTTTACCAAAATAAACAATATTTTTACGAGATTAAGCAATAAATTCCTAAAATTACAGCCAAATATGCATGTTTAACGACTTAGATAGGTGCATAAATTACGCTTATCCCCAAACCTGAATATTTAGTCATTCTCAAACAAAATCATGTGATACTATCTGAAAACACAGACAAGCAAAAACATAAAATAGCCTTACCACGCCTCTATTTATAAGCTTTTACAACGTAATGCTAGCTAACTTATTGCCTTCGTAGGGAAAATTCAATACACGTTCTTAATTTTTAAGAAACTGCAACACCAACCAAGTTGCTTCGAGAGCCTCCACGCCTTCTACTGTTCGTCCGAGACCATGACTCGTAAGTTACAAAATTTCCATCACCACCAATCTGGAGTATGATCGCTTTTTTTAGCCTCTAAAAAAAGGGACAGAAGGAAGATGGATTATTAATATTAAAAATCCCTATGTATTTTGGTACAGAAAAGTGAAAACGGATAACGCTAACCTGAAATATTCTCACATAGAAATGATAGAATTGTTTTTGAACCAACATCAGCTATCACTTTTCCTTTAGAACAAGTATGTGTGAGAGTGCATCTAATAGATCAAAGAAGAAAATGAGAGAGGAGCATAGCTAGAAGTGTAGATGGCTGCTTCGGATATTGAGACTTATTGACATAGCCAAAGTTTAAACAAAATAGAATTGAATATGGGGTTAGTTAACCTGCATATAAATATTCATTTTAGTTGAATTCAGGGGCGGATCCAGCTTAGTACGAGGGCGTTCGATCGTTCGTGCTGGATCCGCCAAATTTTTCATTTTATCTTATAATTTTGGTGTTAAATTTTTTTTTCCACTTACCTTGTAGTGTCCATTCGTGCTCAATCAAATTCGCTCGTGCTGGATCGACTTCCTGGATTCGCTTGAATTGAACTTGAAGGCCATCATTTCCAAAGTTACGTTGTTCCTCTTGTATTTGCTTTGCTGAAGTTTCAACTGATTTGCGACACGAAAAAACCTTGATTGATACAAGAGTTGGAATTTCTCCAATACTACTGGGGATCTCATTCAATAAACTGCATGACTTCAATACTAGGTGTTGAAGCCTTGGGAAATGGGTATTTTCAGCTCTCCAATGCACCAGATCATAAATGCGGTCTAGTAGAAGAAGTTTTAGTTGAGGAAATTCCCCTTCATTCATTTCCCATTCTCGTCCATGAAAGGCATCCTCTTTCAGTTTGAGCACTTGAAGGTTTGGCAGCGAACCAACAATTGTCATATCTTTCCAAGGAAACTTACCTCCAGTTATAGCCAACTTTTGAAGCGATGCAGGAAAAGTAATATTCTTCAGGGAAGACCGCAACAGACTAGAAAAAATGCATTTTAATGATTCGAGTTTATGTAGACCGACAAGATTATTGAAACAGAAGTATCCCTGATCCCATTGCCATTGTTCATAACTGACTCCTAATTTCTTGAGATTGGGAATTCTTTTAAGGATCTCCACTGTCAATTTCAAATCGTATACCAGGTCGAGTGTTTGCAGGTGTTCCAAAACAATAAAAGAATTTTCTTCCTCAGCGCCTGCACTAGGAGGATTAGGCAGTAACATATGCTTCAACTGGACATGCTTTAACTGTGGCATCTTCCATATATCAACTTCCACAGATGTAGAACTCATATTTTTAACAATTATGGTCTGTAGATTTCGAAGTTTGTGCAGTGATTTAAGGAAAGTTACATCTTTGCAGGCGCAAGCAAGGTACCGCAAGTTAACTAGTTCTAACATGGCACTCGATAACTTGGGGATAATAATATTCTCCATTTCCAACACTCTAAGTAGCCTAAGGTTAAAAAGATCAAACTTCAGGAAATATTCACTTTTGTCAAAATTTAAAAAAGACCCCACGAGCGCATTCGGTGGGCAGTTGGCAGTATAATCGTGTGCTCCTTGTAAAAGAATTCTTAAACGCTGTTGACAAATGCCTTTTGAAATACCCTGGAGATCACGATCCCTATACGTGACTCGAAAAAAATTCTCCCTTTCAGCTTCTCTTGTGCAAAGGTCTCGCAACAGATCATGGATCTTGCATGATTTAATTTTGCCTTTGGAACTCTGTGTGAAAAATAAAGCCATCTTTGTTGAATTTGGTAAGCCACCATTAGCCAACAATTTAGTCTATGTTCACACCTATTTGGTAAGCCACCATTAGCCTACAATCCTCATATGTTCACACCTATTTTTCTTCCATCCATTGTTGATTTTTTGTCCAAACTTTCCCTATAAATAGAGGGCAAAACCTCAATGGAAAATGCACCAAGTAGAGAGGAAAATAGAGAGTGAAAATAGTAGAGAAAAACATTTGTGAGTAGAGAGAAAATTAGAGAGAAATAAATTGTTTTCTCCTAAGTAATTTCCTACTTTGTTTTCTCCTATTACAAGAGAGGTTAAATATTGTTATCTCCTTGTATTTAGAGAGAAGGTTGTTGTAATTCTCCTACTATAGTGAAATCCTCATATACTTGCCCGTGGACGTAGCCATTATTGGTGAACCACGTAAATACTTGTGTTCCATTTTAACCGCATTTTCTCAATTCCACTATACTTGTTGACCATCGCGATCCACGCCTTTCCTAACAAGTGGTATCAGAGACTGGTTACATCTTTTGAAATTCTTAGTATGCTCTGTGGTTGCAGCTTTGTCTGATCTTCCACATCAGAAAAGATTTCTTGAGATTGTTTTGCGTAGGGTCGGTGTTCACTATCACTCGGTATTATTACCAAGTCGTGAACAAAAATGGCAGCAAAGTATGAGGTTGAAAAGTTCAATGGGAACAATTTCTCGTTATGGAAAATGAGAATAAAAGCAGTTTTGAGAAAAGATAACTGCTTGGCGGCAATTGGAGAGAGGCCCGCGGATATCACTGACGATGGCAAGTGGAACGAGATGGATAGCAATGCAATTGCTAATCTGCACTTAGCACTAGCTGATGGAGTATTGTCAAGTGTGGCGGAAAGGAAAACAACAATTGAAATATGGGACACCCTAACGAAGCTATACGAGGCCAAATCATTGCACAACAAAATTTTCCTAAAGAGACGGCTTTACACCCTTCGGATGATGGAGTCAACTACAGTGACAGACCACATCAACACCCTCAACACTCTATTTTCACAGCTCACATCAATGGGCCATAAAATAGAGGCAGGGGAACGTGCTGAAATTCTACTTCAAAGTCTACCAGATTCGTATGATCAACTCATCATCAACTTAACTAACAACATAGAAGATCTAGTCTTTGATGATATTGCAGCTGCGGTTCTTGAAGAGGAAAGTCGGCGCAAGAACAAGGAGGACAGACTATCTAGTTCACAGCAGGCGGAAGCCTTGACGATGATGAGAGGGAGATCAACGGAACGTGGCCCCAGTGGGAGTCATACCCAAGGTAGATCTAAATCCAGAAGTAAGAAGAATGCCAAGTGTCATTACTGTGGCAAGAAAGGGCACTTAAAAAGGGATTGTTGGAGTCTTAAGAGGAATGAAGAAGCCAAAGGGAAGGCACATGAGATACCAAAAGCTCAGGGTTGTGTAGCAAGCACCTCATATGATGGAGAAATTTTATACAGCGAGGCAACAACTGTTGTTGAAGGCAGAAAGCATTTCACCGATGTCTGGCTCATCGATTCAGGAGCGACATGGCACATGACACCAAGGAGAGAATGGTTCCATCAATATGAACACATCTCAGGAGGTTCAGTGTTTATGGGAAATGATCATGCTTTGGAGATCGTTGGTATTGGTACTATCAAATTAAAAATGTATGATGGTACAATTTGCACTATCAAGGAGGTTCGGCACGTAAAGGGCTTGAAGAAAAATCTATTGTCTTTGGGACAACTAGATAGTATTGGGTGCAAAACCCATGTTCAAGATGGGACTATGAAAATAGTCAAAGGCGCGCTTGTAGTGATGAAAGCAGAAAAGATAGCTGCAAATCTGTACATGCTTAAAGGAGATACTCTACAAGAAGGAGAAGCATCTGTTGCATCGGCAGGTTCAGCAGAAGAATTAACAATGATGTGGCACCGCAAACTTGGCCACATGTCTGAACGTGGTTTGAAAATTCTCTCTGAACAAGATCTTCTTCCAGGGCTCAAAAAGGTATCATTACCCTTTTGTGAGCATTGTGTCACTAGTAAGCAGCACAGATTGAAGTTTAGCACTTCTACTACTAGAAGTAAAGTTATCTTGGAGTTGGTTCATTCTGATGTTTGGCAAGCACCGGTTATGTCCCTAGGAGGTGCAAAATATTTTGTATCTTTTATTGATGATTACTCCAGGAGATGTTGGGTGTATCCAATCAAGAGAAAGGCTGATGTGTTTGAAGTCTTCAAAATCTACAAAGCGCGGGTAGAACTTGAATCTGAGAAGAAGATCAAGTGTTTGAGGACGGACAATGGAGGAGAATATACTGGTAATGAATTTAATATTTTTTGTCAACAAGAAGGTATTAAAAGACATTTCACGACGGCATATACTCCACAACAAAATGGAGTGGCAGAGCGGATGAACAGAACATTGTTAGAAAGAACAAGAGCAATGTTGAGAACTGCGGGGTTAGCTAAATCATTTTGGGCTGAAGCAGTCAAAACCACCTGTTATGTGATCAACCGGTCACCATCAACCGCGATTGATCTGAAGACGCCGATGGAGATGTGGACAGGGAAGCCAGCTGATTATTCTCACTTACATGTTTTTGGAAGTCCTGTGTACGTTATGTACAATGCCCAGGAAACATCAAAGCTGGATTCAAAATCCAGAAAATGCATTTTCTTGGGGTATGCTGATGGAATCAAGGGGTACCGCCTGTGGGATCCCACTGCCCACAAGGTGATAATCAGCAGAGACGTGATATTCACGGAAGGCAAGGTACAAGAAAATGATAGCACTTTAAAAGAGCCAGAAACTACTACGGTTGAAGTTGAAGTTGAAAATAGAGAAGAACAAGAAGTCTGGGATTCTTCTGAAGCAGCACCGGAGCATGAAGAAGGAGAACAAGCTGGGTTTACAGTTCCTGAAATCAGACGATCAACTCGGGAGAGGAAAGAACCAGCTTGGCACTCTGAGTACATTATGGAGAGCAATGTTGCATACTGTCTACTGACGGAGGATGGAGAGCCATCAACTTTCCATGAGGCTTTAAATAGTCAAGAAGTTTCGCAGTGGATGGAAGCTATGCAGGAAGAAATTGAGGCTCTTCATAAAAACAAGACATGGGATCTTGTTTCGCTACCACAAGGAAGGAAAGCCATTGGAAATAAATGGGTCTACAAGATCAAACGTGATGGAAATAACCAAGTGGAGCGGTATCGTGCTAGACTGGTGGTAAAGGGATATGCTCAGAAAGAAGGCATTGACTTCAACGAAATATTCTCTCCTGTTGTTCGACTCACGACATTTCGAGTATTATTGGCGATGTGTGCTACATTAGACTTGCACCTGGAGCAGTTAGATGTGAAAACTGCATTTCTTCATGGTGAGCTTGAAGAAGAAATTTATATGCTCCAACCAGAAGGTTTTGAAGAAAAAGGAAAAGAGAACTTGGTTTGCAGGTTGAACAAATCTCTATACGGTCTCAAACAGGCGCCGAGGTGTTGGTATAAGAGATTTGATTCCTTCATCATGAGCCTTGGATACAACAGAATTAGTGCAGATCCTTGTGCTTATTGCAAGAGATTTGGTGATGGTAATTTCATTATCTTGCTGTTGTATGTTGACGACATGTTGGTAGCAGGCCCCAACAAAGATTGTCTTAAAGATTTGAAGGCACAGTTGGCTAGGGAGTTTGAAATGAAGGACTTGGGAACCGCAAACAAGATTCTAGGGATGCAAATTCACCGAGACAGAAATAATAGGAAGATTTGGCTTAGTCAGAAGAACTACTTGAAGAAAATCTTGCGACGCTTCAATATGCAAGATTGTAAGCCAATTTCTACCCCTCTTCCTATTAATTTCAAGTTATCCTCAAGTATGAGTCCTAGCAGTGAAGCGGAGAGGATGGAGATGTCTCGAGTACCGTATGCATCAGCAGTGGGTAGCCTAATGTTTGCTATGATCTGTACAAGACCAGACATTGCACAAGCAGTGGGAGCGGTCAGTCGATATATGAGGGTACCTCAAATGTTGTATTATGCTATGGAGGATCAGAATTTAATGTTAGAGGCTATGTAGATTCAGATTATGCAGGTGATCCTGATAAAAGCAAGTCCACCACTGGATATGTGTTTACTCTTGCTGGAGGAGCTGTAAGCTGGGGTTCAAAACTGCAGTCTATCGTGGCTACTTCTACGACGGAAGCAGAATATGTGGCGGCTACACAAGCTAGCAAAGAGGCAATATGGTTGCAAATGTTAATGGAAGAACTCGGACACAAACAAGAGAAGATTTCTCTATTTTGTGATAGTCAGAGTGCTTTGCACTTAGCAAAGAATCCAGCATTTCATTCAAGGACGAAACATATTAGAGTACAATATCACTTTGTACGAGAGAAGGTGGAAGAAGGAAGTGTGGATATCCAGAAGATCCATACGGAGGACAACCTAGCGGATATGTTCACAAAGCCGATCAACACTGATAAGTTCACATGGAGCCGATCCTCTATCGGCCTAGCAGAAGCATAAGCAGCATGAGAATGGCAAGTGTGGGAAGGATGGCAGGTTGCAACAAAAGTGACTTTAAGTGGGAGAAATGTGAAAAATAAAGCCATCTTTGTTGAATTTGGTAAGCCACCATTAGCCAACAATTTAGTCTATGTTCACACCTATTTGGTAAGCCACCATTAGCCTACAATCCTCATATGTTCACACCTATTTTTCTTCCATCCATTGTTGATTTTTTGTCCAAACTTTCCCTATAAATAGAGGGCAAAACCTCAATGGAAAATGCACCAAGTAGAGAGGAAAATAGAGAGTGAAAATAGTAGAGAAAAATATTTGTGAGTAGAGAGAAAATTAGAGAGAAATAAATTGTTTTCTCCTAAGTAATTTCCTACTTTGTTTTCTCCTATTACAAGAGAGGTTAAATATTGTTATCTCCTTGTATTTAGAGAGAAGGTTGTTGTAATTCTCCTACTATAGTGAAATCCTCCTATACTTGCCCGTGGACGTAGCCATTATTGGTGAACCACGTAAATACTTGTGTTCCATTTTAACCGCATTTTCTCAATTCCACTATACTTGTTGACCATCGCGATCCACGCCTTTCCTAACACTCTGCTCATGAACCAATACAAGATTTCTGTCAACAAGGTCCAACAAGTACTCTTCAGCTACGTCTTCCAAACTTTTAGATTTCACTGATTTTAGTAATCCCTCCGCCACCCACAGCTTGAAAATTCTGGAGATACGAATAATAAGATCTTCTGGAAACATTGCCATATAGAGGAAACACCCTTTCAAGTGATGAGGCAAGTGCTTATAACTCAAAGTTAGAATCTTTGAGAATTGTTCATCATTTGAAATCATAACTGAACTAAGATTTTTTTCAACATTTGACCAGTAAGCTGGTGTTTTTATGGCTTTCGAGAGCAGACCACCAATCACAACAATTGCCAATGGAAGTCCTCGACAATTTCGGACAATCTCTATCCCAATTTTTTCCAATTCAGGAGGGCAAAAATCCTTGCCAAACACCTTCCCACAAAATAAATTCCAACTTTCATCCCAGTTTAGAAAACGCATATGATGAGGAGGAGAAGGATTTTCATAATTAGCCACCTTTTCGAACCTAGTAGTCAGCATGATTCGACTTCCATTTTTATCGTTTGGAAACAATCGTTTCAAATCATCCAAAACCTCAGTATCCCACACGTCATCCAACACAATGAGATACCTACTACCCTTTAGATTCTTGTATAGAGATTCTGATAGTTCTTCGTAGCTCACTTTACCCATTCCGTCCTCGAGTTTTGTCATGGAGCCTAGAAGGTTTATAAGGATATCTCGCTTATTATAATCTTGAGATACCGTTGCCCAAGCACGAATATAAAAATGGTAAACGATAAATTCATCTTCGTAAAGATTCGTAGCGGGAGTAGATTTACCTATTCCGCCCATCCCTACGAGGGGAACAGTTTCAAGATTTGATGATCCTCCAATTAGTCGGTCCTTGATCTCCATCATGTCATGATCAAGACCCACCATATTGCTCTTTCCAACGCCACAGGCCACAGGATTTGATGAAACAGAAAGCCACGAAATCCTTGACTGCAGATCTTCTACGTCACTCTCGTCCTCCATTTTCTCCACTCTCTTCTTCATAGAATCAATTTTGTCGATCACTTTTTCTAAAGTATGGCAGAAGGTTATCGAAGTTTCAACTCTGTAACCAGCAGATGCTTCAAGAACTCGATGCGTAATGTGAGATTCAATTGTATTTGCTGCTTCATATGCCACATCTCTGATTCGATCCTCTAAAAACTCTATGGTTTCGTTGTATTTTTGTGAAGAATGATTAAAAAAATCTAGTAAGAAACTAGCCTTTTCGAGGAGGGACGAAATTTGTTCTGTCTCATCAAAAACCAGATATTGAGAATCAGAATTCAGAGAGTGCTCTGGATTGTGCGTAAGAGAAAGAAGAGTAACATAAGCCATTTTTTACAATTGCAAGAAATGGTCTATGTTGTGTCTCTGCTGCTCTGTGAAAATAAGCACAAAAATCCTATCTTTTTCCTTCATATGTCGGGGAACAAAAATATAATGAAATTTCAAAGTTAGAAGATAAATTAATGTTGGGATATTTGACCCAAATTAAGAATGAGAATATCTTGGACAATTTCTTTCCATATTAAAGTGGTTAACTTGGAGACCAAGTTAAAGGTGAAAAGGAAAATAAAAGACTTTATTTTGATATTCTACTTCAATAAGGAAACTTACTTGGACATGAATTCTACATATTCTAGGTGTTGTTTTTTTACCTATAAATGTGTGTATTAGGGAGCCATTATATTGTGAATCTTATGTGAGACTAATTAGAGAGAATTGAAGAGCTTTATCTTTGTAGTTTCTTGTGAACTCTTTGTGGGATAATTCAAAGGGTAGAAACTTGGGTTAGATAGAAGTTTATTATTAGTATTTTCTCTGTAGTCTATGGGATTGAGTTGGTGAGTGAAATTTTATATAATTGTAATAATTTATTATGTAGTGAAAGGCTTTGGCGATCCGGAAATCTTGCGTTGTTGTTATTATTTTTTTGTTGCTCAATTAATTCTTGAACATCAAAAGATCTTGTGGGTTAAAGAAGGGGAATCAACGTGTAATTCCCAACAAGTGGTATCAGAGAGTCAGGTGGTTCGAAGATTTTATTGGAGCAAAAGAAAATATGTCTGTCAAGTACGACGTGGAGAAATTTGATGGAAGAATTAATTTTGGCTTGTGGTAAGTACAAGTCAAGGATATTTTAATTCAGACCGGTCTGCACAAAGCTTTGAAAGGAAAACCAACCGAAAGTTCTGACAAAGGAAAATAAAAAGAAATTGAATCCAGCAATATTGATGAAGATTGGGAAGATTTGGATTTGAGAGCTGCTAGTACAATACGACTTTGTTTGGCCAAGAATGTTCTTGCAAAAATTCATGGGATATCTGTTGCTAAGGATCTTTGGGAAAAACTGGAAGAGTTGTATCAGACGAAAAACTTGTCAAATCGCTTGTATCTGAAGGAACAGTTTCATTCGTTGAGAATGAGCGCAGGTACAAAAATCTCCGACCATCTTAGTGTTCTTAACGGGATTGTTTCTGAACTGGAATCCATTGGAGTCAAAGTTGAAGATGAGGATAAAGCGTTGAGGCTCATCTGGGCTCTTCCATCCACGTTTGAGCACATCAAGCCGATTTTGATGTACGGGAAGGAAATGGTGGACTTTGCAGAAGTTACAAGTAAGTTGATCTCTGAAGAACGAAGATTGGGTGGATGTGATAATTCATCTGGAAATAATTTGCTTGTTACTGAAAAGTGGAAGAGGGGCAACTCCATGAAGAAGAAAGTTGTATGTTGGAACTGTGGATAATCCGGTCACGTAAGAAGAAATTGTCCAAAAGGTGGAGCAGACTCGGCTGACTGCTCAAAGGTGGACAATGCGACTCTCCTGGTGGAGGGCGGTGATGATGTACTCTGAGTAGGATGTGACATCCTCATGGCATGATGCCAGTTGCCATGATAGAGGATGTGTTCTTACTGGCGGGTGCATGTGTTCGCACACAGCATTGGTTTGACTTGAATGCAAGGTGTGTGGTTGAATTGATGTCGATGGCTGATGAACTTCCATGGAAAATCAAACAATGGGAGTTGCACCATAATTTTTCAGAAATTTTGTTTTCGACATGAGCCGGCGAAAAGCTCGGAGTTCGTTGATAATTCTGAGTGATTATACTCATATGGTGGAGTATGGGATCGTCAAAGTGGAAAAAGCTTGCCTGTTTACCCAATGATTAATTTTTGAATATTTTGGTTCAGATAAATTTGTGTCAAGGTGGAGATTGTTGGGATATTTGACCCAAATTAAGAATGAGAATATCTTGGACAATTTCTTTCCATATTAAAGTGGTTAACTTGGAGACCAAGTTAAAGGTGAAAAGGAAAATAAAAGACTTTATTTTGATATTCTACTTCAATAAGGAAACTTACTTGGACATGAATTCTACATATTCTAGGTGTTGTTTTTTACCTATAAATGTGTGTATTAGGGAGCCATAATATTGTGAATCTTATGTGAGACTAATTAGAGAGAATTGAAGAGCTTTATCTTTGTAGTTTCTTGTGAACTCTTTGTGGGATAATTTAAAGGGTAGAAACTTGGGTTAGATAGAAGTTTATTATTAGTATTTTCTCTGTAGTCTATGAGATTGGGTTGGTGAGTGAAATTCTATATAATTGTAATACTTTATTATATAGTGAAAGGCTTTGGCGATCCGAAAATTTTGCGTTGTTGTTATTATTTTCTTGTTGCTCAATTAATTCTTGAACATCAAAAGATCCTGTGGGTTAAAGAAGGGGAATCAACGTGTAATTCCCAACAATTAAAAGAGGGTGAAGGAACCACAGACGATTTGGCTTGTTTGCATGTATATAATTAGCACCACAAAAAATAATAAATACACCACATTTACAATGTATTTTGTTAATTACAAATATGATCATAAATAAAAAGACTTTAATGACCTTATTTTTATTTTTATGTTTATATCCACGCCACTTTAACCTTTGAACAAAATTGATAACCTAAAAATTAAAGGCTCTCGTAAATGAAAATGATCGAGGGAAAGATTTGGGGGAGTTTTTCCTGTGAACTGCAGGAAAGTTCCAAATTGAATTGGGAGTAGCTTGGGCTTCAGAAATTGCATCAAGAAGGAGAAAATAAATTTTGTACCACTGAATTTCACGTTCTTCCCTCGCTAACTTCTGAAACATTATTACATTGGAGAATATCTCAAGCTCGTATGATTTACCATTGATCATTGATAGGCAATGTTCTCTAATTATATGTGAAAGATTATAATCCACCATAAAGGCTAAAATCATGAAGGAGGGGTTGAAAATCTTATATCCAAGCTTCCACTCTTAAAAAAATAAATAAATAAATAAATAACTGAAAGAATATATGGGATCAGACCCTTGGAAATCGAAATACCATCTGAGATCAAGATACACTTGTTGGGATATTTGACCCGAATTAAGAATGAAAATATTTTGGACCATTGATTTTCTTGTTAAAGTGGTTAACTTGGGGACCAAGTTAAGGATGAAAAGAAAATGAAGATAATCGTTTTGGCATGAATTTCTTTCCTTATTCCGATATTCTAATTAAACAATGAAACATCTTAGGGCACAATTAATATACGCTTTTGGGTTATGTCACTACAAGAAAAAGGGTCTTTTGCAACATGCAAACGACAACATTCCTTAAATGCATGTTGATGTTGCAAACGGCTACATTTCTTAAATGCATGTTGCTAAAAGGGATCTATCGCAACATTCAGTTGTTGCATGTTGCCATGGTTGAATTATTTGACATTTAGCAACATTCAGCAAGTGAATATTGCTAATGTTAGTCTTTTAAAAGGTTCATTGCGCGTTGCAAAAAGATTCGACTTTTGCAACATGCATTGTGCGTTGCAAAAAGATTTGTCTTTTGCAACGTTCACTGCCTGAATGTTGCGAAATGGTACCATTTGGCAACGCACAGTGAACCTTTCGCAACATTCAGGCGAACGTTGCTGAAGGGGTTTAATTGGGGCAATACTTCATATAACCTAAAATTGTGGGACTAAATTGCAAATTATTGGGGACAATATTAAATTCTAAAAGAAACAAAATGAAAAACCTAAGTTCTCTTTGCTGTTTTGAGATCGTTTTCTGTTTTTATTTTCGAAAACACTAAAAAAGCGTTCTCATTATCATTTTCGAAAACGCATTTTGGAAAATAAAAAAAAATTTGTACACAAAATGCAAAACGCCAAAAACCTCGTTTTGGGCGTTTTGTGTGTATTTCAACAAAAAAATGTTCAAAACGCGGAAAACGCATTTTGAATTTTTTTTTTTTTTTTTTTTTTTAAGAATTATTCTAACTTGGAATTAAGTTTAATATAATTTTTTTTTTTAATTTTTTTAATTTTAGAATTATCTTAATTTAGATACCTTCTTTTCCCCATTAATATAAACTCTTAATGCTCATATTAGTGTATTGCATATAACCATGTTTTCAGTTTATTGTGAAATGAAATTTGAGTTTGAGCCAGTAATATTCTGCAAGCAAATTAATTAAAAATAGTTAAAGTAGTATTCTGAAAAATTTCAAACAGAAAGTGTTTTCCAACTTTTCGTTTTCAAAAATAGTTTTCAGGAATGATAAACCAAATGTATTTTCAGCAAATTTGAAAATAAAAATAAAAATAAAAATAGGAAACGCAAACATTTTCGAAAATGAAAATACAAAATAAAATACAAACAAATGATCTCTCCGTTTCTTGACCTCTCGCAGCCTCTCTCCCTCTCGCCTCTCACGGCCCTCTCCCTCTTGACCTCTCGCCGCCGACCACCGGACACCACCACCCGTCGCGCCCTATGGTAAGAACCCCTTCTCCCTCCCTATTAATTCGCAAAAAAAAAAAAAAAAAGAAAAGAAAAAAGCCCCATTAGTTGGCATATTTAGAGATAAACGGCAAGAAAAAATAACTCAAAAGTTAACTTCACAGATTTGTGACCTTAACCCCGGGATATTCTGCTATAAGGCTAGGCATTAATAAGTGGGGGTTTTACTTGCTTGACGAAATCAAGATTAATAGTAGAAAAGTGTTAAAAGGATTTTTTCCCCACAGTTTACGCAGTTGGGTTTTTCAAGTTTTAATTTTTACCCCGAGATTTTATAGTATTTCATTCTCAGAAGATAACTTCAAGGAAAGGGTTTCTTTTGAAAATGGATAAATCTTGGGTACTTTGCTTTTATGTACGGTTCTTGGAGAATATTTGGATTTCTGAGTAAGCTTTAAATTTTCTCCAAAAAATAAATTCTCGTTTAAGAAAAACTACGAAAACGGTTCATTTTTTAAAGGAGGTGGATTTGTTGTGACAAATATGATTCCTCTGTTCTTTTTTGTTGTCTGTGAGCAATATTTGTTTGCTTCATAATTTTTTTTTTTTCTTTTACTTTCGTTTTTGATTCAATTTCTCGGTCCATGGTATTAATTATTTCAGAGGAAATGATATTTTCTAGATTTCTCTTCTTTATTACTCCATTCGACTCGTAGATAGACTTGTTTCATTTTTTGTACAGATTGAATAATAATTTAATTTGATTAGTATATTTTCATTTTATATGTAGAATGGAATGCTCTCTAACTCCTGTTGTTTAAAATGATTTGGATGCAGTTTTATGGAGGGCTGGCTAATGTATTCTCTAATCTGGATGCATGGATTTCACTTCTGCCTTCTGGGGACCAATTCCTTAAATAGAATTTAAATAAATTCGAGTAAGCTTATCCTTTTTTCTCATTTCCATTTTTTTATATGCATTGGGGACCACAGACTGAAAGTTATGTAGAACTGGAATCTTACCTAAAGCTGAAGGTTTCTAACAGAAAAATCAGTCCAATACACCCATCTAAGTTAAGTATGTATATGAATCAACCAAAGGTTAATTAGATCATGCTTTTATTCTGCTGTACATAATTACTTTTTCAGGAATAGTTTTCAATAATGGAAATCAACAGCCATTTGTAAGAAAGTTGAGCTAATTAAACCTCATTTTGAATAAATTGTTCTACTCCAACTACAGAAGACTTGTGAGAAGGGGGGCGGGGAGGGAGTTATGCTTAAATATCATAAGAAAAAAAATTAAATGCTTGTATTGGTAGAGAATCGATAAGATTTTAACATTTTATCTTTTCTGCATGGTAACATTGTTTATATTAACCATCGTTTGTCATTGTGTGAGGTTCTTAAGATGGTAAGAAATGATAGCTATCAATCTTTTAACCTATCTCCTATATGCTTGTTAGATGGCAATTTTTTTTTTTTTTTTGTTTATAATTATTTCATTTTAAAACTAAAGCTAATAGAGAATATTTAAGAAACTTAGCTATGAAATTGCTGGTGATAGATGAGTTTTGACATTTAGAACATAGTATGGAAGCTTTGATATTTTCTGCCACACGTGATCAATGTGTTTTCTTGTATAATGCAATCAGAAAAGTAGATTTCTTATATGTGATGCGACGAAAAATAGACCAGAACCCCTTTAAAATGATTAGCTTAACAACGGTGTATGGTGACATTACAGGAAGACAACTAGAAATCTCTCAAGTCACGTGATGAAAATTAGGCTAGAATCCATGTAAAATGCATGACTGGGTTTATACATTCATGTTTCCCAAGTCTTGATAAATTTTAGATTGTTTCTTTGATAGGTCAGTTTAGTTGTAAAGATTAGGATTGAGAAACAAGGAAAATGCTTAAATAGCCATAATTTAACATTTAATGAACATTTTCACTTTGTCTTATGAAAATGCATTCTTGGAATTCTATTCAGTGATGATTTAAATTGCTGTCACTTAAATGAATTTGAAATTGTTGGGAATTTTGGGAGTTCAGTACTTGTTCGTTGCTGCTCCTTATAAGTTATATCTTGTATTGAAGTAAATATAGGATTGATTTATAGGTTCATAATACTTATTCATTATTCTATTTGATTCACAGGTTTTGTGACACATTTCGAGTTGGAGTTTTTTTTTTTTTATGCATTGAAGTCATTTTGACCAATGAAGAATGGAGTTTTCACGGCTTTAAGTGTTTGAATTAACAATTGTGATATTATTGTAAATCAATCTGGAACAACAAAGTACCTTACCTTTTGTTTTATATTAAAATATATTTGATCTACTTTGCCTTAAAATGCTTGCACTTTATTTTGATTGGTTGATTTTTTTATAAAGTATGTGTTTTCTGTTTTTATATATTAAGTATATGTTTGAGAAATTTGTTGATTATAAAGTGAAATTATCTATAATAATTTTGGGGGGAACCGCAACGCGCAATGAGCGTTCTCAAAAGTATCAACAGCAACGCGCAATGAATGTTGTCAAAAGTATCAACCACAACGCACAATGCACGTTACCAAAAATATCAACCGCAACGCGCAGTGAACGTTGTCAAAGGTCTATCGCAACGTGCAATTCAACTTTTTGCAACACGCAATGAACGTTGTCGTATCATTTCCCTCTACGGCAACACTGTGATTTGCAACATTCACACGAACGCTACAAAAGGCTTTTTGCAACATTTTTTGTGCGTTGTTGTAGGCTATTTTTGTTGTAGTGTGTTTACTTATAAATATGTGTGTTGAAGAGTCAATTAATTGCACATTGATTAGAGAGTATAGTGAGGAAAAGTGTAGTCTAATATCTTTATTTTTCTTGGGTTCTTTGTGGGTTGTACAAAGAAGTAGAAATTGGTAGATGTGATAAAGTTTAGTTATTTTTCCTACAATAATTTAGGGGTTTGGTGAGTGCAAATTCTATATAATTGTAACAATTTATTATATAGTGAAAAGCTTTGGCGAGGGTCCATGGACGTAGGCAAGTTGTCGATCCACGTAAATTTCTGTGTTCGTACTTATTTTCTGGTTTGCTTATTGTTTTCTTGAACATCAAAAATTTCTATGATGTTAATTAGAGAGGGAATTTGTGTATAATTCTCAATAATACTTTCCTGCGGGAAGGACTTCGGAATCTCATTTTCTCTCTTAATTATGAAAATTAACTTCCAAGACACTCAAAATCACAAAAAATAGGGACCCCCGCCGGAATTGGAAGGGAAATTTCACAATTGCCTTTAAAAAATATTTTTTCAAGGTTTATACGCATTACAATATAATTACGCCAGCAATAGTTGGTATTATTGGGGAAATTGTGGCAATCTTAGGCTTTTTAGGGTTCTTAATCGTGGCCTTCTTCAGAAGAGTGCATAGAAATGGTAATGATGAACATAAATCTGATAGCTTTCTTATTGAGAAGGGCACTTGCGTAGTCAAGTTGTTATTTGGAAAGGGAATTTGACTTTTCAAACATTTTTCAATTACACATCCTCCAAAAAATACTATTTCAAACCATAATTTTCCCAAATAATGAGTCTCAAACAAGGGCTTAATAATCAATAAAAAAAACCATCTGGCTAATGAAGATGTGAAAAACGAGACTTTCAACCAAGAACTGAGCTAGAAAATTGAAATGTAGTGGACTAGAAAAATATGAGAGGAGGCGGGGGAGGCCCTCCCCCCCGAGATATATATATATATATTAATTGAAGATTGAAATCGATGATTTTATGTTCTAAATTTAATATAAGGATAATCATATATAGGTTGAAATTGTCACATTTCGACATATGCTTTTCGAATCTCGTCTTATCTGTCAACTAGATACTATGATATGGCCATGTGATTTTCAGGGTCGCATTCATAACATGAAGTATTACTTTGCATTGTCTCAACAATACTTTCGTTCTTAGTTATTGATCTTTTACTTGGAATAAGAGTTTCTTGCGGGACGTTTGTGATTCTTTATGATCCAACATTATCTTTCATATTGAAATAATGAAAGATATTCTTTTTAACATTCTAATCAATTTGCAAGGAATATATATTGTCCAAAATTCAATTAAGAAATTCACATCACGAAAAATAAGTCGTAAAATAAAAATATAAAAATTTAATGACCACAAAAAATTCTTAAATCAGCTCTTTATAATTATAAGTAATTTATACAAATTAATCAACATTCAAATCAATTAACAAACAAGATATACTGAAGTCTGAAGAAGAAGTAGAGATAAATCAAAGCTTGTAATTAAACTTAAATAAATTAATCAATAATCAATATTTAAAAGTAACTTGATACTTACTTCAAAATAATCCCAAGTACTACAAAAAAAAAAAAAAAAAAATAAGAAGGGAAGATAAACTAAAGCTTATAATTAACTTTCCTAAACGAACATACATGTATAGACATACAAATATCCAACACAAAAAAGTTACATTTGAAATTGGAACTGAACCTGGTTGAATCTAAAATCTAGTGGACTTAGAGGTAAATAAGAATTATTTTTGGACAGTTGAACTTGAAGGAAAAATAAATAAATAAAACTTCTATTTAGGGCTAAATGCAAAATTACTTTCTTAAGATTTTTTTTTTTTTTGAAAAATACTGCATCTTCTTCCTAACTTCCCACCAGCGCCATCGTAGTTGCTATTGCCACCGGTTGCTCATCTTCTTCCCTGACCACCTACCACTGCACAACAACCAACCAACCCCCGCATCAACCCACCACCCATTGCTCATCTTCTTCCTTGCTCGACTGAAGATTACGTTGTAACCAGTTACAGACCGTCTTCCCCCGCCTACGCTGTTGTTTCTCTTCTTCTTCCCGCTGGCACTGGTCTTCTTCCTCGACGGCGCTATCTTCTTCTTCCCGTTGGAACTGGTCTTCTTCATCGACGGCTCTGTCTTCTTCTTCTCGCTGGCACTGATCTTCTTCCTACGACACTGTCTTCTTCTTCCCGCTGGCGCTGCTACCTCCACCTTCACTGTTCCCCGCTTCTTCTTCACTGTTGGTTGTGGAGGTTGACAATGGATGTAGTGGAGGTTGTGGTAGTGGTGATCTTGGTTAGGTGGAGGTGATGGTGTTGAGAATGAGACAATGATTGTGGTGTTGAGAAGATGGTTGTCGTGGTGGCGGTCGTGGTGGTCGGTGGTTGTAGACTGTAAATTCTCAATATTGCACAAAAATTATTTGATTTTATGTCTAAATCAAAGTATCATACAAAAAGTGTAAAGTTTCAGTTGTGATACTATAATTTCGCTCGTATCATAAATATTTGATAAAGTTTCAGGTTATAATACCAAAAATTTGAAGTATCATGTTGTGATACTTTAAAAGTATCATAAGACTCTTTTAAAGTATCATAATATGATACTTAGATAAAATAGTATATTTCAAAAAAAAAAATGAAGTATTTTTTAGTGATTATTTAAAATGAAGTAAGTTTTAATTATGATCCTAAAAGTTAGGTATTTTTGCAAACGCCCCTATATTTATTGGAGTGTATTATCTGCTTGTGAGTAACGATTAAGAAAACATGGATTGCAACATGTATATGTTTATAAAATTTGGAAATGGTTGTTTCATATTGTTAAGTTGTGGAGTATAATTATTTGTCTAGCCTAATTAATGTCGACTCTAATTATTGCCACTTCGCAGAGCAGGAGGGAGTTCGAGTAGAATTGAACAAAATAAAATTTAATATGGGACTAGTTAACCTTAACGAAAATATTGCATCATGAATACATAATTCGAGCAAAATTGAACTTGAAGGCCATCATTTCCCAAGCTATGTTGTTCCTTTGCATTTGCTTTGCCGAAGTTACAACTTAATCGCAACATGAAAAAACATTGATTGATAGAAGGGTTGGAATTTCTCCAATACTAGTGTGGATGTCATTCAAAAATTTGCATTCGAGAATAACTAAGTGCTGAAGCCTTGGGAAATTGATATTGCCATATCTTTCCAAGGAAACTTGCCCTTGGATATTGCCAACTTTGAAGTGACGTAGGAAGTAATATTCTTCAAGGAGGACCCTGACAACCTAGAATAAATGAATTTTAATGATTCAAGTTAATTTAGACCAACAAGATTATTGAGACTATAGTTTGCTCGATCCCATCGCCATTGTTCATAATGTCAAAGAACACAAATTGAAGAATAATTTTCTAACATTAATTCACTATGAGTAAAAATTTATATAAACAAGTACGGTTAGACATATCCCCTCTAATCTCTCCTAACTAGCATAAGGAAAATATTACAATACAAGGAAATAATCAAAAAAGAAAAAAAGGTGAAAATTCAAGATATTCCATATTTAACTCCAAGTGATCACTTGGTACAAATCAAAACGATCGCTTGGTTGTAATTGAATGAAACCTGTCGTTGACCACAAAATCTGGTAGGATCTCGGATCAACACGTCTCAACTTCTCCCTTTTGAATACGTGGACTTCCTGCACACTAGGACAAACAATCAGCGTGCAAAGGGGGCAGAGATGACTCCCTTTTGCACTCCGACGCTCAAATTAGTACCCATTTGGAGTGAATTTATTGGATGCGAGAAATATGAATGTGTAAAAGAGAGAAAAGAGAGTGAGAGTAGTATATTGAGTTAGAGTATTGAATTGCTAACCTTTTCCTTGACAGCAAGCATGGCCTATTTATAGTTGAAACCATATCCTAAGATCGTGACATGTGTCAAGCTTTACACATGGCTTCACCCCAGCCACTAGTTTGGTTAAAAATTTAATTGGTCATAATCATTTCATCCTACTATAAGATTGCGGCTACTATCACACCACTCATAAAGGCGTTGTCCCATTAACTCACCACTTCCGGGATGGCTAAATATCTGTGATGTGATGTCGGCTATGCTGTTGATCTGGATTGTGTACTTCGGGTATCACCACTTCGGACTGATAAGTTTGGCTATTCGGACTTCGGCTAATATACTGTTTCACCAAAATTTGTGGAGCTTCGAGTATGGTTGGTAGCCAATAGGCCCCACGTAGGTCCTCACAAGTGACATGTCCTAGTCCATTCAGGTGTGGTCGTAACATTAGTCTCTCAAATATGGTTGGTTCATTTATGTCTGAATCATATTTTTCGAAGACGGATAATCGGGCCAGCTTAATGAACAGAGTTTTCAGTGTGACCTAGCATAAATGGAGACCAAACACTTTCTTGTCTCCTGGGTGGACATGATCTTGGGGGCCTAATGGCTCTGCCGCTGTACCGACGCACGGAAGTGCATTCCTCTTAAACTATTTGCTTCGGACACCCATACTCATCCGAAGGCATCCTCACGAGCAAGCAATGATGGCTTGCAATTTCCAATGATTGCCCTTCGGTTGCACGACCGTGCGAGAAACGATGGTAGCCAAAGAGTTTTATTCTTTTCAAATTTTGCCCGCTTGGTGCCTAATTGTAATGTGGATTGGGACACGTGGAAGGTTAAGATTTAATTTGGGCTTTTGGTAATTAAAGGTCTGGATATACAGCATCTCCTGATAAAACCTTTGTCATTCCCCCTTGTTGCCTTTTTGCTATTTCGATACATTCCCAAAGGATTTTATGCGATTTTCTTCCAGCACTCCTCCGTAGCAATTCGTTTCAAGCATTCTCCATTCGCATCTCTCTTGTCTCGACATATCCCTACCAGGAAGCCTCCATTCTCTTTCCAGCAGGTAATTTCTTTTTACTTTGTGTGCATCCCCTGATTTTTTATTTTCCCTACTTCTTTTGAGTGTTGGTTGAATTTACTTCCCGTGTGTCTTTTGGGGGTAAGTTTGATTTCGGGGAAGAAAATGGATGGAGTTGGGAAGACAAACCTGAAGGAGCTGGTGGTCATGGCAGAAGTTGTGCTACAGGAGCGCTGGGAATAGAAAAGCAAGGAGATCAAGGAGATGGAGCATATGGGTTCCTATTCCGAGCTGGAGAGTCTGGCTTAGATGCTATAGCTCCTTTTAGAGCGCATAGAGAGGAGTTGGGAATGACCGAAGAGGAATTTTCCCAAGTGGAAGAGAGGGTGGACAGTGTGAATAAAGCCTTCGGATATCATGTTGATCCGAAGCCTAATCCTGAGTCATGGGCATCCAATGAGGTGGCAACCGAAGTTAAATCCTGTGGCCTAGCTGTGGTTTTTTCAACCTACAGGATGTCGATGGAGATAGGGTAATACATCCGAGCCCATCGTGCCGACCTTGCCGCCCCCCTGAAGGTCAAGTAGCGATGCTCCTTGACGCGTTCCAATGTGGGATGCGCTCGCCTCTTCATCCCTTCTTTAGAGCCCTCCTCTGAAGTTATAACCTATGCCCCTATGGAGTGGATCCAAACTTCTGCACCCAGGTTGTGGGGACCTGGTTGGTATGGCAGGAGGTTAGTCTAGATTACCCAATCTCCCTTCACATAATCCACACTCTTTATACCTTGAAAAAGGTGGCTAAGAGGGATAAGGCCGAGGTTCAGGACTGGTACTACGTTACTCCTAGGGGACAACATCCTTCGATTATTACAAAGCATCTGACCTCCATGAAGCGTTGGAAGACTCAATGGTACCCGGTGATTGGCAGTGTTCTCCTTCATACCCAGCTCCTAAAATTACCATTCCAAAACTCTCTCTTGCCCTCGTGAGTCTTTGTATTTTTAGTGTGAATGTAAGTGTGATGTAATCTGATGTGGATCATTTTAAGGTTTAATCGTTGCTTCCTATGTGATTTTGCAGGCCAACAATACACACATCTTCTTCCTGTGGAGGACTTGGCCATGGTGAAGAAGATCTTTGCATACTGCACTACCTTCCCAAAAGTGATAGTGAAGAAAAAACTTTTTGTGAAGCATGGGCTCAATTAATGTTCACATTCAGAATAAGTTCCAAAGAATTTCCCAAGGTCTCTCTCAAGGGCCTGTTGGCGAAAAGAGCTTCCCTTCCACTGAGACCGGGGAGTGATGAGTAGGGCAAGCAAACGTCTTTGCTTGGCAGTTTCCAAGTGGAGGCTACAAAAAGAACTGATGATACCTCTACTACGATGCTCATAAAGCCTCTCTTAGTGCTGCCTCCTCCGTCGGTCCTGTTACCTATAGGCCAACAATTATTGGAGGCGAAAAAAGGAGCTCTATGCCAAGCAAGTATCTGTTTTAGAAAAAGAGCCAAAGTCAGAGCAGAAGGAAGAGAAAAAATCCAAAAGGATTTTGACTAAAGATTCTTCTAATGAAGATGTTGGGGAGGTGGAGGAGTCCGGTGTACCTCAGCTGAAGAGGCTGAAGAAAGGAAAGGGAGTATCTGAAACTTCTGAAGTGGTGGGGGCTGATTTACCCTGCCATAGGGACCAATTGGAAGCAAAAGAGATGCTTCATGATCAGATCCTTTTTCACAGGCCCCTGGTCCCTTAGATCATGATGAGCACATGGTTACTATCCTAGGGGTGGATCAAGAGGTAACCCTTAAAGTGGGTGTTGAACTTGGCCACATAAGGGCCATCTTTCGAGCCAAGGAAACCATTTTTGACCACACTATCTTAGACTCTCCAACTTGGCCTCCTGCCAAGGCTACCATGGCGATGGGGCAATTCTGGATTGAGGGTTGGGAAATTTACTCCTCCAGCATATCACTAGTCCAAAAATTGAAGGCAGCCCGGGCCATGAATGCTAAGGCTTTGGCCCTGATAGATGGGGCTGAATCATCCGTCATGGAACTGGAGCTAAAGAAGAAAAGTGTTGAGACCCCTCTCCAGCATACTGACAAAATGGTGAAGCAGACCAACGAGCTTCTGAATTTTGTAAAGGCGATGGAAAATCTCTTAACGAAGAGAAGTTAATTACGAAGCGCCTTAAGGACGACAACGAGAGGCTGAAATTGAATTTAGTGGCTGCAGATGCCGATGTTTCTAGCTATACGAAGAAGTTCGACGAAGCTGTTTGGGCACAAGAAATAACCTCTAAGGCTCTTGACAAATCAAATGCGAAGAAGTGGATCCTTGTTGATAAGGTGGTAGAACTTACTCATGAGATGGAGAGGGAAAAAGAGGCCAGATCTGTAGGAGAGGAGGCTTTGAAAAGAGAAGAGGAGAAACTCTCCACCCTGGAGCGGGATGTTGAGGCCAGGGTGGCCAGTGGCATTCAACACTTCAAATATACCTTTAATGGCACCCCGGAGTATGGGGCCATGAAGCGGTTCTTTGGAAATGTTGGAGTGCGGATGGCCTTAAAAGATGTGAAGGATGACTTCCTAGATTTGGATCTTTCAAAGATAGAGGCCTTCTACCCAGAGCCTCAAGATGCCAGTGAGGAGGATCCTTCTACCGATGCTTCAGGTGGCTCTTCAACTAAAGATGTCGACCCCTCCACTGTTTCTACTTAGGATATATTCTTTTGCCAATGACGCTTCCTTTGACTCCTTATTTTCATACTTTATTTATGTTTTATCTTAGTTGATGTATATGAATTTTCGTTTCACATCTTATTATGCACCTGTTTGTATTTTTTAGTTCGATTTAAATAAGCACTCTTTAATAGGACTTACTCATTTTGCTGGTGATTTTTTTTGTGATAATAACTGTGCTATTCAACCATATTCAACTGTCGTATGCTTCCACACCCATATGATAGTCCCTCAAACCTAAGCATTTCAAGACATTTATGTTTATCGATTAGGTTTGGTTGAAAGAATTGTTCCTTCATTTCTGTCTCCATGTGGGCCCTTAAAATATTGGTGGGGCTCGCTTCAATGGTCTAATTTTTGTTTTGATAAGCTAATACATTTCATTGCAACCAGTGTATGTCTAGAGGTTTATTTTTCCAAACTCCGTCTTGGGCGATGGAGTCCCTTGTTTGAGGGAAACCTTTATATTACAACTGAACTGTAATAGTTATGCTCAAATCGGCTTTGTGGATCGGAATATTCTTGGCTTTGAATGACCATAGCCAATGGAGTCCCGTTTTAGGTGTATTGGTACTTTTTTTTTTGTTTTATTATGACAATGTTTGCTCCGTGTAAAATTTGCACATGAAATTTGTCATTGCATAATTATTATTTTTTTATAGAATAGGGGGTGCATGCCTAAAACCAACTAAGAGCTAAATTTATTGATAATAACTACGAAGGTGATCAGTGCTCCAGGGGTAGGTAGAGGCACATCGGATAAATCTTCTATCATGTAGGTCCCTGGTACTTCCTTGGAAGTGACTTTGTAAGGTCATTCCCAGTTAGGGCCCAGAGTCCCTACTCCCTACTTCCCTGTTGAGAGGAGTACCTTTTTTAATACCAAATCTTCAATTCTGAAGAACCTCTTTTTTACCTTCTTGTTGTAGTAACATGCCATTTTTTTCTTGGTAGCGAACCAATACAATCTGTTAGTCATTCCTCTTTTCCAGAAGGAAATCCAGATCTGCTCTTTAGGCTTTGTTATTAGCCGATTTATCGAAGGGTATTTGTCGAGGCAATGGCACTCCAATTTCAATCGGGCATACCGCCTCGGACCCATAGGCCATAGAGAACGGAGTTTCCTCTGTGGCAGTATGTGGAGTGGTTCAGATTGCCCACAGGACTTGAGGAAGTTTATCAACCAAGAGCCCTTTTTTAATTCCAACTTTCTTTTCAACGTAGTCTTTATAGTTTTATTGACTGCTTCGACCTGTCCGTTAGCTTGGGGATGGTGTGGTGATGAGACTAGCTTACAAATACCCAAATCATTACACAAATCATTGACTTTCTTATTTTTGAACTGCTTTGCGTTATTCTTAACCAAAGAGTTTGGAATGTCAAACCTGCAGATAATATTTTTTCCAGATAATTTTAAGGTGTTAGTTTCTGTGATCCTCGTCAATGGCTCAACCTTGACCCATTTATGAAATAATCAATTGCTACAATCACAAAACGATGATTCCAGATCCCTCTTGGCATGGGGCCAATAATGTCAATACCTCATTTCACAAACGGCCAAGGGCTTGTTACTACCCTCAACTCGTGATGTGGCTAGTGAGGAATGATGGCATGTCGTTGGCATTTGTCACACTTGCGAACAAAGTCATGCGTGACTTCCCGCATGGTGGGCCAAAAGTACCCCTGTATTAGGGCCTTCTGAGCTAAAGATAATGCTCTGGAGTGATTTTCGCAGATGCCTTCATGAATTTCCATCATTACGTACCTCGCATCTGTCGGACCGACACATCGTAGTAGAGGCGTAGTGTAACTCCGTTTGTAAAGTACCCCGTCCTTAAGGATGAAGTTGGCTACATATCTTTGCAATTTCTAAGCAATCTCCAAGTCACTAGGCAGGGTCTGATGTTTCAAGTAAGCGAGGATAGGAGTCATCCATGAGTCCTCCTCTTCTATCACATAAACTTCCGCTCCTGGTTCAATATAGGGGACGACCAAATGGTCAATTGGCACTATGCTTAGAAGTTTTGCATCTCAGCTGCTTACCAATTTCGACAAGGAATCTGCTTTCGTATTCTTTAACCTGGGTATGTGAAGCAACTGAAGACTCTCAAAATGAACTGTGAGATCTTTTACTTTCTTTAAGTAAGCTATCATCGCAGGATCTTTAGCGCCGAACTGCCCATTGATTTGACTAACAACGAGTTTTGAATCACTTTTTTCCTTAAATGTTTTGACCTTTAGGGCTATTTCCAACTTCAGGCATACCAGGAGCACCTCATATTCCGCTACATTATTAGAAGTTGGAAAGTTGAAGTGGATGGCACTGTGTAATTTATGCCCCTCTGGGCTTATAAGTATTATTCCTGCTCCGGACCTCCCTTTAGTAGAGGATCAATCAACGAGCAATTCCCACTCTCGATCTTCTACCATATTTTCAATCATTTCCACTTCGAGGGGATGCGTAAATTCCGCTATGAAGTCCTCCAACGCTTCGCCCTTTATCACTGTTCGAGGCATGTACTGGAGGTTGAACTGGCTGATTTCTATAGCCCATTTTCATCAGCCTCAGATGTATCTAGCTTTTGCGACACTTGCCTCATGGGGAAGTTTGTGAGCACCTGAATCAAGTGTGATTGGAAATAGGGTCGAAGCTTACAAGTTGCTGTGATCAATGCTAATGCAATTTTCTCCATGTCTGGGTATCGCATCACCACATATAACAGGGCTTTGCTGACATGGTATACTGGGAGCTAGCTCCTATCTTCCTTTCTGATTAGGACGAAACTTAAGCTTCTTTAGTCACTGCCAAGTAAAGGAATAGAGGCTCTCCGACTTTTGGCTTTGATAGTAGAGGGGCTCGTCCCAAGAAGTCCTTTAATTTCGTAAAGGCCTCTTCGCACTCTGGTGTCCATTGGAACTTCTTTCCCCCTTTGAGGACTTTAAAGAAAGGTGAGCACTTGTCAGTAGCTTGGGAGACAAAGCTACATAACGTTGCTACTCTTCCTGTTAAGCTTTGTACCTCTTTGGGATCCAGAGGGAACTGCATGTCAAGCAATGCCTTGATCTTATCTGGATTAACCTCAATCCCTTGATAGGTCACCATGAACCCTAGAAAATTTTCGGACCCTACTCCAAATGCACACTTGAGGGGATTAAGTTTCATCTTATACTTTCTTAGCACGTCGAAGATTTCGACCACGTGCTCGATATGCTTTGAAGCTACCATGCTTTTTACTAACATATCGTCCATATACACCTCCATGGTAACCCCAAAATGCTTGGAAGACATATGATTTACCAGCCTCTGATAAGTGGCCCTGACATTTTTTATTCCGAAGAGCATAACTTTATAGCAATAAAGCCCCCTGTTTGTGATGAAGGATGTGAGCTCCTCATCAAACGCGTGAATTGGGATCGATTTGTACCCAGAATAGGCATCCATGGAACTTAACATCTCATGTCCTGCCGTAGAGTAAACTAGTTGGTTGATCCGAGGCAAAGGAAAACTGTCTTTTGGACATGCCTGATTTAGGTTCAAAAATTCGATGCAAACCTTCAACTTTCCATTATGCTTCGAGAAAAGAACTGGATTAGAAACCCATTTTGGATAGGTCAATCCTCGGAAGAAGCTATTTTTCAATAGCTTCGATACCTCCTCTTTCAAATCTTCGTATTTTCCGGACTCATTGGCCTCCATTTCTGCCTATGTCCGTGGTGATTCGGATCGATTTAGAGCCGATGACAGGCAACCTTTGGGTCAATACCCATTATATCATCGTGTTTCCAAGTGAGGACATCGAGGTTTCGGCACAGGAAATTTTTTAAATTTTCCTTAATTTGGTTCGCAGAATCTTGTCCAATATGTATTTCTTTCATGGGGTCTGCCAAATCAACCGGGAAACATTCCAAATTCTCAGCCTGACCGATTTTGCAGTCGACCCCCCTCATCTTCAGATCTAGATCTACCAAGTCCTCCTCTTCCTGCATTATAACATCCGTGTCCCTAACAAGCTCGGCACCCACCTTTATAGGGTCTGGAGTTGCATTGGTCATAGCCACATCGCTTATCATATTGACCATCCAATCCTATAATTTCTGGATCGCATTAGTTTAAAATTACCTGGATTTGGTCTGGCTTCCTCTAACAGTTGCTACTCCATTCTCATTAAGGAACTTCATGCAAATTTATATCGTATGGGTTACATCTCCAAGATCAATAAAACCTGGCCCCCCGATAGAACCATGATAAGACAAAATCTTATCCACTATCAGAAATTCCATTGGAATTCTGGAAATAGTAGATGCTTGCTCCACTTCAGTCATAAGGATTACGGACCCCCTTGGGATAATGCAGTCTCCCATGAAACTGTAAATAGGGTTTGACGTAGGAATGAGTGGGGTGTCAATTCCCATTTTGTCATAACTAACCCCGTAAATTACATTTACTGAGGCACCATCATCCACTAGCATTCTAGACAAGCCATTCCAAGCGACCACCATTCGGGTCACCAATGCATCACTGTGTGCAAAATGCACTCCAATTACATCATCCAGAGTGAATGTGATGGGTTCTTTATGTGAGTGAGGCTCCTGCGAGATGCGAGTTTATGTGGTAATTCACGTTTGTAGGCTCTTTGGTCTCTCTTGTGTACCTCTTTTGGTAGTTGTTTGTCCTCCCTCTTGGGCGCTTCCCTCCAAAGATGGTATCGATCTCATGGATTTGCCGATTGTTAGGTGGTGGAGGTGAGTCCCTGGTATTTCTGCTAGGAGCTGGAGCGTTACATTTATCTTGACTTTGCTCCCCTCGGTGTTCACTACTTCCTCCTCTTGGGGGGTAGCGTTTGTGGTTTCTTCATTCGATTTGGCTGAACCTCGGATCATTCAACCTATTTGGCGTACCCTTATTCAGGATGCTATTATCCATCCTTCTCTCATTGGCCTTCTATTATACCAGCATTTGCCATGACTTTATGTTTTTGGATTTTTGAATTATCTAATTCTCTTAACCTATGGTGTAAAGTGCGTTCTATTTCAGGGTCAACTTCGAAAAGATTTCCGTGTTTTGAACGTAGCATACACTACTCTGAGAATAAAACAACTAGTGAATATACTACAATAAAAGAAAAGGACTAAAAATACTAAAATAATTTAAACTAAACTAACTAAGCAATAGTAAGTCCGAATTAGTGAATGTAACCTAAAAATAAATTTAAACCACATTCCACAGCAACGGCGCCAAAAACTTGTTGTAGATTTTCGCAAGTGTACAGATCGTATAAGTAATAAAGTGGACCAAAAGTTCGGATATAGTACTCAAGGGATTGAGCAAATTTTATTTTAAGTTGAATTTCTTGACCAGAACGAGAATTTCAATTGTGATTTATTGATTGAACCTAAAAATAAATTTAAACTACATTCTCTGGCAACGTCACCAAAAACTTGTTGTAGATTTCCGCAAGTGTACGGATCGTACAAGTAACAAAGTGGACCAAAAGTCCGGATATCGTATTCAAGGGATTGAGCAAATTGTATTTTATGTTGAATTCCTTAACCGGAATGAGAATTTCAATTGTGATTTGTTGAATGAATTTAAACTAGGGATAAAACTAAGAAAGCAATGAGAAATTTGAATTAAAATCAATGAATGCAAACGTGCTGAAATTTGAGAATCCACCTTAAATCTATCATCTATACTTTGACTTAATTGTTTAACCACAATTCATAGGAATTTTAAAATCCGTTATTCAAATGTTATTTAAGTCCTCTCTCAATGATGCATTAAAAACCTTTTTCTAAAATGTAACCCGACTATATCTCTACGACAAATTGACACTAGAAAAAAAATTAGTTTTGTGAACACTTTTTAAGGATAACAATAGGCATATGTGGTATATCTCTATCCCCTATTGGACCTAGCAGCAATTAAACATGTCTAACGTTCTCCTACTCTCTCGATTTTCGAAAAATGCCACTCAGTTATATAGAAATTGACAAGAAATTTACATAAGATAAAAAGCATACTTTAATTACTCAAACCCCTAGATCATATAATTTAAACAATAGTCAAAGCATAAAATCCAAATAAGGTTTTGTTAATTTGCTGATTCTCGTGCGGCCACGTTGCTTGAAACTTGTGGCCACATGTTTCTCCGTCCAGAATGCAATTTCCACTTTTGAAGTACTACAAGTTGGTCCGTGCCTTTTATTTGCACACCTGGTCCTTCATCTTCTAATTTGAGCGATTTAAACCCTGAACTTCTGGTTTCTTCTCTTTTTTTCCTTGTTCTTCTCAATTGACTCCTTGCACTTCTTCATGTTTACAAATTAGCTCCAATAATCATCCGATTCCTCGGTATTTCCTTCATTTGCATCCATTTCTCAATTTTGGGTAGTTTTCTAAAATATAAAAAAATATAGAATAAATGAATAGCAAATATTCTTAAACAAGTATATAAAATCCTACTTTTGGCATATAAATAAGCATATAAAATACACTTATCAGCTATTTTCAAGTCTCTCCAATTGTGGATGCTACCCAGCGGGAGTTTTTTGTGTCATCGTATGACACTACACTCCAGTGTCAAAGCAAAGGCTTTGCACATTATAGCTGGATTAGCTCCGGCCATCTCCATACTAGAGTGAAATTTTAGGAGGTGATCATCAAGGTTACCTCTTCTAGAATACTTCGTTATTTCTGGTATCTCAAAATCAGCGGGCACTGGATACCTCCGTATGCCCTCTAATAGGGGTCTTACCTCCTCATCATCATCGATCTCACATGAAGGAGGTTCATCTAGTGTTGGCAACGGGGCGGATCGGACCCCGATCCGCCCCGAATTTTTTTTTTGCCCGATCCGGATCCGTCCCGCGATCCGTCAAATTTCGGGTCGGGGCGGATCGGTCCACCGATCCGTGGACCGATCCGTCAGAATTATTTTTTTATTTTTTATTTTATTTTTATTTTTTTAAATTTTTTTAAATATATTTTAAATTAAATCTTTTATAAAAAAATTAGAAATTTTTTTTTTTTTTTTTTATTGAAACGAGACATATAGAGGTCGATTCGCCGATTCAACAGATCGAGTTTTTTTGCCATCACTTATTGGAATTCTTTCTTCAAATGAAGAACATGAAAAATGTGTTTTCTTTAAAATGTAAAGATTGCAGCTTATTCCCAGAAATTAAAGTTTGCTACAAAATTTACATATTAAATTTTTATACATGATAAAAAAATTATATTAAAAAAAAATGTCGGATCGCGGATTAGGGCGGATCGGATCAGCCCTGATCCAAATCCGCTCCGTGAATTTTTGGATCGGGGCGGATCACATAAATTCCGATCCGTCGATCCACGGATCGGGTCGACGGATCGACGGGGCGGATCGGATTTTTTTGCCATCTCTAGGTTCATCATTGTTCTCAGCATGATCTGACCTTGCATCTCCACAGTAATGAGCTTGGTCCTATGGTCGTTGGGCTTGATTTTTTATGCGAGGTGATACGGGTCGGCCATATTGTTGCCCCGGGAAATTGTGCATGCTTCCTTGCGTTTGGGAGTGGGCCTCTGTAGCCCTCCTTTCCCGCCTACTTCTAGGCTCTTGTTCGGAGGAGTTAGCTTCTTTAGCCTCCTCTCCGTTCCAATTTCTAGGTACTCTATTCTATTCCTAAGCCTCGGCTCTCTGCTCTCGCCTATTCCTAGGTGATTGAGCATGAGGGCGAACTCCTTCAGCCCTTCTTTAGTGTCTATTTCTAGACCAAGACCCCCTATTCGACTAAAAACACTCTCAGACCTAGACGGAGCTGCCTCTCGGTGATGTTCAGGAGGAAGATCGAACACCGGTGCCTCGTATGATGAGCCCTCCTCATGGGGCTGCATAAAGTTCTCCTCAACATTTTTCGAAGGTACATGGTAGTAGCTTGCGGTATTCACAGCGGAAAGCAAATATTCTGATTAAGTTTGGGGGTAATGTGGCAGTTTGACCGGATTGTTCGCCATATATCCCCTTACCATATAGGCATTCATGGCAGTAGTTTGCTCGATTTGTTGCCTCTGCATTTCTATCACTTGGGTTGCCATGTAAGTTATGTTTCTCATCAGATGCTTGTTCTGATGCCTATAAGGGTGATTAGGCCGAGGGATCTCATCACCAATATTTTGAGGTTGGTTAGGTGGGTTTATTCCCTTATTGATGTCATATTGCTCATCCTTGCTTCTTCGGGGGTTCACGTCATTTTCACTTTCACTCATTGTTGTTGTGATTTTTCTTAGTCCTTTCCTCAGGGTGAATAAACTTATGTTCCAAAGTTTTAAGCCTTTTTCAAGGTGAATCAACTTATGTTTCAAAGTTTTGAGCATTTTTCAAGGGTTTTTCTTGCTTGTTACCACGTGAATTTGGGGTTAGAAGTGTGGATTCCACAGATGACGCCAAAATGTTAACCACAAAATCTGGTAGGACCTCGGATCAGCACGTCTTAGCTCCTCCCTCTTGAACACGTGGACTTCCTGTGCACTAGGACAAACGATCAACGTGCAAAGGGGGTCGAGGTGGCTCCCTTTTGCACTACGAAGCTCAAGTCAGTACCCATTTCGGGTGAATATATATTGGATGCGAGAAATATAAATGTGTAAAAGAGAGAAAAGGGAGTGAGAGTAGTATATTGAGTTAGAGTATTGAATTTCTAAACTTTTCCTCAACGGAAAGCATGACCTATTCAGACTTCTTCCAATATATTGTTTCACCACAAGTTGTGGAGCTTCAAGTATGGTTGGTAGCCAATAGACCCCCACGTGGGTCCTCACAAGTGACGTGTCCTGGTCCATTCAGGTGTGGTCGTAACACCTGTAAATGAACAACATCCCCAAGTGATCATCTAGGGTTTATCCTAAGCTAAAGAATTTTGGTTTGAAAATTAAAGTAAAGATTAAACTAAAAAGAGAGAAAATTTGTTTTCAGACAACAATGCAATGAAGATGTAAGATGTTGAATTTTGAATCCACTTTGTTCCGTCATTCATATTTTGACTAAATCATTTAAATGCAATCTATGAGTTTTGAAAATTCATATTCCTAATGTTGCTAAAACTCCATTTCGGACAAGAATTAACACATTTTCATACACATGACCCAACTATATTTCTATGACGAATAAAAATGTGTAGAAAAACATTAAAAGAATTGTGAATACTTTTGTGGATAACACAATGCATTAAGGTATATTTCTATTTCCTATCGGACTAGAAATTAATCAAGGTCTAATAATTTTCTACTCTTTCTAACATAGAAAATTATCACAAACATCAATAATTATGTGTCCACAATCATAGATGAAAATAAAAACATACTTAATTGCATCAAACTCATGAAAAACTTAAATTAAATAACAAGTCAAAACATTGAATTCGAAAACTAAAGTATCATCACAATTCCAATAATATAATCTAGTCTAGATACACGATTAAAGATAATTCACAAGAGAAATAAATAGAAGTTACCATATTCATCTCCTTGATCCTTGTTCTTCAATCTTGGATTTGGCCTTGAATGGATCCCTCAACAATTGGACAGTGTTTTGGCATGAAGTATGACAATGAGAGGGAACCCCTAATTTCGCGCCTCAAGTCATGTATATATAGGTTTAGTTGAAACCTAGGTTAAAGAGGTGAAAACTCTGTTGAAATTCGTGCAAAAAACCCATCAGTCGGATAGCCGGACAACCATGTGACCGCACGGTATAAATTGGTGTGACAACACGGTTATAACAATTTTGATTATGTTCCTTTTTTATGCGGTCATGTGATAGCATGAATTTTACACCATGCGACCGTATGGTTATAAATTTTCCGTTCAATTTTATTTTGTTCATTTGCTATAAGTTGGTCCTCAAACCTTTATTGTACTTCAATCCATAAACTTCCAATTGATACAATTGAGTCCCCAAACTTTTGACATTTCCCCATTTGATTCTTTCTTTCTTTTTTCTTCCAATTTGCCCCTCAATTGACTTCATCAAATCTTCCTTTGCACAATTTAGTACTTTTATCATCCAATTGAGTTGATTTTGCTCTAATTCCTTTGTTTTCTCGACTTTGAGACTATTTCTGAAATATAAACAAATAATAGCAAAATGAATAGAAAATATAATCAAACAAATAAATAAAATCCTACTTTTAGGACATAAATAAGTGTATAAAATAAACTTATTAGTCATTCTTTGATCGAGCCACCTAAATTCCTAAGAAGTACTTCAAATCACCAAGTTGCTACATCTCAAATTCTGAGGCCTAGTGTTATTGTAAGCTTTCAATTTCATATTGATCTTTACCTATCACCACCATATCATTAACATAGATAATTAATGTAGCAACCGTACATTCTTTGTGCTTCAAGAACAAGGTGTTATTGGAGTTGCTTTGCTTATAGCCAAAGCTTTTCATAGAATTGGTAAATCTACCAAACCAAGCCCTCAAAGATTGCTTCAACCAATACAACGCCCTCTTGAGTTTGTACACATTTGTAGTGTCTGAGTACTTCTCTATACGTGGAAAATTGTCCACGTACATCTCTTTTACAAGATCTTCATCAAGAAAGCATTCTTTACATCGAATTGAAGAAGTGTCCAATCTTGATTGGCTGCCAAGGATAAGAGTACCCTTACCGTATTGAGTTTGGCCACTGGTGAAAAAGTATCTTGAAAATTGATCCCATAAGACTGTTTATACTATTTTGTAACTAATCAAGCGTTATGCCTCTCAATGGTTCCATCCACCTTATGTTTCATCGTAAACACCCATCTACACCCTAAAAAATTATTTTCTTTTGGTAGAGGCACCATCTCCCAAGTGTCATTTTTTTTCAAGTGCAACCATTTCCTCTACCACAGCTTAAGTCGATTTGGCATCTATTATAGATTCCTGCACTTTACTATGAATAGAGATAGATGATAACTGTAACACATAAGATGCATATGACTTGGACAGTCTATGTGAGGTCACATAATTGCTAATATGATATCTAGTTTAGTATTTAGAACCAGGCTCATATCTAAGAGGTGGTATACCATGATAAGATCATGGTGGGATATGGTAAGAAGAGTGTTTAGTGTTATCATACATAAGATGTTCAATATTATCAATATTATAAATAACAGTTCAGTATTATTAGTATTATCAACCAAATATTCATGATTTTGAAAAACTGTAGGGTTAGGATCATAAGGTACCTCGGGAGAAGATTGGCATGATGAAGAAAGAAGAAACATTGTACTGTTTTAGGGGAGACTTCAGGCTCACCAATAAGAGAAAAAGTCGTTCCTGTAGCTTTAGTTGGAACTCCACTCTACGTTGCATATCACGAATTTCCTGAGAAGCTTTGAGATGTGCATGGGGATCTTTAGAAGGTTGACCATGGAACACTGTCATATGTTGAATTAATGAAATAAATGATGTCTTGATTTCATATTTATTTTCTAGAATCGCAGGCAGAACCACGCAAGTCATAATATTATCCACTAGGGGAATCTTGTAATCCCTCAAAAGTCGTGCCCCACGATTTGATGGTTGTTCAAATACAACACATGGCTGATTAACTTAGTTCAGCTGAATTTGTTAATTGTTTGGATTCAAAGGATTATTTACGAATTCGTCTTCTACCATTTTAAGATCTGTTTTATGTGATGCTGTTGTCAATGCCTCTGGAGGTTCGTTCAATCTCTGAATCAAAAGGAAGCAATTCAATTCAAATTAAAGCAAAAACTAACTGGTATCGATATTAATATAAACAATTCTGACAACGGCGCAAAAAACTTGTTCACTTATTTTGTAGTGTGCGAAGTATACCGCAAATGTACGGATCGTGAGAAGTAATATAGTGGGCCAAATAGTACAGAATATCGTACCCACGAGGATTGTAATGAATTACTGAAATATGTAAACTCTAAACTCTATTTGTGCAGTCGGGTTATGGTTTGTAATTTAAACTAAAATGAGAAATTATTCTAAATGTAATATAAAAGAAAACAAGAATGACAAAATATGATTTTCTAAAGTGATTGGAAAGTGTTGGGATTTAAGATTTCATCGTAGCTCCAAATACTAATTTCATAACTCAAAGTTTTTATTCCGATAAATGTACTTAATCAAATTCACGAATGTATATTAAAATTCCTCTCTCGAATTTAAATAAATTCTACTTAACTAAGTCAACCACATCTCTATGGAGGATCAGAATTATTCCTTAGTTAAATGCATAAAATCTCATTGGAATTCACAATTTGTTACATACAACCACAAATTCATATATCTATCTTTTGTTGAAAATTGACGGATTTTATTCTATGATTTAAGTTATTGTCTCACCTCTCGGATTACGAACAACTTACAAAATATATGAATTAGTGGTCAATTAATTCAAGTACTAGACCAAATAATAAAAGCAACACATAAAACAAATACACAAAACTTGAGGTTAGAAGTTAGTAAAGTAAAGTTAGGCTATATCGTTCATCCCAGCTATGAGTTTAGTTACGTTTCACAATATGTTATAAAACGTAATAAAAATCATGAAACATATTTGAGTTCATCAAAATTAACAAAGTAAAAGAAATCTTGCACCAAGAATCAATTCCCTATTGAAAATTTTCAATTCTCTAGAATTTTGCTTACTTGGTGTGAAAACGCTATAATATGTAGAAGAGAGGCTGCACAAAAGTCCTCAAATTTTTGCATGACATGTTCTATATATAGGGGAGGAAGAAATCTAGTAGAAAAGGTAAGAATTCTGTAAAACTAGCTCAAAAGGCCCTAAACGTGGTCCAATCGGTACATTGCGCGATCCTGCGCCTTGCCTGTATATGGTTCTGCTTATTCTGGATGCTATAGCGTGATCACCCTATAGAAGAAGGCACGATCACGTGATTGTAGTCCTTCAGTGAAATTTTCATCTTTTATTCTCTGCAGTTTGGTTGCTATCTTTTATTTAAAGTCCTTCATCTTTTGTTTTGATCAATTTAGTCCCCAAACTTCGGTTTCTTTCATTTAACTTATCTTTGGTCTCAATTGACTTCATGCATTTCTCCATGTGTACAATTAAGCCCCATTTACCATCAATTTGCTCGTTATATGCTTTAATTGCTTCATTCTCTCAACTTTTGGGACATTTTTTGAAATACACACAAATAATAACAAAGTCGATAGCATTTATTCTAAAACGACAATACTTTATCCTAATTTTTGCATATAAATAAGTGTATAAAATACACTTATCAGCAAGCATAAAAGGCCAGTTAATTTCTCAAGCTGTTTCACATTTCTAAGGTGTCCATTACCATTGATGTATCGGGCTATAGGTTCATAAAACTTAATATCTTAATCTTATCTTAATTTTAATCTTAATCTTAATCTTAATTTTAATTTTAATCTGATACAAAGTGATGTCGTATGGAAGACAACAAAGCTTTGATGACTGAAAAATCAATTGCTGATATTGGGCCAGCGAAAGAAGATTCAAAAAACGTTGTTGGGTGGGCCAGCAGCATCAAAATGAGTGTACTCAGTTGGAACTGCAGAGGGCTAGACAACCCTCGTGCAGTTCAGGTCCTTGTGGACCTTGTTTTCTCTAATAAGCTTGACTTTATTTTCCTTATTGAAACTTTGTCTTGTAAACACAAAATAACATCAATAAAAAATAGTTTGGGTTATGAAGGTTCTTTTACTGTTGATTGTGTAGGCCATAGCGGTGGTCTAGCGCTCTTGTGGCGCTATCAAAATATGGCGTCACTTGTAAGCTTCTCTCGCTTCCATATAGATGTGGAAATTTCGATCATCAACCAACCAAAATGGAGACTTACTGGGTAGTACGGGATACCAGAGCGAAGGTGACGTAATGAAGGCTGGGATCATTTGAGACTCCTATCATCCGCTTCTCACCTTCCATGGATTTGCATTGGTGATTTCAATGACATTCTTTTTCAGCATGAAAAATACGGGCAGAATGAGCATCCAAATTGGCTCTTGAATGGGTTTTAAAATGTGATAGAAGACTGCGGTTTGTTTGACCTTGGCATAGAAGGGTATTAATATACATGGTTCAAAAGCCGGGGAGCACCGGGATGGATTGAAGAAAGACTTGATCGAGCCTTTGCAAATGAGGAATGGTCTTCCTTCTTTCCTTATGCCAAGGTAATAAACCTGGGAATATTCTCATCGAACCACTCACCAATCCTCCTACAACCGATCCTACCCCAGTTGAGACCGCACCGTAAAAAATTTCGATTCGAAAACCAGTGGATATATGAGGCTGATTGCAAAAAAAGTTATACAAACAAGCTGGTGGCGAAATGAAGGGGACAATTTTTTGAACAAACTAGATAAATGCAGTTCTAATCTCTTTGCATGGGGTGGCACTGGTCGTTCAAAATTAAAACAAAAATCACAGAGAAGCAAGGATTCTATGCGACGGCTAGCTACATGAATTTCAAAAGGAAAACTCTGATTACCACACAGCACTTCACCAGCAAGAAATCTACTGGAAGTAGAGAGCTAAAAAATTATGGTTAAAAGATGGCGACGCAAGCACGAAATACTTTCATCGGGTAGCCTCTAACCGCCGTAAAGCCAACTCAATAAAGAAACTGAAGAATGATGAGGGTCACTGGGTTACTGATAATGGAGATTTGGGCAGAATTATTATCCAATACTTTACAAATATTTTCAAATCGAATATTTCTGGTACTAGTTTGGGACCAGTTGCTAATGCTATTGAGCCTAGACTAACTGAAGCACATAAAGAATCACTATTGGCACAGTTTTCTTCATAAGAAATTCAAGCAGAACCAGCATTCTATCAAAAATATTGAGATGTTGTGGGACCGGACGTTGTTAAGTTCTGCCTGGAGTGTCTCAACGGCTGCAGCTTCCCTACGGGGATAAACATCACATCCATCACACTTATTCCTAAGAAGGAAAACCTGGATCTCATGTCTGACTTGCGGCCAATAGCTCTCTGTAATGGCATCTATAAGATCATCGCCAAGGTCCTTGCAAATCGTCTCAAAACGATTCTGCCCGACTTAATTGTGGAGACCCATGTGCGTTTGTGCCAGGGCGCTCCATTACTGACAACATTTTATTGGGGTTTGAAACACTTCATTACATGAAAAGGAAGAAGCATGGTAATAAGGGGATAACTGCCCTTAAAATTGATATAAGTAAAGCTTATGAATGCATTGAATGGAAATTTCTCAAAGGTGTGATGACACAGATGGTGTTTCCTGAGAAATGGATTGATTAGATCACCCTTTGTGTATCTACTGTCCAGTATAAAGTACTTCATAATGGCGTTGTGTTGGCCATTATTGAATATAGTGGAGATTGTTGGCCATTATTGATTAAAGTGGCATCAATTAATCAAAAGTTTGGCAACAAAATGATGAAAGTTATTCTAGTGGAGCACTTGAATTTCCACCATACAAGTGGAAATCAAATTGATGGTTGTGATTCATTCTCTAGGCCTATAAATAGGCATGCTTCATTTGTGTTTAAGACATCAAGAAGAAGAGAACAATTCCTTTGTTTTCTCTTAGGAGAGTTTGTAGTACTTGAGTTTTGGAGAGGTGCTCAAGTGCATTTGTAAATTGTTCTTCTTTTATAGTTTGGAAGAAAGAGTGTTTTTGGTGAGGTCGAGTTATTTGTATTCCACATTTGTCATATTAGTGGAAATTTGGAATCTCCCTCCGTGGACGTAGGCAATTTGCCGAACCACGTAAATCTTGTGTTGTTCTCTTTCTCTTTCGAATAAGTTATTTCTATTTTTTGCATTGGTCGAACCGTCGGTTAATTCGCTTCCGCACAACAATTGGTATCAGAGCCTTGACTCTCTTAAAATTCTAAGTATGCTCTGTGGTTGCAGCACTGACTGATCTTCCACATCAGAAAAGATTTTTTGAGAACAGGGATCTTGGTATATATTTTTTGAGTTTTTTTTTAAAAATGTCTAAAAATTCCTCGACTACACCGACGGAGACTGAGGACCCACCTCCAGCCATTTTAGATGGATCTTCGAGGCCCACTGTGTCTTCAACAAGAACAGTGGTAACTAATGCAAAAATAGACGTGAAAAAATTTGATGGCACAAATAACTTTACTATGTGGCAATGTGAAGTTATGGATGCGCTATTTCAACAAGAGCTAGACATTGCTCTTGAAGAAGATAAGCCAGCTGACATGGATGATCTAGAATGGACAAGAATCAATCGGAGTGCCTGTGTGATCATCCGTTCGTGTCTCACCAGAGAGCAAAAGTTCCCATATATGATGGAGAAATCGGCAAGCAAATTATGGAAGGAGTTAGAGAAGCAGTTTATATCAAAAAGCTGCCAAAACAGACTCTATTTGAAGAAGAAGTTATTTCGCTTCCGATATCAACCTGGCACAACTATGTACAACCATATTACTGAGTTCAAGAAATTGGTAGCTGAGTTGATAAATCTTGAAGAATCTTTCAAGGATGAAGATAAGGCCATGTTGCTCTTGACTTCTCTTCCCGATGAATATGAACACCTTGTCACTACGATACTTCATGGAAAGGATGAAATTACTTTTGATGAAGTATGTGCTGCTTTGTACAACAATGAGATCCGAAAGAAGGATCAAAAGGAACATGGAAGTTCAGCAGGAGAAGCCTATACTATAAGAGGTCGTGCTCAAAGTCGTAATCCCGGGAGAAGGGGCAGATCTCGTTCGAAGGGCAAGCCTGCTAAAGATGAATGTGCCTTCTGTCATGAAAAAGGTCATTGGAAGAAGGATTGTCCAAAGCTGAAGAACAAAGACAAGGTTAAAGGTATTGCTGGAGCTACTTCAGAAGCCAATATAGCCAAGTGTGAAGATGATGAGTCAGAATTTGTCCTAGCTAGTACATCAAGTATATCTCACTCAGACGAATGGATTATGGATTCGGGTTGCACTTATCACATGTGTCCCAACAGGGAGTGGTTCTTCAAACTCGAAGAACTAAATGGTGGTGTTGTTTACCTCGGCAATGATGAGATCTTGCAAACAACAGGGATAGGTTCAATCCGTTTGAGATGTCATGATGGATCAACTAGAATTCTGACAGACGTAAGGTATGTACCAGATTTGAGTAAGAATCTCATCTCCGTGGGAGCCTTAGAATCTAAAGGCTTGTTCGTGACTATACGAGATGGAGTTCTGAAAATTGCTAAAGGCGCACTCGTGGTAATGAAAGGCATTAGGAGAAATAATTTGTATTACTTCCAAGGTAATACAGTTATTGGATTGGTGGCTACAGCATCAGGAGAAGACGAAGATTCAGAAATCACAAAACTTTGGCACATGCGGTTGGGACATGCTGGTGAAAAAAGCTATGCAAACTCTGGTGAAGCAAGGCCTATTAAAAGGAGCAAAAACATGCAAGATGGATTTTTGCAAACATTGTGTTTTGGGAAAACAGACAAAAGTAAAGTTTGGTACTGCAATCCATAATACAGAAGGTATTCTGGACTATGTTCACTCAGACGTGTGGGGACCTACAAGGACATCTTCATTGGGAGGTATGCACTATTTTGTTACTTTTGTCGATGATTTTTCCAGAAGAGTTTGGGTGTATCTGATGAAGACAAAAGATGAAGTATTAGATCGTTTTCTTATATGGAAGAAGATGATGGAGACGCAGACGGGCAGAAAAATTAAACGACTCAGATCAGACAATGGTGGAGAATACAAGAGTGATCCGTTTCTTAAAATCTGCCAAGATGAAGGTATTATGCGACACTTCACAGTCAGAAATACACCACAGCAGAATGGGGTGGCTGAACGCATGAATCGAACATTGCTGGAGAAGGTTCGATGTATGTTGTCTAATGCTGGATTGGACAAGAAATTTTGGGCTGAGGCAGTATTATATGCGAGTCATCTCATTAATCGTTTACCATCTGCTGCCATTGGAAATAAGACACCTATGGAGGTTTGGTATGGAAAACCTGCTAATGACTATGATTCTTTACATGTTTTTGGTTCCACTGCATTCTACCATGTAAAAGAATCTAAGTTGGATCCAAGAGCTAAGAAAGCACTGTTTATGGGGATCAGCTCTGGAGTAAAGGGATATCGCTTATGGTGTCCTGATATGAAGAAGATAATTCTTAGCAGGGATGTCACTTTTGATGAATCTGCTATGTTGAAAAAGGTGACCGAGGGTGCTCAGCAGCAGGTGGAGCAAGTTCCGCAACAGGTGGAGTTTGATGCAACTTTGATTGACCCAGCAGGTGAAACTCCAATAGCAGAGGAGTATGTTGAAGAACAACAAGAAGAGGAGGTTTCAACCCAAGAACCTCCATCGCAACCGAGATCAATTGCAGTTGATAGGCCACGAAGAGAAATTCGAAAACCTGCTCGATTTGTTGATATGGTGGCCTATGCACTTCCAATTGTAGATGATGATGTTCCTTCTACTTACAAAGAAGCTGTCAGAAGTTCTGAAAATGATCAGTGGAAGGAAGCTATGGCAGATGAAATGCAGTCCCTTCAGAAGAACAAAACGTGGGAGCTAGCTCAACTTCCGAAGGATAAGAAGGCAATTGGGTGCAAATGGGTATTTACAAAGAAAGAAGGATTTCCTGACAAGAAAGAGGTTCGCTTCAAGGCACGGTTGGTGGCTAAAGGCTACGCTCAGAAGGAAGGAATTGATTATAATGAAGTTTTTTCTCCAGTTGTGAAACATTCTTCCATTCGTATTTTATTGGCCTTGGTAGTGCAGTTTGACTTGGAACTAGTTCAACTTGATGTGAAGACCGCCTTTCTGCACGGTGATTTGAAAGAGGAAATCTATATGACTCAGCCAGAAGGATTCAGGGTTGTTGGAAAAGAAAATTGGGTTTGTAAATTGAGCAAATCGCTATATGGACTTAAGCAGTCACCGAGGCAGTGGTATAAGCGATTTGACAAGTTTATGTTGGAGCAAAAGTACACACGAAGCAAGTTTGACCATTGTGTTTATTTTCACAAGCTAAAAGATGGATCTTTCATATATCTACTCTTGTATGTTGATGATATGCTGATTGCATCAAGGAGCCATGAAGAAATTGACAGATTGAAGGCTCAGCTAAACCAAGAGTTCGAGATGAAAGATCTCGGTGAGGCAAAGAAGATTCTTGGCATGGAAATAAGCAGAGAAAGAAACAGAGGTAAGCTTTGTCTGACTCAAAAGCAGTATTTGAAGAAAGTAGTACAACGTTTTGGTCTAGACAATCAGTCAAAACCTGTAAGTACTCCACTTGCCCCTCATTTCAAGCTTAGCTCTACGATGTCTTCCAACACCGACGCGGAACAAGAATACATGTCAAAAGTTCCTTATGCAAATACAGTTGGAAGTTTGATGTATGCAATGGTGTGTACAAGACCTGACATTTCACATGCAGTTGGAGTGGTGAGTAGGTATATGCATAGTCCTGGTAAAGGACATTGGCAAGCTGTGAAATGGATTTTAAGGTATATTTTGAAAACCATTAATATTGGTTTAGTGTTTGAGCGGGATGATTCACTTGGTCATTGCGTAGTTGGATATGTTGATTCTGACTATGCTGGTGATTTGGATAAACGTCGATCAACGACTGGATATGTGTTTACTCTTGCAAAAGCTCCAGTCAGTTGGAAGTCCACTTTACAGTCTACAGTCGCTTTGTCTACGACAGAAGCAGAATATATGGCAGTTACAGAGGCTGTTAAAGAGACAATTTGGCTGCAAGGGTTACTTGGTGAATTGGGAGTCGTTCAGAAACACATCACTGTGTATTGTGATAGCCAGAGTGCTATTCATTTGGCAAAGAACCAAGTCTACCATGCACGGACGAAGCACATCGATGTTAGATATCATTTTGTGCGGGAAATTGTTGAAGAAGGGGAGATCCTACTTCAAAAGATTCTAACAGCTGAAAATCCTGCAGATATGTTGACCAAAGTGGTAACAGCGATCAAGTTCAATCATTGTTTGGACTTGATTAACATCCTGCGAATTTAAACACCTACGAGGTGTGTGGTGCCAACAGGCACAATTGGAGACACTCTTTCTCATTTTGTTTGGAAGCAATTCATTTGAATCAAGATTGAAGCCAAGGTGGAGATTGTTGGCCATTATTGAATATAGTGGAGATTGTTGGCCATTATTGATTAAAGTGGCATCAATTAATCAAAAGTTTGGCAACAAAATGATGAAAGTTATTCTAGTGGAGCACTTGAATTTCCACCATACAAGTGGAAATCAAATTGATGGTTGTGATTCATTCTCTAGGCCTATAAATAGGCATGCTTCATTTGTGTTTAAGACATCAAGAAGAAGAGAACAATTCCTTTGTTTTCTCTTAGGAGAGTTTGTAGTACTTGAGTTTTGGAGAGGTGCTCAAGTGCATTTGTAAATTGTTCTTCTTTTATAGTTTGGAAGAAAGAGTGTTTTTGGTGAGGTCGAGTTATTTGTATTCCACATTTGTCATATTAGTGGAAATTTGGAATCTCCCTCCGTGGACGTAGGCAATTTGCCGAACCACGTAAATCTTGTGTTGTTCTCTTTCTCTTTCGAATAAGTTATTTCTATTTTTTGCATTGGTCGAACCGTCAATTAATTCGCTTCCGCACAACACGTTGAACTGGGGCCAATTATTCCAGAGAGAGGATTGCGGAAAGGATGCCCATTGTCGCCTTACTTATTTATCATTTGCTCTTAGAGTCTTTCCTTGGCCATTAGACAAAAAGAGATGATGGGCGCAATTCATGGGTGCAAGATTGCTCGAAATGCTCCAGTGATATCCCACCTTCTTTTTTCTGAAGATATTCTTCTTTTCTTCCGGGCCAATATACGTGAATTTGATGAAGTAAAGGAACTCCTATTACAATATGAAATAGAATCTGGACAACCCATCAACTACCATAAATCTGTGATAAGTTTCAGCCCCAATGTAAAGAGTGAATTAAAGTATGCTATTCGTCAAAGTATGGGAATCCAAACTTTCCAAGGGCATGAAAAGTATTTTGGATTGCCATCCATGGTTGGTAGGAAGAAGAAAGAAACCTTCGCCTTCATCAAAGACCGGATTTGGCAACGCTTGCAAGGATGGAAGGAGAAATCCCTATCTCGAGCCGGTAAGGAAATTTTGTTGAAAACGATTGCTCAAGCAATTCCCAATTATGTGATGAGTGTTTTTCTCATTCCCAATCAACTGTGTGAAGAAATTGAGAGCATGATGAATAAATTTTGGTGGCAATCTAATAACGGGAAGGAGCACGGTATCAACTGGACGTGCTGGGATAAACTTTGTCTCCCAAAGAATGCAGGAGGTCTGAGCTTCAGAAGACTCCATGAAACAAACTTGGCTTTGCTTGCAAAACACGGCTGGAATTTTATCACTAGACCTAAAACCCTTGTTGCGCGTGCATTTAAAGCAAGATATTTCCCATCAACACACTTCCTGAACACTAAAGTGGGCTACTATCCAAGTTTCATATGGAGAGGTATTGTGGCTACTCTCCCCCTCCTTAAAGACGGTTTCCGTTGTCGTGTAGGGAATGGTTTGTCCATCCTGGTTTGGCATGATCCTTGGTTACCAGACAATATGGATGGTTATATCACTTCAAGTCCTCCCCCTGATTCGAGAGAAATCACAGTGAACCAGCTCATGGTTGAAAATAACCTATTGTGGGACATTGATATCATAAACGATCTTTTCAATGAGGAGGACAAACGATCTATCTGGAACATACCTCTTAGCTCACGCCATACTGAAGATTGGTTCTTTTGGATTCATGATAGAAAAGGAACTTACACAGTACGGAGTGGATACAAGCGTCGTACACTAGTACAAAATCGCGCATAAAAAATGGGGAATACGCGTCGTTTTATGTAACAACCGACACCAATTGAAAACGCGGTGGCAATTTTGTAAATAAGTTTTAAGTAAAGGCGTCGGTTCAAGAGGAACCGACGCCCAAAACCCGGGTTTGGGCGTCGGTTCCTCGTGAACCAACGCCCAAAGGGCTTCGGTTCCGCGCCCTTTTCATTTGTATAATCCGCGTAACTCACTTCACACACGAAACTCTCTCCACTCTCTCCACACCCAAACTCTCTCCACGCTCAAGCTGCCACCGCCCGTCGCCCCCACCGTCCGCCCGTCGCCGCCCCGCCGCCGCCGCAAGGTGACCTTAAATCTCTTCCCCTACTTAGTTTTTGTATAAATGTGTGTGTGTGTATATATATATATGTGTGTTTGTATAATGTTTGTGTATATATATGTATGTATATATATATCTATGTGTGTATGTGCGGGTATGTATATCTTTGTGTGTGTGTATATATATATATATATATGTATATATGTATGTGTTTTTGTGTGTGTGTATATATATATATATATCTGTGTGTATGTATATGTTTGTGCATATATATATATATATTTAATTGATTTATTATTTATCAAGTTAATTGGTTTGTTTGAATATATATTATTGATTTGAAGTTAGTAGATTGATATACAATAATATTTGATTTATTGGAGTTAAGTTATACAATCTTAGTTTGATTTTTAAAAGTTGAGAATTGATTTTGGATTAATGTTTGAGTACTAGATGATGTTGAAGTTTGATTGGTATTCCTGCAGCGGCCTGGGTCACTGCAGGTGTGAAAAAAAAAAAAAAAAACTTTAGGCATCGGTTCTAAAGTTTGAACTGACGCCTAAAGTAAATTTTTTTTTTTTCAACTTTAAGCGTCGGTTATTAAAAAACCGACGCATAAAGTCGAACTTTAGGCGTCGGTTCTAAAGTTTGAACCGACGCCTAAAGGTAAATTTTTTTTTTTTTTTTTTTAACTTTAAGCGTCGGTTATTAAAAAACCGACGCATAAAGTCGAACTTTAGGCGTCGATTTACAACCGACGCCTAAAGTCAAAACTTTAGGCGTCGCCCCTACAACCGACGCCTATACCCTTTTACAACCAACGTCTTTTCCACTTTCTGTACTAGTGGTATGGCTTTAAAACCCACAGCCTGGATAGCCCTAATTGGAAGAAATTTTGGAAACTCAAAATTCCACCCAAGGTAAAAAAAACCTCCTCTGGCGAGCAAGTATGAACATCCTTCCTACCAACAACCTGTTGAGAACTAGAAGTATTAATATTGATGAGGTCTGCCAGGTATGTCAAACCGAACCTGAATCTGCCTTCCATAGCTTTGTTAGCTGTGAATTTGCCCAACAGGTGTGGGGTGTGGCTGGTTTAAGGACACCTACCATCAGGAATATGGATTTCTTGGATTGGCTGGGAATTACCTTTGATATTAACAGAGACGCAGTGGAGCTTATATGCATGATTTGCTGGGCCATTTGGTGGAACCGTAATGAGGTAGTCTGGAATGCTCGACCGGCACTAGCTTGCAAGGTTGTTAACATGGCAAAATCCTTCTACCAGCAATGGAAAGAAGCCCAACAGGATGTCTATGTTTCTACACTAATTCAGCCTCAAGCTCCGTTAAGATGGATTCCACCAGCTGCAGGATTACTGAAGCTAAATGTGGATGCCGCAATTTTCAATAACCGAATGAAAGCAGGCGTTGGAATGGTTATTCGGGATGATAATGGGGCATTCATTGCAACAAAGGCTACGCCTATTTGGGGGGTCTCGGACCCTTCTTTAGCGGAGACTCTTGGTATTCGAGAAGCATTAGCATGGATAAAGTCTCGGTTCCCTACGGTTTGTATTGTTGAGATGGATGCCAAGCTTGTATACCATGCTCTCCTTCAGGAAGAGCCGGATTACTCTTATTTTGGATTGATTATTGATGATTGCGGAAGATTAGCTCAAGATTTTCCAAATTTAAAATTTAATTGGGTCAAAAGGTTGGTAAACCGTGTAGCTCACGCCCTAGCAAGGAAGTCGGGCATTATGTCTAGCTCAGTAGAATGACTTGAATTTCCTCTGCATTTTATACTTGATATACTTCTCCATGATGCTATGAATGAATATGTCCTCTCTTCTCGAATATATATATATATATATATATATATATATATATATATATATATATATATATATATATATATATATATAAGTAGAACAACCGTCATCAAAATACACACATAGTTTCCCGCCAAAAAAAACTTTCTAAATTTGAATATTTTTTGCTAAAAAGTTATATATTAAATATTTTAGAAATTATTATTTTATATGTGTCATTAATTGCAGTTGGCATCCATGCTATGCTATTAATAACATCAAAATGTTATTTTTTTCTATTTTATTATTATTCTTTTAATAATTATTGTATTATTTTAAAATCGAAAAATATGTAATATGAGTGTCAAATTAAAGATCACAGTGAGAAGTTTAATGCAAGTTACCAGTGAAAGTAAATTGTAAATATATTAACCGTAAAATCATATCAATAATTAAAGGTAAATTTTATTTTTTATTTTCTAATTCATTTTAAATTATATCCTTTAAGTCATATAATATTATCTATAATTAATTAATTAAATTCATTTTAGTTATAGGTGATGAATTTATGTTCTGATTTTTCTCATCAAATTAAATGAAATAATAATTATACGAATTTTTAAGACGAATCCAATTAAGTTGGGTTAATTTTACAAACTTAAATTTTTTTCAACTCATTCATCATTTACACATTATTTTTATTTATTTAATGATTATGTTCCTTCTTCTATTTTTCATTATAAATTTAATTACTAAAAAATGTAAAAATATATTACAAATTTTAACAATTAGTTCATAAAATTTCTATTAAACAATTGATCGATCATTAATTTTTACTAAAATAATAATGTAATAATATGAATAAAGAAATTGTCGTGTGAAGAAAGAAGAATCAATTAATGTAACAATATTTATTAAAATTAATGATTAGTTTTTTAGAAAAACACTTGAAATTAATGATTAATGCTTAAAAAATCAAATTATACCAAAAAAGTCTATTATACACCTCTTTTTGGGAAGAATATGATGAAGAATAATATATGAAAAAAATGTCGATCTTAATTAAGGAGAATATGTAAGTTAAGTTTTGTACATGTATTGTATGAGTCTAATTTTGTAGTTCAAAAGTTTTTTTAAAAAAGAAAATTTCATTTATTGAACGTTAATTCCAGAAATTGAGTTGATATGTTCACAGTACAATCTCTAAAACACTTAATTCATGGCATGTTTTCCCGTAAATAGATAAAACAATTCAACTGTTTACAATTTTATTAAAATATTAAAAAAATAATTATACTCCGTAAAAAATGGTGAAACTTTATTTCTTAATTTTATTAATATATATAGACAAAAAGACTCACTTTATATATTTTATTTATATTTTCATTAATATTTTTTTATTGATATATAATTAAATATGCATTTAATTATGTTCAATTAAATATATCGCATTTAAAAATTAAAAATTATTAATCATGCGAAGGATATCTTGAGTTGAATTTCACGTTCGTACTCTACAAATCTTGAGGCTGATTTCCGCTTTCGTGCACCGTCAATATTGCTTAATTTGTTATATTTATTTATATATGGGACCACATATATTTAATTTATTACTATTACTTAAGGTTTTTATTTCTATTCACGTTGGTCAAAATTATTTGGACGAAATTTTTATTTATTCTATACAACATATAATTGAAAAATTATGTGTTCAATTTTTTTCTTATTCCGTAATAATATTTATAGTAAAATAATTTTTTATTGTTCTTACGTGCAATGCATGGATGTGATATTAGTAATATTTTAAAATAGTAAAGAGAGATAAAGGCACACATTTTAAGCAAATTAGCGAACACACAACAAAACCAAATAAGCATACCGCTTTATTATATGCAAGAGAAGCTTACTCTGTAGATTCAGCTTAATATTCGCTGCGACAAAGGTAAAAAAGTTAATTATTTGTATCAGAGAAGTAAGATAAATGTGGATATAAAAGGTCATATTCTTTTACCTTATTTTCTAGAACCCTTAAAGAAGACAAATCCAAAGCTATTATAATTGATATTTTATCGCAAGAGTTTTAATAAACCAAGTGTTCACTGAGGTACATTTAACCAAATTCCCAATGTCAACTATTAGGTGAAAAACGGAAAATAATAATAATATGAAGACAGACTCCAATTTAGTACTCCTAGTCTCACATCTTTTGCACAGCCAAGTTTTTTGCAATTGGCCAAAATAATAATAATAATAATAATAATAATAATAATAATAATAATAATAAGCACATGTCAAAGTTGTTGGTAATTACACACAAATTACCTATCTAATTAGCTCCACGGAAAATTTTGATATTCAAAAAATAATTGAGCCAATAAGAAAATAAAACAACTACAAATTTACGGACCGCCAAAATTCTTCACTACATAATAAATTTTTACAATTATATAGACTTTGCACTCACCAACTGTTGTGTTTGAAATCGCAAGTGTACGATATCGCAATCAAGTAATAAAGTGGACCTTAGAGTCCGGATTATCGTTCCCACGAGGACTGCTATTAATTACTGAAATATTTCAGTTCTTAACTTTATTTGAACAAATGAAAATCGTTTTAAGAATAAAAATCTAGAATTAAGAAATGGAACTAATGAATTAAAAAGAATTGTTAAATTGTTTTGTTTTCAAATAAGATTGTAAAGTAGTTGAGATTCACGAATTCACCTAGCTAATTAAATCAATTCTAATTCCAGTTTTATTTCCTATTTGTGTGTTCGGTCGAATTCACTAATTTAAATTGAGATTCCTCTCTCGAGTTTAAATCAATCCTACCTAAATAAGTCAACCTTGTATCTCTACAGCGGGTCCGAATATTTCTTAACTAGATGCATTACACATAAGAATTCACACACGACCGCAATAATTACAAGAGTATATCTCTATCTCTCGTTCAATTACCGGATTTATTACCTAGATCTATGTTATTAACTCACCTCTCGGATTATGGAAATAACACATGAAATCATGAATAAGTGGCCAGTTCATTCACGCATTAAACGCAATAATAAATTAACACATGTATTAAAGCGTTAAAACAAGGAATATGGCATTAAAATAATTAACTAGGATACATCGTTCATCACAACGTTAAAATTAGTTACACATCATCATGAAATAACAAAAACAGTAAAAATAAACGTTCATTGAAAAACAATATAAAGAATGGAAAGATTGCACCAATTATCAATTCTTCAATTGTTTTCAATTCACGCCCCTCTGCGATGTTGGAATCTCCAAGGATTTGATGTTGAATTATCAGTTGTGGCTCGTTCTTTGGAGAGGCAAAGGTCTCTATTTCGTGCCTCATGATTTGTATTTATAGGTTTTGGAGAAAACCTAGGTCAAAAAGCACAAAGCCTGTTAAAAATCGTGAGAAAAATCTGATCTGCGGCCCAGTCGGACAAGCACGCGATCGCGCAGGCTTATGTCCGGCGATCGCGTGGAAGACCCTTTTACTCTCGGGTTATATTTTCGCACCATCTTACGATCGCGTGTCACGTATCCAGCGATCGCGACTTCCATCTTTTCTCGGCTGTGTAAGTCGGTCCCTGACTTTTAATTGCACCTTCAGTCCTCAACTTCCAATTATTGCAATTTAGTCCCCAAACTTTTTCTTCTTCTCGATTTGCCCATTTAAGTTCTTAATTCATTCAATTAGGTCCTCCAATATCTGATTCGTTCATTTTGGCACATTGCCTCTTTCCGATTGACGTCACCAACTCCTCACTTGTCCAATTTAGCTCCAATTAGCAATCCAATTATGCGTTTTTCCATTGATTTCATCATTCTTCATCTTTTGGGATATTTTCTGAAAAGTAAACGATAAACACAAATTAAATAGCAAATATTCCAAAACGACAATAATTACACCTAATTTAGACATACAAATAAGTGTATAAAATACATTTATCAAATACCCCCAAACTAGAACTATTGTTCGTCCTCGAACAATTTAAACTAAACTACTAAAATCAAAGAAATAAGAGAACAAATATTTTTGTTGTGTCAACATGTTTACCATATGCCTCTACAGTCTAAACCAATTTAAGCTCTAAGCAAGCGTCATGAACAACAATGCAAAATAATTTCTAGTTATATCCTGCCAGAGTCTCAAGTGTGTGTGTGAATAGCCAGTGTCAAAAGCATACTTATGCAAAAGATGTGCTCAACACTGTGTGACTCATTATGCATAATCAAGCCCGAATCCCATGTGGTCAATCTATGATTTCTAAAGAAATTCTTTTCAACGCTCATGGATGATCACCACTTTCTGTTTTTTCTCTCGCATCCCAGGTTTTTATCTATGTGGGTTCTAAAAATATTCTTTGTTTTTTCCACACAAGGTAGTCAGAATCAGAAATAAGTGTGCAAAAAAAAATCAAAAGAAAGCAGTCCCCAATTCTACAACCTCAACCACCACAGCTCAGTCAACAAAGCTTATACCATGCAATAATTTTTTTTTTTTATTGGACGACTTTTTCTTTTAATGTCCCTATCTTTTACCATCTTTGTGCATAACTTTTCATACTGGCTTTCTATATGACCCCTGTAGCGGGCTTTCAGATCGGAAACTCCCAAACCAGTTGGCTTTAGGGTACCAGGTTCAAAGAACCCCTCAGACGTACTTGCCCAAGTCATAAAGGCTTAAACAGAAAAGTTAAAGATGTTATAATGTCTTATGTGTAAGTCCACTCTCCGTACTTGCTTTCTAATTGACCCATGTGGCGACCTTTAGGTCGATGACTCCCAAGTCAGTTGGCTTTAGGGCACCAGGTTTGAAAGACCCCTCGGACTTACTTACTCGAGTCAAAAAGGCATTTGAAGAGCGGAATAAGACCTTCAGCATTTCTCTGTTTTTATGCTGGAAATGGTTTATACCAGTTAACCAAACTGCAATGACTAAAGTGAAAAACCAAGAACCACAGACCTCCAACCCGTCAATACACACAAATTCCAACCATTTTACCCCCAAACTTGCCTTTTAGCGTGATTGGTTCTAATTTAGGGATGGGATGTCTAACGATCTAAGTTCAGGGCTTTTTGAGTCATTCCTAAGTTCAAATTGCATAAAACTTTGCCCCACATGCATTAAACAACATCCCTCACACAAGCAATTATCCAACACTGGCTATGTACGCAATAAGTATGAATCTAGCAAAACATAACTAGTTCAAAATAAGTTCATGCTTTCATGTTGTCCACTTTTCAAGCATAAACACAAATTGATTCATACTATATCCTAGGCAATAAACATGTCAACAAAGTTTTCAAATTTTTTTTTTTTAAATCCCAATAAAATCGAATGAATATAAAATGAATGAAGAATGCAATGAATTTTCACCCCCAAACTTGAAATGAACATTGTCCTCAATGTTTGTCAAAAAGATTCAATAATGTAAAACAAGACAAAGAAAAGAGAACGAGAACTTCCCAAGTGTAGATGATGTATTTCTTTGAAGCTCCCTGTTGCACTGCATTGGATGAATCGACCCTTTGTTTGTATTGTTGAAATTTGGTTGGGATGTTTTGATTGGTGTTTTCCTAGAAAATAAGAGATAAGTAACATTAGAAGTCATAAACACCAATAAGAAATAATGGAAGTTCAGGACCACACCCCCAAACTAAAGTTAAAGCACATTTTTGAATTTTCAAAATTGGTCGACCACACTTATTCAAGCCTTGACATCGCCTAGAAAAACATAAATTTTCCCGAGCCATCTTTTGATATATTAAAGTTCACCGCATGATCGACAGTATATTAAAAAGTCAGCTCATTTGAAGATCAATAGGGTCATGAAACAATGTGGAGAAGTAGGTGACATGAGACAGTTTCTGGGTGCAATGGCCTGCAGTGGCCTTGCAATGGGGCTGCCTTGATGCAATGTTAGTTTTCATGATTTTCATGCAATGTAGTGAACTAATTCTAGAACTAAATACACACAATCAATGATGAACATGTCATGAAGATAAATGCCGGAATGAATTTCTAAAATTAGCACAAGAACATCTTTGTAGCATTTCATCAAACACTTAATGGGCATTGCAAAAATCAATGGATATGCATAGGGTTGGAGGGATGAATGAACTCAAAATTTTTGTCTACTAAACCACAAATCACAATCTCCAACCACTAACCTAAGCTCACTCTTCACCATTCACAATTTCAAAATCCAAGAACTCAAAGAAAATTTCAAAATTTTGAGTAAACATGGATTTAAATGAAGAATTTCATACCTTTCATTGATTTGGATTTGAAAATAGAAATGAATTTGGTGCAATGAAGTATTGATTGCATGCATGATAGATGAAAGATCATACTTTTGAGTGATTTTGGGGAGATAAAACGAGTTTATAATGTTTAAAGTTGAAAGAATGAGGAAAAGAACTTAAACTGCTGAAATTGGTCCCAGTACAGCCATGCGATCGCCTGGCTGGAGTGCCAGCGATCGCGTGGTTCAAGGTTAAATAATCTGTTGATTTTTTAATGCAGATTCGCGATCGCCATTGCCTATTGGCACGCAATCGCGTAGTACACGGCAATACTGAAATTTTTTCCTATTTTTTTATTTTCAAAATCATTTTTCTCCCCCTAATCACTTCTTCATGATCGATGCAATGATTTTCCAAACATTAACCTAATGATTCAAACTAGTGTGTGTGTGTGTGTGTGTGTGTGTGTGTGTGTGAGTTTGGAATGACGATAAAAACCTAGCCTAATGTAAACATGCAAAATCAAAAACAAACCTAAATATGCAATAATAGAATATTATGCACAAGTGCTCTTAACATGAAACATGCAAAACACTCAAACACAATTCCTACCATGCATATATCTAAAATTTCAATACTAAAATAAATAATGAAAGCGTAATAAGTAAAAGGGAAGAAAAGTTGGGTTGCCACCCAACAAGCGCTCCGTTTAGAGTCCCGAGCCTGACTTTTTGTACTTCCAAATCATGGAGGCTTGAAAGATGATCTCAGAGCCTTGCATATCTTGCAATTTCCAGTCTTGCACTTCTCAACTTGTTTCCTAACTTTCTTTAATTGCAAAGCCCCGATTTTAGCCAATTGTTGAGGGATGCTAGGTTTTTCTTCCTTCTTGTCCCTCCATCCATCTTTTGCCTTTATGAACTCATGTTTTGTGACTACCTCCTCCTCAATATTTATACCATGCTTGGTCTTCTCTTCTGGTTTCTGGACCACTCCCTCCACCTCGAAGCAACTTTCTTTTAGATTCTCAAGATCTTCTCTTTGCTTGATGCTGAAAGTGACTTGCTCCTTCTCGATCATAAAAATGATTTCTCCCTTTTCAATATCGATTAAGGCTCTTCCAGTAGCCAGGAAAGGCCTTCCAAGAATGAGGGGCATTTGGGCGTCCTCTTCCATGTCCAAAATCACAAAGTCGACTGGGAAGAAAAAATTGTCTACTTTTACTATCACATTCTCAACAATCCCATATGGATATTGGATTGATCTGTTTGCCAGCTTCAGTGTGATATTGGTTGGTTTAGGCTCCCCCAAACCAAGTTTCAAGTACACAGACAAAGGCATTAAATTAACACTGGCCCCTAGATCACACAAAACATTATCAAAACTGAAATTACCAATAATGTAAGGGATAGAGAAACTCCCTGGATCGGTCAATTTTTGTGGTAATTTCTTTTGAAGTATGGCGCTGCACTCCTCACTCAGTGCTAATAATTCATTATCAACCAATTTCCTTTTATTTGACAGCATCTCTTTCATGAATTTCAAGTAGAGCGGCATTTGAGCCAATGCTTCAGGAAAAGGAATATTAATGTACAGTTTCTTGAATATTTCCAAAAATTTTCCAAACTGCTGCTCCAACTGATGCTTTATCAATCTTTTTGGATAAGGAACTGGGGGCACATAAGCTTTGACTGGTGGTTGAACTCGGGTTTCTTCTTCAGCTTTTTCATGAACTTCAGGAGTTGACCTCTGTTCTTCCTCACTTTCCTATTCTTCCACCACATCTTTCTTGTGGTTCTTCTGTTTCCCATATTCCTCTACAGTCACTTCAGATAGCTGAACCCCGCTCTTTGTTGTTATTGCGTTAACATGCTCACGAGGGTTCATTTCAGTATTGCTCGGTAACTGTCCTGGCTACCTTGTGTAACTGCCAGCTGCCAGCTCTCCCATTTGTTTCTTCAAATTTTTTATTTCAGCAGCTTGATTCATTATCTCACCATTCTGACTCTTGACCAGCTGAATTAACACTTCTATGTTCTCGGATATGTTTTTCTGAGATTGTTGCTGTTGCTGTTTCCGAAATCCAGGCGGCCGCTGAACATTCTGATTGTTAGACCATGAAAAATTTGGGTGATTCTTCCATTCTGGGTTGTAAGTTTGTGAATAAGGACCACCCTGCTGCCTGTTTCCTACGAAGTTGACCTGTTCTGGGTTTGATTGATTTTGTTGAAGTGGGCAGAAATTTATCGCGTGATTTTCGAAACAAAAATCACACAAAGTTGTATGAACTGAATTTACTGGTTGCACACCCATACTGTCGATTTTCTTCGTTAAAGCATCCAGCTTAGCATTTAATGCTGTAATCTCATTAACTGCAACAATTCCTCCAGACTTTGGTGTAGATCTATTTGAGTACCACTGGTAACTGTTCGCAGCCATCTTCTCAAAAATCTCAGAAGCTTCTTCATATGTCATATCCATTACTGATCCTCCAGCTGCTGAGTCAGCGTACTTTTTATTCTCATTCGTCAATCCATTGCAGAATGTCGGGACTAAGATCCAATCTGCGATTCCATGGGTAGGACACTGTCTGATAAGCTCATTGAACCTTTCCCAAGCTTGAAAAATGGATTCCCCTGGCTGTTGACTAAAGAACAGAGTTTCACGCCTTAGCTTTGACATGCGGCAAGGTGGGAAAAATTTATCTACAAATTTCTGGCTCATAACTTCAAAAGTGGTGATTGTGTGCAGGGGCAAAGAGTAAAACCAGGCTTTTGCTTTGTCCACCAAAGAGAATGAGAATAGCTTTAATTTCACGGCATCCTCTGAAACTCCATTCATGCGTTGCATATCACATAGTTCCAAAAATGTCCTAAGGTGCGCATGAGGATCTTCAGATGGCAATCCATGAAAAACGCACGAATTTTGGATCAAGGATATCAAGGAAGTCTTGATCTCAAAATTATTAGCTCAGATTGCAGGAGGTACAATGCAGGTTCCAATGTTCCCCACAAGAGGAACCATGTAGTCTCGCAAAACACGCCTTCCATGATTTGGTTGCTGTCCATTCACACCTGCTGGCATATTTTGTTGATTTTCCTGATTATCCTGAATTATGTCATCCGCCATGGCTAAGTCTGTTTGTTGATTCGATTCCAACTGTTGTCTACGCCTCTGTCGACAGGTGCGTTCAATTTCTGTATCAAAAGGAAGCAAATCAAATGACTTAGTCTTGCTTAACATAAATTAAATAAAACACTAATTAAAAACGAAAACTGAAAATAAAGATAAAAATAAAAATAAAACAAAGTAAAGTTCAAAGTAAAATAAGAACTAATGGGTATCGATATTAATTAACAGTCCCCGGCAACGGCGCCAAAAACTTTGTTGTGTTTGAAATCGCAAGTGTACGATATCGCAATCAAGTAATAAAGTGGACCTTAGAGTCCGGATTATCGTTCCCACGAGGACTGCTATTAATTACCGAAATATTTCAGTTCTTAACTTTATTTGAACAAATGAAAATCGTTTTAAGAATAAAAATCTAGAATTAAGAAATGGAACTAATGAATTAAAAAGAATTGTTAAATTGTTTTGTTTTCAAATAAGATTTTAAAGTAGTTGGGATTCACGAATTCACCTAGCTAATTAAATCAATTCTAATTCCAGTTTTATTTCCTATTTGTGTGTTCGGTTGAATTCACTAATTTAAATTGAGATTCCTCTCTCGAGTTTAAATCAATCCTACCTAAATAAGTCAACATTGTATCTCTACATCGGGTCCGAATATTCCTTAACTAGATGCATTACACACAAAAATTCACACACGACCGCAATAATTACAAGAGTATATCGCTATCTCTCGTTCAATTACCGGATTTATTACCTAAATCTATATTATTAACTCACCTCTCGGATTATGGAAATAACACATGAAATCATAAATAAGTGGCCAGTTCATTCATGCATTAAACGCAATAATAAATCAACACATGCATTAAAGCGTTAAAACAAGGAATATGGCATTAAAATAATTAATAGGATACATCGTTCATCCCAACGTTAAAATTAGTTACACATCATCATGAAATAACAAAAACAGTAAAAATAAACGTTCATTGAAAAATAATATAAAGAATGGAAAGATTGCACCAATTATCAATTCTTCAATTGTTTTCAATTCACGCCCCTCTGCGATGTTGGAATCTCCAAGGATTTGATGTTGAATTCTCAGTTGTGGCTCGTTCTTTGGAGAGGCAAAGGTCTCTATTTCGTGCCTCATGATTTGTATTTATAGGTTTTGGAGAAAACCTAGGTCAAAAAGCCCAAAGCCTGTTAAAAATTGCGAGAAAAATCTGATCTGCGGCCCAGTCGGACAAGCACGCGATCGCGCAGGCTTATGTTCGGTGATCGCGTGGAAGACCTTTTTACTCTCGGGTTATATTTTCGCACCATCTTTTTCTCGGCTGTGTAAGTTGGTCCCTGACTTTTAATTGCACCTTCAGTCCTCAACTTCCAATTATTACAATTTAGTCCCCAAACTTTATCTTCTTCTCGATTTGCCCATTTAAGCTCTTAATTCATTCAATTAGGTCCTCCAATCTCTGATTCGTTCATTTTGGCACATTGTCTCTTTCCGGTTGACGTCACCAACTCCTCACTTGTCCAATTTAGCTCCAATTAGCAATCCAATTATGAGTTTTTCCCATTGATTTCATCATTCTTCATCTTTTGGAATATTTTCTGAAAAGTAAACGATAAACACAAATTAAATAGAAAATATTCCAAAACGACAATAATTACATCTAATTTAGACATACAAATAAGTGTATAAAATACACTTATCACCAACCCCCCAAGTATTATAGGAAAAATAACCAATTTTTGCCATATTTACCAATTTCTACTTCTTTGTACAACCTACAAAGAATCCACGAAAAACTAAGATGCTAGACTATATTTTTCCTCACAATACTCTTTAGTCAATGTGCAATTAATTAGCTCCTCAACACACATATTTCTAGGTGAACGTAACCCAAAAACGTGTATTACTTGTACCCCAAGATGTTTCCTTATTGAATAGAATAATCAAAATAAAGAAAGAAATTCATGTCAAAAGATTATCTTCCTTTTCTTTTCACCTTTAACTTGGTCTCCAAATTAACCACTTTAACAAGAAAATCAATTGTCCAAAATATTTTTGGGTCAAAACCCAACAATCTCCACTTTGACACAAAAATTATTCCAAGCTAAAAAATTCAAATTCAATCATTGGGTAAACAGGCAAGCATTTAACATTTTGACGATCTCATACTCCACCATAAGAGTATAACCAGCACTCAGAATTATCAATGAACTCCGAACTTTTTACCGGCTCATGTTGAGATAAATCTTGCTGAAAAATTATGGTGCAGCTCCCATGTTTGACTTTCCTTGAAAGCTCATTAGCTATCGACATCAATTTCACAACATACCTTGCATTAACGTCAAATCAATGCCCGTGTGCAAACACATGTACCCGCCAATAAGAACACATCCTCTATCATGACAACTGACTTAATGTCATAAGGAATTCCTATCTTACTAAAGTACATCATCACCACCCTCTACCAGAAGAGTCGCATTGTCCACCTCTGAACAGTTAGCCGACTCTGCTCCACCTTTTGGATAATTTTTTCTCACATGACTAGATTTACCACAGTTCCAATACTTTCCACTTTTCAGTAACAAGTAAAGCATTTTCAGATGAACTGCCACTTCAACATAATCAACTTAACTTCTGAAAATTCCATCGTTTCCTTCCCTTACATCAAAATCAACATGATGTGCTCGAACGTGAATGGAAGAGACCAGATGAACCTTATCCTCATCAGCAATCTTAACTCCAATAGATTTCAGTTCAGAAACAATCTCATTGAGAACACTAAGATGATCTAAGATTTTCATACCTACATTGATGAAATCGCTCCTTCAGATACAAGTTATTTGACAAGCTCTGTGTCTGATACAACTCTTCCAATTTTTTTCTCACGGTTCTTTCATAGCAAATATCTCATAAATATTTGCAAGAACATTTTTGGCTAAATAAAGTTGTAATATGCTAGCAGCCTTCAAATCCATATCTTCTCAATCTTTATCACTCTTGCTGGATTCTGTTTCTTTGTCAGAACTCGGGGTTGATTTTTTCTTCAAAACTTTGTATAGTCCCGTTTGAATCAATACATCCATGACTTGTACTTACCACAAGCCAAAATTGATCTTCCATTCAAATTTCTCCACGTTGTACTTTCCAAGCATATTTTGTTTTGCTCCAAAAAAATCTTCGAACCACCTGATACTCTGTTAATTAGACATCGATTTCCCCGGAAACGGCACCACTGTTGGGAATTACACAAAAATTCCCTCTTTAATTAACCCCACAGGAATTTTGATGTTCAAGAAATAATTGAGCCAACAAGAAAATAAAATAACAACGCAAAATTTACGGTCCGCCAAAACCTTTCACTATATAATAAATTTTTACAATTATATAGACTTTACACTCATCAAACCCCCAAGTATTGTAGGAAAAATAATCAAGTTTTGCCACGTCTACCAATTTCTACTTCTTTGTACAACACACAAAGAACCTAAGAAAAACTAAGATGTTAGACGACATTTTTCCTCACAATACTCTCTAGTCAATGTCCAATTAATCGGCTCCTCAACATACATATTTATAAGTAAACATAACCCAAAAATATGTATTACTTGTGTCCCACTATGTTTCCTTGTTGAAGTAGAATAATCAGAATAAAAAAAAAAATTCATGCCAAAAGATTATCTTCCTTTTCTTTTCACCTTTGACTTGGTCTCCAAGTTAACCACTTTAACATGAAAATCAATTGTCCAAGATATTTTTGGGTGAAAACCCAACAAGTAAGAATTTTTTCAAAAAGATGAAGATAGCATGCAATTATCTTATGCAACTTTAATTAATTGTAAACTATTTCTTTAGTTCAGTTACATGGAAACATTCACTATGAGATCTAAAGACAACCAATATTTGGAGGCTTGCATATTTATGCTGGTGTTGCAGTTTTATATCCCTGACAAGTTTGGTAAGCACTCCAAGAATCTACTCTAGAACCTTGGACGGACAAAAGTTAAAAGGTCAAATAGAATCAAGACGTCCGCACATCATAGAGTTTATTAAACAATCATGCCGTGCATGAAAAATTAATTTTACCCTCTTTACATGAAAAATTAGAATTACCAAACTGAAGCTATAAACCCATTGCAAAGAATTTCTTCCATACGAGCATCACAATAAAATAAATTTAATTTTCAATTTTCAACATTTCAGGAACCCGAATATGTACTGCAATAGAGGGCACACAACACAAGATTTCACGGATCGCAGGTTCAACTCCCGTGGTTGCTCGCCTCTAGATAGCTTACCTCTCATTCATTAGCCGGCAAGGCAAAACAACTAGCACACACGTACGCTGATGAGTAGGATGTAAGGAAAATACCTGTAATATGATCATATCATTAGAGCACTTCATGGTAAAATAGGCCAACTGCCTAGCTGTTGCCGACTTTCCGAACCGAATGGGGAGATAAGCATTTTCACTGCGTGACATTCTCCCACATTCGAATCCGCTTAAGTCCTCGTAGCGGGAAGTGAGTTTCGCATCAACACGCACTCCTCAATTGCAGAATTAAACGACACCATCCCCTCGTGGACGAGCATTCACACTGTAGTCCTCCCACACTTGCCCGCTGTAACTCGTACATACCGCCTCCGACACCAACCTTCACCATTTGCCCCCAGAAGCAGTAGTTCTTCGGTGGATAGCCTCTAGCCACAGCGCCTCGAGCAAATGTCGAAGCATATACCCACTACATTCTCGTAGGCCCTGCAAAATGCGCTCCTCAAAACTCCTTCAAAAGCAATCGCGCAACGCTTCCCAGCACACCCATCTTGCCCACAGCTTCCTTCTTCGTGTTCCTCATGCTTGCCGACACGATCCGTCGCCCAAAATCTTTTCACCGCGAGAATTCATGTCATTGATCCCCACAAGACCAACAATGCATTCAAGAGGTCCCGTTCTAATACCAACTTTCACGGATCGCAGGTTCAACTCCCGAGATTTCTCGCCTCTAGGTAGCTTACCTCTCATTCATTGGCCGGGAAGGCAAAACAACTGACACACACACACACACGCTGATGAATATGATGTAAGGGAAATACCTGCAATATGATCATATCATTAGAGCACTTCATGGTAAAATATGCCAACCGCCTAGCTGTTGCCGACTTTTCGAACTGAATGGGGAGATAAGCATTTTCACTGCGTGACACAAGGACAAGGCCACAAGTTCATAAATGGCAAAAATGTGAAAGAAATGTGTGAATATGAAATAACGTAACTTGAGATTTTGGTTCGACGAGTGGTGCTCTTTTTGGTTTTGATTCAAATTTTGTTTTAATCTTAAGTCAAAGTCGACAATTAATTTTAACAACTCGTTTTATGGGATTTACAACTTTTCAACCACACATATCATCAACTTTTATCAAAATTTATTGAAAATTTGATTTTAATTTATGCTGAATATTAACCCATTGTATCTTGTTGAGCTACTCTTTCCATTGCATTAGGGAACAAAACCTATCTTTAAAATATCATACTGACAAATTGAATAAACAAATGAATCTCTACCCCTGATTCTTCAACACCTCCAAAACATTCAAGAATGTATGAGCAAGGTCAATTATATTAATAGCATTTCAAATGCACTCTGTTAATTGGCGCTGTCATGACAATGAAATAGATGGAGGTCAAGAGAACGTAGATAAATTGATGGAGTCAACTAAAATTTGCTCTCCAATATGAGGTCGACTTTTCAAAAATATTGATTACGTGACATTTTTCTCAATTTTAAATTAATAACTGATTTAAATAATTGTAACACCCAAACCTGGAAAGCTTAAGAGATTTGATAGGTACTACTCATACCAACAAGATGCACCTTCTTTTCTGGAAGTCCATCGTTAGAAACTCTAAAATTAAGTGTGCTTAGCTTGGAGTAATTCTGTGATGGGAGACCTCCTGGGAAGTTTCCTCAGGGAACGTGCGAGTGAGGACAAAGCATGCTGAAAAAATCTATGTTGGTACAGTGGGGATAGTACGCCGTCATCTAATAGCCGGGACAGCCAGTTAAGTGGGACTCGGGTCATTACAAATGGTATCAGAGCAAGCCGCTAGCCGGAAATCGGGAACTAAGTGCTATGCAGGACAAAGTGCTACGCCGTAGTGCGGGAGGCACCTCTAGAATCCCAACGCCTGGCAATAGTTACTCAGATGGTTTAAGTGCGACGAGGACGTCTCGAGTCTAACGGGGTGTGATTGTAACACCCAGACCAAGAAAGCTGAAGAGATTTGATACGTACTACTCATACAGACAAAGTGCACCTTCTTTTCTAAAAGTCTATCATTAGAAACTCTAAAGTTAAGAGTACTTGGCTTGGAGCAATCCTATGATGGGAGACTTTCTGGGAAGTTTTCTCGGGAAGCGTGTGAGTGAGGACAAAGCATACTGAAAACATCTATGTTGGTGCAGTGGAGACAGTACGTCGTCATCTAATAGCCAGGACAGCCCGTTAAGTGGGACTCGGGTCGTTACAACAATTGTCTAATGTATTCCAATCTCCAATTAATTTTTTATACCGACATCTCCTCCTCCGTCGGGAAAGTCGTATGTGAACTTTTATTTTATTTTTTATTTAGAATCCGTAGGTGATCTTTTACAGGCATACATTTCGTCCATTTTTTTTAATGGGTATAAATAGAGGATCAGATAAATGAATGTAGTTCTAATTTTCTATATGTGCATGACTTGAATTTGTTTGATAATTCTGAGATGTGATAAAATGTACGTGAAATAAATTAATTGACTGAATTCTTGGAGAATTGAATTAATTGTGCTGAACTGCCCACCCTTCATTTAATATTAAAATAATTATTAAATAGAAATAAATGCTAACGCGTTAGGTCAGACAGAACGTCAATTTGTAAACGGAGTACTTGACATTGTCTTTTTTCCCCAACCACGTCAACTTGACTTTGTAATTGACAGAGTGTATTGAAGAGACATTTTTAACTAATTCAGTCTATTTGCTGACTTGTCACTTCTTTTTTCCTAATTGGCTGAATACATTGGAGTTGCTCTGACAAACACACAAAATAAATTCTTTACTATTATTCAAAAAATCAAACCACCCTTTGAACATGCCTTGGGGCGAATTTACCATATAAAAAAAAAATCACGGAAGAACGGAAGAGTCCATCATATCGATCATAAATTATAATTTTATATTCATACAACTATTTAGAAAAACCAGCCAATTGGGAATGGTTGACTTTTGATGCTGACATATGTAACTTCTCTATATAAAGCAGCCAAAATCCTACATCTCAGCACATCTTCAACATCAGATCATCAGTGGAATATCATAACTTTTTCATACAGTTCAAAACAATGGGAATTCAAGTTTTTCTTTTCGTTACTCTCTTGTCTTCGTGCTTGCCAGCCACTTCCTACGGTGTAATATCCTTCTCGTCTCTTCAAGAAAGCCTTATTGTCACCGCTTCACCAAAACTTGGACAAGGTAATATTCTGCCATCCCCCCTCCCTTGACACACACTAACAGACAAAAGAATTCAGATATGTACCTATAGGGTAAATTAATCGAGCTCATATATAGCCTTTGTTTGGTTTATAAATTTTGCTTATAAATTGCAATGTTTTCAACATCTCATTTTGATCAATTTTTTTTAAAAAAATCAATAATTTTGGTTGGTAAAAAATTTTCATTCATCATTTTGATTTTTCAAAAAGTGAATTAACGAAATATTGATATGTTTTATTTATAAACAATATTTATATACAACAGTTTATAAACGGTTTACAATGGAACCAAAAGTTTGTAAACAATTTATCAAATAGAGCCAACCGAAGCCTGACACAAGTGGTGAGTATACTATTTATCACTAATAGGAAGAAGTAGAGCAAAAAACACAGAATTAAGAGGATGACAAAACCGCCTCACCTCGAGTTCTTTCAATAATAGGAAAATATTATGATTAATCTAAAGGAAAAAGTTACTTGAAGAAAGGTATTTGTTAGCCTTGGCCATAAAAACACAAGTCACTAGTACCATAGACGAAGTTTTATTTCATCTAAAATTATTTCTAAATTGAATTTACAGTTTTGAAAGCTGGGGAAGACAATATAGTAGCGACATGGTCATTCAACAAATCCCTAGTAGCCGGGAAAGATTCGAGCTACAAGACGGTAAAGTTCAAGCTCTGTTATGCCCCCATTAGTCAACAGGATCGAGGGTGGAGAAAAACGGTGGACCACTTGGACAAAGATAAGACCTGCCAACACGCTATCGTTACGAAGCCATACGGTTCTACCAACAACACTTTCACGTGGACAATAGAGAGAGATGTGCCGACTGCTACATATTTTATCCGTGCATATGTTCATAACTCTGAAGACCATGAGGTGGCCTATGGACAAACCACAGATGCTCATAAAACCGCCAACTTGTTCGACATCCAGGCGATCAGTGGCCGCCATTTGCCGCTTGACATTGCCTCGATTTGCTTCTCTGCTTTCTCCGTCGTGTCCTTGTTCGGGTTCTTCTTTCTGGAAAAAAGAAAGGCCAGGACGTCGACCCAAGCAAAGTGATGCAGTCTTTTTGAGCACCTTTGTCAAACAATTTCCTTTTACTAGTACTGTATGTGAACAATTAATGTTATGAATTAGGCTTTATCACTTTTAGTTTTATAATTATAATGAAGGAGCAGAAACTTTCCAGGGAACTTATAACCTTCTTGTATGGTATGTAAGTTTGGTGAGAGGCTCCGCTTTAGAATTTAAATAAATTAATGTTTAGTTTATAACATTAACATCTTGTCTTGTGATAACTATTTCAGTACTAAGTTTTCTGCCCAGTTTCCTACAATCTTCATTAGTTATTGGATGAAGAGTGAGTAAAGAGTTTCACAGATCAAAATATATATTAAAAAAAAAAAAAAAAATCATTATCTAACAAAATTACAATGATGAATTACACTGTATGGTTATGTAAACTAAAATAAGCAAATTTCATAAGTATAAAGAGAAAGGCAGCAAACTCAAATTATATTTGAATCTATCAATTTTTTTTTTTTTTTAATATATGAATATGATATGTGATGAAATGATGCATAGTACTTTCCTGAAGTCAACGGTGATGAGAATGTAGCTACTATTTACGGGAAACAAAGTCAAGGGACACACAACTACACGTATTTGTAATAAAATCATTATTTCATATTATAATAAAATCATTTCGTCGTATTGCACCACCACTCATCATAATTACAGTAGAATAATTTCATTTCGACTCAGAATCCATATATAATTTATCAAAATTTGCAAGATCCACAACAAATTAATTATCTATTTGCAGCTTTGACATGAAATTATGATGTCATTATAAGCATCTATTTGGTAAAACTTTTTTAATAAATTTTGTACGTAACATCATATATATATATATATCTCTCTTTTTTTTTGGAAAAGTCAACTATTTTAACTGATCAAAAATTTTTACTCAATATTTTTTACTGTTATAATAAACAATATTTGTCAAAAAAACCTTGTAAACAGTTGGTCAAACAGACCCTATCAGTCAATTCATACTTGTAGAGACAAAATAAAGAAAGTAAGCTGCAGGTAACATATATATATACACACCCCTGTTTCGTTGTCCATCATTCAATGAAAAAATGTCAAGTGTTCCATTTAAAAATTAATTGAACACTTGACGCATTTTCATTGGATGGTGGGTAACATAATTTTGCTCACAGTGAAAAACGGAGCAATTTCGTGTATATATATACACACACATCAGCATCTATTTATGTCACGGTAAAGAAAACCCGCTACTCTATGACAAGTGAAAATGCAATTTACTAAAAAAATAACAGGGGACCAAGTAAGCATTTTATTTTTTAAGTTGAGGATATTTATCTTAATAGAGGTGAGATGTTCTAGTTGCCTACTGCATATATTAATCAAGCAACATCAGTACGATAGTACGAACTACGAACCAAAGCATTGTGAAATATACCAATATATATATATATATATATATATATATATATATATATATATATATATATATTAAACATTATTAATAGCTAAGCATTTGATTTGATAAAATAGTAAGAGAAGGTATGTGTAACCCAGAACAGTTGACAAAATTCAAAGTATATTCTCCAAAACCGGCCAACAATTTACAAAATTCTTTGCAGTTTGATATGTACCTCGATTCGCGAAGAAAAGAACATCTTGCAAGGAATTTGGGTTTAGTAAATAAGCACTTCTAATCTTTGTATATCTTTCTGAACAAAAGTACACTAAGTACATATTGTCATGTTGAACACTGAAACTAGCAGATTTTACAAGCTTAAACTCTTCGATACATTTAGCAACTGAAAATTTGGTAGTTTGAAATTAGAGAAAAATTGTATCAGGCAAGACCATCATTGTTATAACCCAATTTTATTTAGTCAAAGTCATAGTCCAATAAGAACTTAAATGGAATAAATAATTATTTTGGGTATTAAATATACTTAAGGGGGTTTAAATGGATTATATAGAAGTTTGAGAATTTATTTTATTATTATAACAAGTTATGGACCAAAGTGTTGTGTAAAAAGAAATGGACAGAATTACCTTAAAAAAATTAGAGTTAGTGGTCCACTAACTAAACATTATAACCTATTTTCTCACACATTGGAAGGAAGAGGAAGCTGGACACAAAACAGAGACTGAAATCGGTGAAAAAGAGGAAGGAAAAAGAGGAGAAAAAGAAGAAGAAAAAGGGAAAAGAAAAGGAGGAAGTGGTATTGGATGCCAACTCGAAATTAATGTTCAATTGTTGTTCTTCAAAAGGTAAGAAAACATAGTTTCATTAGATAATTGTAATTGTTGATTAGGATTTTAACTTATTATTTAAAAATCTTTTCAGTTTGAGAAAAGAAGCACAATTTCAACATAAGCAACTTAATTTTCCATTTCTATTTCAGCAAGGTAAGGAATTCAAATTATGGAAAACCCTAGAATTCTATTTGGGTTCTTGAATGTATGAAATTGTGGGAAATCAATATTTTTAGTGAGATGATTATTTGAAGGAATTGTTGTATGGGTTAAGCTAAGAATTTAATTGGAGCTTTATGATTCATGGTTTTTGTTAGAATGGGAAAAAAAAAAAAGTGGAATATTACCATGCTGTCTAGTTTGATGGTAAATTTGATGATTATAGATTATTAAATGCACAAGAAAATAGAGTAATCTTATATTGATTAAAGGAATTTAGGAATTTTATTAAGTATGGAGATTCTAAGTCTTAATGGTCTTAATTATATGTGAGGGTTGTAATCGTTATTAATGTGATTATTTATATTATTTTCATGCGGTGAAGAGGAGGTTGAGAAATCTAATGGTAGGAGGATTCTAAGAATTATTGTACTTAACCTCTAGGTACATGGTTCGAATCCGCGGAAGGCAGAAATCCACTGCCACAAGATCCCTGGGGGGAGTGGAAAGTCCATGAGTGCGATGTCCAGTGACACAGTGCAACTCGAGGCCGGTGAGACTATGGGTCGTTACAAAAAAGGCGTCTTTTTTGTAACGATCTGGCTCCCTCGCTGGGGCCTTCTTCGTGTCGTACTCATGGTCTTTCAACTCCCCATGGTCGTCCTAGTCCTCAAGGGCTGCCGCCTCGTTTCCAGGAAGTGGATTTTTTCCTTCCATGAGTTTCGAACCTTGTACCAAGGGGTTAAGTACAAAGATTCTCAGAAGGAATTGAATATGAGACAGAGAAGGTGGTTGGAGTTAGTTAAGGATTATGACTGCAATATCGACTACCACCCCGACAAGGCTAATGTTCTTGCTGATGCACTCAGCCGGAAAGGTAAAGGACATTTAGCTGCCCTAACCAATCAAGATCAGTTGATCAAGGATTTTGTCAACACGAGACTTGAGGTTTTGACTCCTCCACGTCGCGCAACTACAATTATGGATGATTTGGTTATTCGACCAACTCTTAGAGACAGAATTAAAGAAGCTCAAGGTAAGGATAAATTTTTGTGCAAGATTAAGGACCGAGTACTCGCTGGTAGTATTAAAGGTTTTGATGTTTTAAAAGATGACACTCTCACGTTCAAGGGGAGATTGTGTGTACCGAAGGATGAAACCTTGAGGAAGGAGATTCTAGAGGAAGCACATTATTTACCTTATACTGCACACCTAGGAGGTACGAAGATGTACCAGGATCTACAAAAAATTTATTGGTGGAGAAACATGAAGAGGTCGATTGGCATGTTTGTTGAGAAGTGCATGACTTGCCAACAAGTTAAAGCTCAACATCAACATCCATCTGGATTGTTGAACCCACTTGAGATCCCAGAATGGAAGTGGGAACACATAGAAATGGATTTTGTCGTTGGACTTCCTAGATCAGCTGGAGGTCATCAAGCTATATGGGTCATAGTTGATCGTTTGATAAAATCTGCTCATTTTCTACCAGTAAAGATAACTTTCAGTTTAGACCAGTATGCTCAGTTGTACATCAGAGAAATTGTTGCATGGTGTACCAGTTTCTATGGTGTCGGACAGAGATACCAGATTTACATCCAAGTTCTAGGAAAGCTTGCAGACAGCTATGGGAACTAGATTGAAATTCAGTACATCATATCATCCACAAACAGATAGACAGTCAGAAAGAACTATACAAACTTTAGAGGATATGTTGAGAGCTTGCATTTTAGACCTTGGTGGTAACTGGGAAATGCATTTACCGTTGGTTGAGTTTGCATATAACAATAGTTTCCAGGCTACTATTGGCAGGGCACCGTATGAAGCTCTTTATGGTAGAAAGTGCAGATCACCAATTCATTGGGATGAGACTGGTGAGAAGAGGATTTTATGTCCAGAAATAGTGGAACGGACTGTAAGTGTTGTGGAGAAAATCAGAGAAAGAATTAAAGCAGCACAAGACAGACAAAAGTTTATGCTGACAAGAGACGAAAAGAACTTCGATTTGAAATTGGTGAAAAAGTATTTCTTAAAGTGACTCCTTTGAAAGGTGTGGTAAGATTTGGAAAGAAAGGGAAACTTAGGCCAAGGTTTATCGGACCTTTTGAGATTTTGGAAAGAGTTGGAGACTCTTTCACATAATGTCTTTCACATCTCAATGTTAAGGAAATAAGTCCATGATCTGGACCACATTGTTAGTTATGAATCTTTGGATGTCAACAAGGATATGACATATGAGGAAATTTCCGTGGTCATACTTGAGAGGAAAGTTCATACATTGAGGAATAGAAATATTCCTTTAGTTAAAGTCTAATGGAGCAGACATGGTAAAGAAAAGGCAATTTGGGAAAGAGAAGATGAAATCTTAGCCAAGTACCCGACATTTTTAATCCAAGTAAGTTTAATTTCGAGGACGAAATTTATTTAAGTGGGGGAGATTGTAGCGAATTGAATTTTTAAATGTCAATTTTATAACTTAAGTTGTGTTGCTACAACATTCTCGTCAAATTTTAGAATTTATTTTACATCCGTCGAGTTGTCTAGCAAAACATTTAATATAACAATTCAAAACGATTTTTAATCTTTAAATTCGAGTATTTTTACCTGGTCGAATTTTATACTCAATATCTATTTTAAATTATCTATAGTCCAATACTCCTCAAGCCCAAAGTTTTAGTGTCATGGTCATCCCAAATCATAGTCCATTGTTGGCCCAAAATGAAACCAATTCTTGTTAAACATCTGAACAGTAGTGCTCTTCAACAGTAGCCAAATCCAGAATTTTTCCAACCTCCTCCCTCACACATGGCATCTCTCTCTCTCTCAGGCTGGTACGTTGCAACCAGGGACGGAGATAGAGGGGGGCAACCGCCCCCCCCCCCCCCAACATTGTCCGTTGGTCCACTATTTCTAGTTAATTTGTAATATATTTTTCAGTTTCGCACCGCAAAAATGTGGACTCGCCCCCGCAAAATGTTGAAATTTTTTATTTTTGTTTTCATTAATAAATATTGACCCAATAACTTACACTTTAAAATTTAACAATTCAAAAATCTTAGACCTAAACAAAAAGATCGAGTAATTACTTAAATAAATAAATAGCCCAAATTCAATACAAAAGCAAATGACCCAAATCAATTATCCAAAAATATACCCAGCCCACCTAATCTTGTAACGCCTAATCAAACTACGCACCTCAGTCCTCACAACCCAGAACCCTTGGACTCATTCTTCCTCAAATCGATTCCTCTCCGCAGCTCCGCCACTGCCAACGCCGGGAGTCCGATTACTCCGCCAACGAAAACTCAACTTCAAAAACTATAGAGAAGATGGATGGGATGAATTATTGAACAATGTCAAGTCATTTTGTACTTCAAGACACATAGACATTTATGATATGACTTCTTTATATAGAGTAGGTCGAGGGAGGGTTTCTAAGCAAAAAGATCCTATCACTTAACAATATCATTACAAAATTAACTTGTCTATTTTGGTACTCAAAATTGTCGTTTCGAATCCTCTTAGTTAAAAATAAAATTCGGGGGAGAGGGGGCCAACCCCCCTCACCTCCCGTATTTTCGCCCCTGCAAGATTAAATTCCTGACTACGTCTTGACTGCAACTAGGTAAATCTTAGAACACTTTAATCGTTTATTTTCATTGATCATCATCTCACACAAAGCATTTCAAACTATTTCTTCCAGCCTGATTTGTTGCTCATTCAAGATTTAAGTCCAATAATTCTCGGCATTCTCGACAAGCTCAACAGGTAGTTCTCCAATACAAATTTTTACTTCTATAATCTGTGTCCTTCTCAATATGTATACGTGTGTGTGTATAAAACGAAATTATGAGTTTTTGACAGTAAACACTGCCTCACAGCTTAACTCAAGAACCCAATATCATTACCATTTCTTCCATGTAATACTCTGACACTCCAACAACCCATGGGTAAGTGGTCTTCCGGCAATGAGTAGGCCATGGCAGCATCTGCACCACCGAAATTTTATACTCCAAAAAAAAATAATAAAAAAAATCACCGCACAATCTTTGTTCTTCCTCTCTCGGCCGAACCTCTACGTTTTGACAACTTTAAGCCGTTAGCCTACCATCACTGTACAAAATATAAAATCTGGAACTGAAATTTTATTATTGAAAGTGCTTAATAAAAAAGGTTACAAGCTATAACTATATATAGAGAAAATAACAAGCTAAATCTAACAAGTTGAAAATATTCTAACTTCTCAAGCTAATACTTCAACATCCCCCCTCAAGTTGGAAGTTATATGAAATATAACTCTAACTTAAAAGTATTAAAAAAAAAAAAATACAATGTAAATTTCTTATAAAATCCCACTTAAATCCGAAGGCGTGATCATCAATCTTCAAATTTTCAAATCAGCCGATCAATTTTCTTTCAATTGTAGATTTTCTGTATCAACTCCTATTTCGGAGCAAATTTTCAAACTCCAATTCGGAGAAAATTCTTCAATTCCGGATTACTGGAACAATTTCATAAAAACCGCAATCACGATATCATTTTTAAAGCATAATCCATGCTTTCACTTATCACAACATTTGTTGCAATATCTTCCAATCAATGCATATCCCTCATGGTCCAAAACATCGTTGAACTCGACAATAATGCAAATTTTTTTATCAATGCATTTCCTTCATTGTCCAAACCTCCTTAAACTCAGTCAAATGCAATTTCTTCAAAAGCCAAACAGGCACAATTCATCAAATAAATCAATCATGGGCCCGAATCATCAAAATCGCACAATCCATATATATCAAACACCCACTATAAGGAAAATCGCAATCATATTGGGCTGCATCCATTGCAACTCACTTCATCAAACATGCCCACTTAATGAGGACCCCAAAATCAATCAAAATATCAAAAGGGAAAAGTACATAACTATACAACTAAAATTTTCACTTTTTAAACATAACAAACTTAAGATTTTTTTAAAAAAATCAGGTGTTAATTAGTTAATTAATTAATACAATATTATAATAATTAAAATGAGTTGCCAAACAAAGGCATAATATTAAATAATAAAATCAAAACAATACATAATCAACAACCACTCCACTCCACTCCATCCCAACCCAACCCCGCACTCACCCCACCACCCTGACAACCTACCCACCCAGACCCCGACCCCACCCCACCTGACCCACACACCCACTCACCCCTCCCCATAAAATAACTTTTTTCCCTCTACTTTTCCACACCCACCCCCAACATCACCTTACCCACCCCACCCCCACTCCTCCCCAACCCAACCCCACCCACCCAACCCCACCCACCCACCCAACCACTCACCCACCCCACCCCACCACACCACAAGAATGATTTTACTTCTATTTTTTTCTCATCTCGCCCACCCACCCCAACCCGCCCACCCAATCACCCACCCACAAGTCCCATCCCATCCCATCACACCCACCCACCCACCCACCACGCCCACTTCCACCCCACTCCAAAAATAAGTTTTTTTTTTTTTTTGAGATATTTTTCCACCCCTCCCCACCCCATCCAAAATGATTTTTTTCTACTACTTTTTCACAACTCGCCCAGACCCTACCCTATCCTACCCCGCCCGCTACTCCAACCCCACCCACCCCACCCAAAATTAATTTTTTCTTCTAACTTTCGACTCCCCCACCAGCTTCGCCCCAGACCCTGCCCCAACTCACCTCATTCAAAATAATTTTTTACTACTTTTTCACGACTCGCCCAGACCCTACCACGCCACCCATCCCCAACCCTACCCCACCCCACCCAAAATTAATTTTTTTCTCCTAATTTTCCACACCGCTACCCACCTCGCCCTGACCATACCTCGCCACCCAGCCTCCCCACCCCACCCCACCCCCATCCTACCCCACCTCTATATGATTTTTCTTCTATATTTTCACTAGGGGTGGGCGTGGGTGAGGTTGGGTCGATTTTTTGCCCAACCCGAACCCAACCCACTACGGTCGGGTTGATAAAAAATCAACCCAACCCACCAAATTTCGGTCGGTTGGGTCGGTTTGATCGGTTTGGACTTTGGCCCAATTAGTAAAAATTTTGAAAAAAAAAAAAAAAAAAACTCATGAATCTATCTTTAATTCAAATCAATTATGTACACTACAATAATCAAAAATACAATAAATTGAACACTTTCTAATAAAATTAAAATATGTTCAATCAATATTTAAATAAGTCAAGTTTCATTACTTAAAAAAAAAAAAACTGTCTTTTTTTTTTTTTGTTGGGTTGGGTCGGGTTATTCACCCAACCTGGAAAAAAAAATTAAAAAAAATCCCGAACCCAACCCAATTTTCATGAAAAACCGACCCAAACCGATCGGGTTGGGTCGGTTTGGGCGGGTTCGGTCGGTTTTTGCCCACCCCTAATTTTCACACCTCACCCTAACAACCCCACCACACCCCACCCTAGAAACCCCACCACACCCCACCCTAGAAACCCAACCAAAACCCACCCCACCCCACCCAAAAATGATTTTTCTTCTATTTTTTCACACTTCACTTCAATCGCCCCATCCTATCCCACCCCACCCAAAAATGATTTTTCTTCTATTTTTTCACACTTCCCCCAACCGCCCCACCCCATCTCATCCCACCGCACCGCACCCCACCCTGTCACCCATCATACTCCATCAAAAAATTATTTTTCTTCTATTTTTTCACACTTCACATCAACCACCTCATCTCAACCCACCCTACCCCACCCACCCAAAAAATAATTTTTTTCTTCTACTTTTTCCAATCTCCAACCCGACCTCGACCCCACCCTACTCCAAAAAATAATTTTTTTCTTCTACTTTTCCCCTCCCTGTACCACCCCACCCAACCCTACCCCCACCCACCCAAAAAAATGATTTTTTTCTCCTAGTTTTCCAACCCCGACCCCGACCCTACCTCACCACAAAAAATGATTTCTTCTACTTTTTCTAGCCCCACCTGACCTCTATCCCACCATCCCCACCCCCAAAATCACAGTCAGTCACGTAAGTTGACACGAGATCGCAGTTAAGTCACACAAAGTCACACAGAGTCACAATTACAAATTTAGTTGTAAAATCTCACCCCTCCAAAGTCACAGTTGGTCACACAAGGTCAAAGTTCGATCACACAAAGTCGCAGTTTGGTCAAACGAGGTCACAGTTAGGTCACATGAGGTCACAATTAGGTCAAATAAGGTCATGGTTAGATCACACGAGGTCACAGATCGATCTCATAAATTCACGCTTCGTTCTTACAAAGTCACAGTTCGGTCACACATAGTTATATTTGACACAATTGTAGGTCACATCACGTCTTCATCCAATGGTCACACAAAGTCATAGTTGGTCACAATCTATATAATTGGTCACAATGATCCATAATTGATTACATATTATTTATTTATTGGTCATAGTTACCAATAATTGGTCATAGTGATCAATAATTGATCACAATTTATTTATTGATTGATCAAAACTTACTTGTTTTCTTGATCACATTCGCACTTATCATAAGTCGCGCAAACTTACAATTAGTCAATATTTTGATCACATATACCTATAGTTGATCAAAATTATCATATAATTGGTATGTATTATTTATTTATTGGTCATAATTCACATTCCGTATTCTTAGTTTTCTTGGTCACATCCCCCATTTCTCGCAAGTCACAATTAGTAAATATTTTGGTTACATTTACCTAATAATTGGTCAATCCCGTACTTGATCACACAAAGTCACGATTTGAACATACAAGGTCACAGTTCGATCACACAAAGTCTCAATTCGGTCATACAAGGTCACAGTTCAATCACACGATGTCATAGTTCGGTCACATGTGTTACCAAACTATGACCTTGTATGATCGAACCGTGCCTTCGTGTGACCAACTGTGACTTTATGTGATCGAATTGTGACTTTGTGTGACTGAATTTTGCAACTAAACCAATTGTGATCTAACTGTGATCTCGTGTGACCAAACTATGACCTTGTGTGATCAAACTATGACCTTGTGTGACCAACTGTGACTTTAGAAATGTGTGGGTAGGTGGGTGAGGTTTTTCAACTAAATTTGTAATGTGACATTGTGTGACCAATTGTAACATTGTGTGACATGTTGTGACTTTGCATGTGGGGGGTGGGGTAGGGTGGGGTGGGGTGATCGAATTATTAGGTAAGTGTAACCAAAATGTCGACTAAATGTGACTTTGTGTGACTTATGAAGAGTAGGGAATGTGACCAATTATTAGTTAATTATGACAAAAAATATTAACTAATCATAAAAAAACGAGTAAGTTGTGACGAATAAATAAATAATATGTGACCAACTATAAATGATTGTGACCAATTATATTAAAAGTTATGACCATCTATAACTTTTTGTGACCATTGGACGAGGAAAAGTATAAGAAAAAAATTATTTTTGGGTTGGGTAGGTTTGTTGGATGGGTGGCGGGGTGGGGATGGGGATGGGGATGGGGATGGGGTGTGAAAAATTAGAAGAAGAAAAATCATTTTTGGGTAGGGGTGGGGTGGGGTTGGTGGGTGAAGGGTATAGGGTCGAGACGGGGTGTGGAAAAGAAAAAAAAATCATTTTTGGGTGGGGTGGGTAGTGGTGGGGTTGTTGGGTGACGGGCATAGGGTCTGAATTGGTGTGAAAATATAGAAAAAAAAAATCATTTTCGGGTGGGGTCAGTTGGTTAGGTGGGTGGCGGGGTAGGGTCGGGGGCGAGGTGGGTGGCGGTGTGAAAAATCGAAGAAAAAAATCATTTTTGGGAGGTATGTAGGAATGGGATGGGTGGGTATGGTGGGGTGGGTACAAGGGTAGGGTCTGGATGTGGTGTGAAAAAGTGGAAGAAAAAAATCATTTTTTGGTGAGGTGGGGTCGATTGGTTGGGTGGGTAGCTGGTAGGGCGGGGGTGGGGGTGGGTGTGGGAAATTAGAAGAAAAAAATCATTTTGGGGTGGGGTGGGTGGCGAGGTAGGGTGGGAAAAAATGGAGAGATAAAAAAACTCATTTTTTGGGGTGGGGTGGGCAGGGTGGGGTTAGTGGGGGCGGGAAAAAGTGAAAGGAAAAAAAATCATTTTTGGGGTAGGGTGGGATCGGTAGGGTGGTGTCGGGCTGGGTGCTGGTAGGGGGAAAAGTAGAAGGAAAAAAATTGTTTTTGCGGTGATGTGGGGTAGGGTGGATGGCGAGGCTGCAAGGTGTGTCGTGGTCTGTAGCTGGGATAAGATCAATTTGTCACTTTACGATGAGGTGGGGTAGGGTCGAGTGGAGTGCAGTGGAGTTGGGTTGGGGTGGGGTGGGATGTGATGGGGAAGTGTAGGAAAATATCGGGAGAATATAAAAATAAACTTATTTTTGGAGTGAGGTCGGATATGTGTGGTGAGGTGGGGATGGTGGGTGGGTGGTGTCGGGGAATGTGGCTAGATTGAGATCAATTTGTCACTTTGCGAAGAGGTGAGGTGGGGTGGGATAGGGTAGGGTCAAGTGGGGTTAGGTTGGGGTGGGGTGGGTGGGTTGGGGAAGTGTAGTAAAACATCGAGAGAAAATAAAAATAAACATATTTATGGTGGGGTAGGATATGGGTGGTGAGGCGGGGTGGGTGGTGGAGTTCGGAGGATGTGGCTAGGGTGAGATCAATTTGTCACTTTAAGATGAGGTGGGGTAGGGTGGGGTGGGATGGGGAATGATAGGAAAATATCGAAAGGAAAAAATAAAAATTATTTTTGGTGTAGGGTGGGTGGGGTGGGGGTGGTGGTCTGTGGCTGGGATAAGATCTATTTGTCACTTTACGATGAGGTAGGATAGGGTCGAGTGGAGTGGGGTTGGGGTGGATTAGGGAAGTGTAGGAAAACATTGGGAGAAAATAAAAATAAACTTATTTTTGGGGTGTGGTAGGATATGGGTGGTGAGATGGTATGGGTGGGGTGGGGTGGGGTCTGAGGATGTGGCTAGGGTGAGATCAATTTGTCACTTTGCAGTGGGATGGGGTGGGGTGGGGTCGAGTAGGGTTGGGTTTGGGTAGGGTGGGATGGGGAACTGTAGGGAAACATCGAGAGAAAATAAAAATAAACTTATTTTTGGGGTGGACAGGATATGGGTGGGTGGGATCGAGGATGTAGATAGGGTGAGATCAATTTGTCACTTTACAGTGGGGTGGGGTTGAGTAGGGTTGGGTTGGGATGAGGTGGGGAAGTGTAGGGAAATATCGAGAGAAAATAAAAATAAACTTATTTTTGGGGTGGGCAGGATATGGGTGGGTGGGGTCGGGGGATGGGGATAGGGTGAGATCAATTTGTCACTTTGCAATGAGGTGAGATAGGGTCGATTGGGGTTGGGTGTGGGGGTGAGATGGGGAATGATAGGAAAACATCGAAAGGAAAAAAAATAAAAATTATTTTTGATGTGGGGTGGGGTGAGATGGGGTGGGCGAGGTGGGATGGGGTGGTGGTAGGTTGTGACGTCAAAATTTAAAATTTTGATTTAATATAATATATAGTAGATAATTATATTTATCTTATATATATTATATTTATTTTTAATTATTAAACATCTAACTAAATAAATTAACACCTGAATTTTTTTAAAAAAAATTCCTTCACATGATTTTTGAATTACATCTTTAAAACACAAGGTTTTATATAACTTTCCCATATCAAAATTACCAAATAGGCCCAACCTTGGCCCAAAATATCAAACAACACAGCCTTTTCACTATGAATCATGATAAGGCCCAATGCCAGGACCCATTTTCTTCAATTCTGCTTGCCGCAGCCTCCACTACTGAGATTTACCGAAACCACTATCTGCTTCAATCGCTGCCACCTCCGACGGCTGGTCAACTGTTTCACATTTCCGGCCACTTCGTCGAGAAAATCATACCTCAAATTATTTGCTTCGACGAGTAGATCATAAATCTTCGATCCATTTCCTAATGAAAGGCTCTTTTGGCCTAGATCTGAAAAGAAAATAAATCCGACTCTACTGCCATCACAAATGTTGTAGCGAGTGTTGTTCTAATCAGAGAAGCATGTACGGAGGTTCGATTGGCGGACGAGTTCGAAGACTGGATTGGATTGTTTTCTGCCAACACCTACATGCATTTTGCACCAATCTCTTTTTCCAGTTTGTTTGTAGACTGTGGTGTGTCTCCTTCACTGGTACCATAGAGAGTATAGTATCCCATGCCCCTGCTTGCACCATTATTTGGAGGAAATATTTGCAAATTTGCACCAAGAACTTCAAGAGTAACATTATTATTCACAGAAAATATTTAGAAACAGGATCGAAAATCATATCCATAAACTTACAGTTCCACTGCTGAATTATTCATCTAACCCTTAAAGGTTGAATATCTGTCAATTGTTTCCACATTCTGTGAGTTTAAGAGATTACCGATCTACTTTTTCTCTAGAAATTTCTCTAACAATTCAGGGGCCACAATTTTCCCAGTCTGGTCTGGCCAACCTGAAGTTTATTTGGAACAAATCCGGCATTAATGGGCTAACGACAGCACGAGTGGCATACTGGCATCAACTGCTGCACCAAGTTTCTCTGCGAGCTTCTCTATCATTTTGAAATTTTCAGCACCTTTTAAACCTTTTCCTCTAATGACCACAATCCGTCCATTTTTGAAATGTTGGTGATGCTTGATATTCACATCAATGACCGAGATCTGATTTCAGATATGTTGAAAGCTTGGCTTCATCTTCAATTTCCACAGCCACTTTCTGGTAAGATTTTCTGGAAACAAATTCAACCCCTGCACCATCTTCTCAAAGTTTTCTGCAGCAGATGAACTTGCTGATTGTTCATCTTCGTTCCTTCGTTGTGCCTCCATTGCTTTCAACAGCAGTTAACATCTCATCTATTTAATGATTATGAGATCGTATTACAGATCTGAAATGGTTCTTCCTTGTCAAGGCTTTCAAGGAAACAACAATTTCACGCAGCTTCAAAGCACTATTTCAACTGGACAGTAAGAAATGGATCTGAGATTTTTAAATCGAGATCGGTGACAAATCTGAATAGAAGCTTTGATCTAGAAGGAGAAACTGATGCAGGAAATCAATGTTTAAAAACAAAATCAGAATCTCAATTTCAATTTCAAAACTAAAAGAAGTAAAAAAAAAATGGAATTCTAGTCGGACGAGCGGCGGCCGGAAAACTTATAACCCTATGCCAAGATCTTATGCTATGATACTAACTATATATATAGAGAAAATAACAAGCTAAATATAACAAGTTGAAAATATTCTAACTTCTCAAGCTAATACTTCAACAATCACCAACCTCGATTTTGGCCGAAAATAGATTGAAATCATCCAAACCGTAAAGACCCAATAGTGATTTCGAAACCAGCAGCTGAGTCCTCTGTTGTTGGTGCCGTAGAGAATGAAAGAAATGGGAAGAGGGCTTTGCATTATAAAAGTCAAATTTTGCTTTTAAATCCTAGAGTTTTGCCAATGATTTAAGTTAGTCCTCATTTTTAGTTCAACTCCCCCATTAGCCCTCAAGTTTTAATTTTCTTTCAAATTGAATTTAAAATATTTTTCTAATTTCATTAACTTGGCCCCAATCATTCTGATTTTGGTAAATAGAACTTAAGATTTAAATATTTATCAAATTACCCACTCTCTTTATTTTCCAAAATGTCCAATTGAGTCTCCAAAAGTTTTTAAAGTAATAATTCAAACTTAGTATTCTAAATTGTGTTTATTTAAATTGTTATTTGCTAGACAATGTCGGGGGAAAAGTTTAAAGTACGTTAGTTCACATCCATTCAATTCCAAGAAATTTTTCAAGACTTTGAGGTGGGGTTTACATTAAAGCAATTGTGATTATTTTGTCCATGTTACTTCTCGATGTGTGATTTTGATTTTGATATAATGCTTCCATGATTTGAAAAGGTTGTCGGGACAGTAAATAGGTCCGGGATCGAAAGTGGATCTTTGGGTTGCCCATAGTGCACAATTTTAATTAGCGTTAATACTATGTTATCAGGGATCGTAAATAGGTCCAGGGATCGAAAGTAGGTCCTTGGAGTTGCCCACAGTACACAAAGCTACAGAAAATTATTTTTTGGCATGATATTCATAATTGGATTTACATATTTGGAGTTAACTTGGACTGATTGATGTATCTTCACTGAGTATATTCATTATACTCACCCCATTATTTCCACCCTTTCAGGTTAAGGAGCTCAACGATGCGAGGCAATGAGCGGGACAATATTGAGCAAATGATAGAGCATTTAATTCATAAAATTTTAAAATGAGTATTTAAACAGTTGATTTCCATTTTGTCAATTACATCTTGAATTTTAGTATTTTCACAAAATTTAGCACTTTGCTCATTATACTTGGTTGTAAATAAATTATTTAAAGAATGTTTTCACATTTTGTTTCTAATTTTCTATAGTTGTTAAAAGAAAAAAACAATATTTACTCATTTTGGCGTTATTGAAAATATTTATTCACAGGATTTTTTGGACTTTCGTGGCGTCCCAAGTTAACAACTGAATTTGGGGTGTTACAGAATTGGTCTAATGGTAGCAGGATTCTAAGAATCATTGTATATAACCCCTAGGTACATGGTTCGAATCCTGCGGAAGGCAAAAAACCCACTTGAGAAGATCCATGGGGAGAGTGGGAAGTCCATGAGAGCGATTTTGTAATGACCCGGTTCCCTCACTGGAGCCTTCTCCGTGTCATACTCTTGGTCTTTCCACTCCCCTTGATCGTCTTGGCCCATGGAAGGGAAAAATCCACTTCCTGAAAACGACACTAGTAGCCCTTGAGGACCAGGACGATCAGGGGAAGTGGAAAGACCATGAGTACGATACGGAGAAGGTCCCAGCGAGGGAGCCGGGTCGTTACAGAAAGCATATCGACCCTCCTAGTTGTAGCTTATACCTTGTGAGTTGAATAATTATTTTAAGAAAATAAGCATTTATTTAAATTATTTCAATTCCAAGCCTTTTATGAAATGTTTATGTTACATAGAACATGTTGAAATTCATATCTATTGTAGAAGTTGAATATTTCTATTTTTCAACTATAGTTTATGATTTTCAGAATGAAGCAAAATTTTTATAAATAAGCATTTATTCTTATGAGTTTTATTCGGTTCAGTCCAAGCTTTTTAATTGACAATATATCAATATAATATATTTTAGAATATTTAGTACTTTATATTTTTTAAAACCATCAAAAGTACCTAGGTGATTTTACCCCAGTCTACACTGATGTGAATTCGTTTCCATAGTGTTTGACCTGATATGGTTATTTTACCCGCTCCGCACTATTGTGAATTTGTTTCCATAGTGTATGACCTGTTTATAGCTTTCGGGCAGCTCTGCGCGCGTATGATCAGAATTACAGAATTTCAGAATCATAGAATTACAGAATCTCATAATATCAGAATTATCAGATTATGGGTACCTTTGGTGTGATTTTTCAGTATTATTATAGTTTACCAAAATCCAAGAATTTCATAATCCAGTTATTTAATTTACACAATAAAGATTTTAGTTTATAATAAATTGAAATGATATTTTACTACGGTTTTCATTGATATAAGGTTACTTATAATTACATGTCTTACAGTTACTCATCTAAAATAAATAGCAAAGTTTTTTCGAGTATGCTTATCATGTTAGATAAGCTATTTTGAGTTTTGTATATAAATGTTGGGTTAGCTACATTTTGTATAGTCAGTGTATTTTGGGGCTTTTAATTGTAAAATACAGAAAGGTCGATTCGTAGGTACTTATTTTGACTAGTTAGTTATTCTAACGATATGGGTGCCCATTTGAAATCAAATTTTTATGTTTGAGAAAAATTGTTGCTTTTCAGGTGATTTCAGTCCATTTTCTAAAGGAAACTCTGTCAAATTTATTTTAAAATCTTTATATATATTATAACAATAATGTTTCCAAATAAAACACCACACAGTTTCCCGGCTTTTTTATACTTGCTTAAAATGGAAATTCATGATTTATAGAGATTAAAAAAAAAATTGTGATTATCTATATAAATTTCAAAATTGCTCTTATCTAGAGAATATAAACGGTCACTTTGAAAATGGTTTTACCTCATTATTATTACGAAAATTTGAAATTTGACATTCTAAAGAAAAATTCAAAATTTGCTCAACACAAAACTCAAGATTAACCATGAACTATCCAAACATATTTTAAGCATCTTGCACCATCATCTATTTCTTATCAACTAACGAAAGAAAAGTAAATAGAACGAATGAATTCTATATATTAAAAATGAAAGAGAATCGAAAATATTAGATGATATATTGTCATGTAGTGTCTATTCCAACACAAAGAACATGACCTAAAATAAATATTGTTAAGCATTTATTCCTATAAATTGAAAACCAATATTTTATTTTATTTCAAATTTCGAATTCAGGTAAAATAATGAATTTTTATTTTAATAAAGTTTCATAAGTAATAAAAAAAAATGAATTCTAAATTTGAAATAAAATAATGAGCCTATGAATTACTGCTATCATTTGGTAAATTGTTTTATTGATAAAATGGATAGTTAAAAATGATTACTTTACAATAATAATAAGTTAAAAATAATGTTGATCAAGAAAAGGCCGAATATATCTACCAAATATTCGCTCAATGTTTCGAGTCAATGAAGAAAACTACAATAAAATTATATTGCTAATTCAGATTAAATCGATAAATGGTTAGGATAATATTATCAATTATTTTAAATTGAAATATCACTACATACTATTAACGAAATTTATTTTAACATTTCTTCAAATAACTTTTTAACCACGTGTACTTTTTGTAACACATTTTATTCCCATTCTTTATTTTTCCATAAATAATCTTTTATAACCACACATTTCTTGATAAACGTCTATTTGATAATTCGTTTAAAAAATTTGTTTATAAATAGCGACGTGACAATATTCCATTAGTTTATTTTGAAATACCGAAATAGGTGAACAAAGAAATGCTCCCATCAAGAATTGGGCATTTTATTTTATTTTATTTTTAAATTTTCGAATGATGTGTACCACGCGGACACGTATAAACGAAGTCTATAAAAAAATACGATAAAAATTATAATCTATGTCATAGTTAACATTTGTAATTTTAATTAAATAACCAATATTTTATTTTATTTCAAATTTCGAATTCTGGTAAAATAATGAATTTTTATTTTAGTAAAGTTTCATAAGTAATAAAAAAATGAATTCTAAATTTGAAATAAAATAATGAGCCTATGAATTATTGCCATCATTTGGTAAATTGTTTTATTGATAAAAATGGGTAGCTAAAAATGATTACTTTACAATAATAATAATAAGTTAAAAATAATGTTGATCAAGAAAATGCCGAATATATCTACTATATATTCGCTCAATGTTTCGAGTCAATGAAGAAAACTACAATAAAATTATATTGATAATTCAGATTAAAACGATAAATGGATAGGATAATATTATCAATTATTTTAAATTGAAATATCACTACACACTATTAACGAAAATTATTTTAACATTTCTTCAAATAACTTTTTAACCACGTGTACTTTTTGTAACACATTTTATTCCCATTGTTTATTTTTCCATAAATAATCTTTTATAATCACACATTTCTTGATAAATGTCTATTTGATAATTTGTTTATAAATAGCGACGTGATAATATTTCATTAGTCTATTTTGAAATACCGAAATAGGTGAACAAAGAATTGCTTCCGTCAAGAATTGAGCATTTTATTTATTTATTTTTTTAAATTGTCGAAAGATGTGTACCACGTGGATGGGTATAAACGAAGCCCATAAAAAATACGATAAAAATTATAATCTATGTCATAGTTAACATTTGTAATTTTAATTAAAAACATGTTTCACTATCACACCACTTTTAAATAACACATTTCATTAATTTTTATAAAATATATATGTCAAATAGTGGTGAAATTCTAAATTTTGTCCCCTGTATCGCACGGGTGCGAATACTAGTATTCATCATAGTCAATAAGTCAATGTGGGATTGGTGGTAGGTGCACTATCTACTTGGCGTCTACCACTGTCGCACGACACATCTCGAGTTCATTAGGTGATTTGGGACGGGTCGTGTCAATTGGTAAGCCAAGTTTATTGAGTCAAACCATGGTCATCAAGTCAGTAGTCTGATGTGATCCGTTATGGGGATCACGACGAACAGGCGGAAGAAACGCCCAGAAAGTTCCGAATGCAGGTTGGAACGGACGATAACACTACCGAACCTCACGACGCAAGAATCAGGGGTATATTAAACCAGAGATCCATTACGATGCGAAAACAAGAACCATAATGGGGTGAACGCCACAAAGGTTGTCCAATTCCTTTGATAAGTTCAATTTGTTGAACGCCACAAATATCACATAATATTTGATAAGTTCGGGTTAAAGGGAATCCTCACCTTTAGAGAGCGAAAACACTCAATTTATTTCATTCATCAAAATTTGTTTTACAATCAATGGAAAATAGAATATAAATAAGAAAAATAAAACTCTAGTCGCTAATGGACTCAAAATAGAGTTCTAACTAACCTAAAATAGCTAAAACTTAAAAAAGGGATTAAAAATCTCTCAAAAAGTTGGCTGCGCCTTAGTTACGGTCGTGAATGGAAATCTTATAGCCGTAAATGACCTTTTGTTTGAGAGTTATGGCCATGAAAGGATAGGTTACGTCCGTAAGTGTTATTTTGCTGAAATCGTCCATTTCTACCCAAGAGTAACTTACGGCCGTGATATGCATGACTTACTGCCGTAAGTATGGTCATGCCCCTTTTTGACTCGGTTTTGATTCGTTCGTCTTCTCGGCTCGACTCTAACATGTAATTTACCCTGTTTTTCATGTAGATTATTGTCGCATCTCCGATAGCTGGGCTCCCCTTTTGTATCTCCTATTTTAGTTTGGCTTGAATATTTGATTTTCCATTAAGCCTGCCATGATTCGTATCATTCCCTATTTCTTCAGGATGATTTGTCCCGAATCATAGCTTGGTTCATGGTGTTCAGATGCCCCCTGGATCAAATGTGAATATTTTGCCTCCATGCCTTATGATCAACCAATAGTACTCCTTCAATGGGTAATCATGAAGGTATTGAAGCACGAGCTTGAGTTTCCATGATTGGTGTGACTCAAGTTCCCAAGTGTAAGAAACCTGCAAGAAAGATTGAAATATAATAGGGGAGGGAAATGCTAGTTTCTCCATGTACAATGTATGAATCCCTGTACTCATGATACAACATTTCTACTTCTTCTTTTCGCACTGCGAGGCCCTTATCTTCACCTCCAGTAGTCATTTCACTTTCTGGCTCATTCCCCTCTTTTTCTTTCTTCCCACCCTCAATCACCTCCTCCAGTTTCACAATTTCTTGTTTAACCACCACTTCTAAATTTCTGGGTTCTACCAACTCTCCTAAGTTTTCATGCCCAACCTCCAATTCATGTATCTCCTCATCAATAATTTTAACTTCATGTTCATCCACCTCTTCACCATCCATCCCTCATCTTTTACCTCAAAATGCGAGGTTTGTTCAACTATTTCAATTTTCAACTCCCCCTCGTTCTTCTCAACAATCATATCCCGAGGCTCCAACTGTAAATCCACTATATTCTCACTTTCATTCCCCTTTTGCAATTTAGCTTCAGCCTCCCTTTCACTTTCCCTCTTTTTTAACTTAGCTTCTTTTCTAGCCTTCAGTTCATACATTATCCTTTCCTCATAAATTTTTGTTCGAATCTTCAAAAGCACCCTCGCATTAATCTCTTCTTCCTAATCAACTCCAATCCCAACCCTAGGTTTATGGTTACGCCTATATTCCCTTTCTCGCCGTTGAGCAAGTTTTGCACTATGCATATCCACTGAGTTCTTAACTTTTCCCAACTTCGCATCTAATTTCGCATCCACTTTCGCTTCCATTTTCGCAGCGAACTCCTCAAATCGTTTCTCCACCATGACAAGCAGAGAAAACTGATGGTTATCTTTCCTAGATGATGAATTTTCATAAAATTTGGACATTGTGGAATTTATGTGGAATGAAATGGAAAAGAACAATAAAAATAAAGGATTAAGAAATTCAAGAAAGTGGTTCTTGAAATTTTGAATATCTCTCTCTTTTTTTAAAAAAAAAATTATTTTTTATAAATCCGAAACTTTGACACGAAAGCAACAAAACAAACGGAACAGGATTTGGATAAGAATTGAATAAAATAAACACTTTTGAATTTTTGTTAGATTTTTATATGGATCAAAACAGGAAAAATTATGACTGACACGAAGAACAAGAAAAATAAAGAAAAGAAAGACTCAACAACAAGATATAGATGATTTTGTCCAGACTCGATGATAAAAATATAAAATCAAATTAGGATAGAAAAGAAAAACAAAACCTGAATCCAGAGTCCAGCTCTTATACCAACTGATGTGATCCGTTATGGGGATCACGACGAACACGTAGAATAAAAGCTGGGAAAGTTCCGAATTCAGGTTGGAATGAACGAAAACACTACGACCCGAGCCTCACGACGCAAGAACCAGGGGTATATTAAACCCAAGACCGTTACGATGTGGAAACAAGAACCATAATGAGATGAACACCAAAAAGGTTGTCCAATTTCTTTGATAAGTTCGATTTGTTGAACGCCACAAATATCACACAATATTTGATAAGTTCCGGTTAAAGGGAATCCTCATCTTTAGAGAGCAAAAACACTCAATATATTTCATTCATCAAAGTCTGTTTTACAATCAATGGAAAATAGAATATAAATAAGCAAAATAAAATCCTAATCGCTAATGGACTCAAAATAGAGTTCTAACTAACCTAAAATAGCTAAAACTGGAAAAGGGATTAAAAATCTCACAAAAATCTGGCCGCGCCTTAGTTACGACCGTGAATGGAAATCTTATAGCCGTAAATGACCTTCTGTTTGAGATTTACGGCCATGAAAGGATAGGTTACGGCTGTAAGTGTTATTTTGCTGAAATTGTCCATTTCTACCCAAGAGTAACTTACGACCGTAAGTATGGTCATGTCCCTTTTTGACTCAATTTTGATTCATTCGTCTACTCGGCTTGACTCCAACATGTAATTTACCCTGTTTTCCATGTAGATTGTTGTCGCATCGCCGATAGCTAGGCTCCCCTTTTGTGTCTCCTTTTTTTTGGCTTGAATATTTGATTTTCCGTCAAACCTGTCATGATTTGTATCAGTAGTCTTGCATTACATTCAATTTTATTTTGTTCTAATCATGTCATACATATTTGACATAGGTTATGGCTCGTGGTGGTAAGACTCGTAGGCTCCAAGATGCGCTGCCTCAACCAAATGTTGCTCCTGATAGGAAAATGTTTGAGAAGTAACAAGGTTGAGGACTCAGACTAGTGAGCAGCAAGAACAAGAGAATGTTACTCAGAATGATCCTATGGTGGATAGGATCGCTACAGCTGTTGCTTCTGCTCTACGCAACACCGATAAAGAATATATTATTGAACTAGCAACTAAATTGGGGGCTAAAGTATTTACTGGCACAGCTGATCCCGCAGTAGCCGAGTCATGGATAGAAAAAACTGAAAGGGTTTTCGAGGTTATGAGTTGTACCGATGATAGGAAACTATGCCTTGCTACCTTTTTGCTCGAAGGAGGTGCATATGACTGTGGAGATCAATTCAGAGTAGATATACTGATCAATCTGTCATTACGTGGGATAATTTTAAGGATGAATTTAATGAACACTACTACCCTCATTCTTATAGAGATGACAAGCAGAATGAACTTTTTAAATTAGTACAGACGTCTACTGTGGCTGAATACCAGAGGAAGTTCATGCAGTTATCAAAGTATGCTAAAGTTCTTGTAGCTAAGGAAGCTGATAAATGTAAAATGTTTGAATATGGTTTAAAGGAGGAAATCAGATCAGTTGTGACAGCTACCGATTATCAAAATTTTGGTAAACTGGTAGAAGCATCTTTGAGAGTGGAGAAGAGTCTTTCTGAGTGTCAGTGTAGTACAGAACAAATGAGGCACAGTATTGGTAGCAGTTAGTTTTTGGCAGGAGCCTCCCTTGATAGGCCTCCGAGGAGGGATCGTACAGGAGTTGGACTGGGTATTTCCTCTTTAAGCAACTTCAAGTCCAGGTTCCGAAGAAGCTAGAGTTCAAGATCGAGTCAGAGACCAGTACAACAGCAGGGGTATAGACATGCTCAAACCCAGGAATCTTTCCAGAGGTCATTTACTCCCGGATAGGGTGATAGTTCTGGTGTTGCTAGATTTCCTTAATGTCAGTCATGTGGAAAATTTCACCCTGGTGAGTGCCTTAAGGATGTTGGTATATGTTATCATTGTGGTCAGGTTGGACACATGAGAAGAGAGTGCCCCATGTGCCTACAACAAGGTGGTTCATCACAGGGGATGTCTTCACAGGTAGGTCTCAGTACATCTAGACAAAATCAGAATCGGAATACATTGGCAGAGAAAGTAGGTACTACTAGTGCTGTTCAATCTAATGTCACTGGTAGTAGTGGCTAGGGGTGGGTGTGGGTTGGGTTGGGTCGGTTTTTTGCCCAACCCGAACTCAACCCACTACGGTCGGGTTGATAAAAAATCAACCCAACCCTACCCAACCCAATTACGAATTCAAACCCAACCCAACCCACCAAATCTCGGTCGGGTTGGTCGGTTTGGGCTTTGGCCCAATTAGTAAAAATTTTGAAAAAAAAAAAACTCATGAATCTATCTTTAATTCAAATCAATTATGTACACTACAATAACCAAAAATACAATAAATTGAATACTTGCTAATAAAATTAAAATATGTTGAATCAATATTTAAATAAGTCAAGTTTCATTAAAAAAAAAAAAAAAAAAACTGTCTTTTTTTTTTGGGTTGGGTTGGGTCGGGTTATTCGCCCAACCCGAAAAAAAAATTAAAAAAAAAAAAACCCGAACCCAACCCAATTTTCATGAAAAACCGACCCAACCCGATCGGGTTCGGTCGGTTTGGGCGGGTTCGGTCGGTTTTTGCCCACCCCTAGTAGTGGCACTGGACAGAAGGGTCAGGAAGGACGTCCGAGAACACAAGGGAGAGTTTTTGCAATGACTCAGCATGATGCCAATGAGTCACCAGATTTAGTCATGAGTACGTTATCTATTTTTGGTAAAAAGGCTCAATCTTTAATTGATTCAGGTGCTACACATTCGTTCATTTCTTATGCATTTGCTAATCATGCAAACCATGTGTTAGAACCATTAGGTAGTGAATTGGTAGTAGCTACTCCATTGGGAGATTCTCTATTGGCTAGCAATGTGTGCAAAAATTGTACAATTAGAGTGAAAGACCAAGAGTTGAAAGCAAATTTAATTCCACTTGATATTCATGATTTTGATGTTATCTTGGGCATGGGTTTTTTAGCTATAAATTATGCTTCAGTTGATTGTTTTCGTAAGAAAGTGGTATTCAGAAGTCCTGGAGAACTTGAAATTGTTCTTAGTGGTGAGCGGAGAATATTGCCATCCTGTATTATATCCGCACTGGATGCTGGTAGACTACTCAGAAAAGGTTGTCATGCATATTTGACTTACGTGATTAATACAAAAATCACTAAGTCAAAACTTAAAGATATACCGTTGCACGAGATTTTCCCGTTGTATTCCCTGAAGACCTTCCAGGATTACCACCAGATAGGGAAATTGAGTTTACTATTGACTTAGTCCCGGGGACTACTCCTATCTCACAAACACCGTATAGAATGGCTCCAGCTGAGTTGAAAGAGTTGAAGGTGCAGTTGTAAGATTTGGTTAATAAGGGTTTCATTAGACCTAGTGTATCTCTGTGGGGAGCATCATTTTTATTTGTGAAGAAAGATGGCACCATGAGACTGTGTATTGATTACAGACAGTTGAGAAAAGTTACATTTCGAAACAAATATCCTTTACCTCGTATTGATGATCTGTTTGACCAACTCCGAGGTGCCACAGTGTTTTCTAATATTGACTTGCCATCAGGGTATCATCAGCTCAAAATTAGAGAGGCTGATGTGTAGAAAACTACTTTTAGATCGCGATATGTCCACTATGAGTTTTTGGTGATGCCATTTGGGTTAATGCCCCAGCTGCATTAATGGATCTGATGAACAGGGTACTTCATTCATATTTAGATAAATTTGTGATTGTTTTTATTGATGACATATTGGTTTATTCTCGCAGTCGTAACGAACATGTTGAGCACTTGATTATTTTTTTACAGATTTTGCGTTTTAAGAAGTTGTATGCTGAGCTCAGTAAATGTGAATTCTGGCTTGACAAAGTTGTATTTTTGGGTCATGTTATTTCAGCAGAAGGCATTTATGTAGATCTTTTTAAAACCGAGGCAGTAATGAATTGGGAACACCCTACAAATGTGATCGAGGTACGAAGTTTTATTGGGTTAGCAGGCTATTATCGTCGATTTTTAGAGGATTTCTCTAGAATTGCCCTTCCTTTTACTAGTTTGACTCGGAAGGATCATAAATTCTTGTGGACTGAGGAATGTGAAAAGAGCTTTCAAGAGTTGAAGAACAGATTAGCTTCTGCCCCTATTCTTACTCTTCCATCTCCAGGTAAAGAGTTTGTGATTTATACTGATGCTTCACATCATGGTTTGGGATGTGTTTTAATGTAGAATGGAAAAGTTATAGTTTATGCTTCAAGACAATTAAAGCAGCATGAGTTAAACTACCCAACACATGATTTTGAGTTAGCTGCAGTGGTGTTGGCACTGAAGATTTGGAGGCATTACCTTTATGGTGAGAAATGTCAAATATTTACTGATCAAAGAAGTTTGAAGTATATTTTTTATCAAAAGGAATTGAATCTGAGACAGAGAAGATGGTTGGAATTGATAAAGGATTATGATTGTAAGATTGACTACCCTCTAGGGAAAGCTAATGTTATTGCAGATGCTCTTAGTATAAAGAATAGTTCCTTATCTCAATCCAGTGCAGTGGATGCTTCTTTGATTTGCGAGTTCAGAAAGTTGAATAGAAAATTATCAGCTACTACTTTAGGAGCGATATTAGCTCATTTTCGGGTAAGACCTACTTTAATTGATAAGATTAAAGAAGCTCAATCTCAAGACCTTATTATGAGAACATTGAAGGCTGAAGTTAGGATGGGGTTAAGGACATATTATGTGATTATGGTGCTTTGGCTATAAGAAACCGATTGTGTGTTCCAAACATTCCAGATTTGAAGAAAGAGATTTTAGAAGAGGCACACAGTTTAGCTTATGCTATGCATCCCGGTAGTATTAAAATGTATCATACATTGAAAGATCATTACTAGTGGTTGGGCATGAAGAGGAAAATAGCAGATTTTGTATCACAATATATTGTCTGTCAACAGGTTAAGCCAGTTCATCAGAAATCAGTAGGATTATTACAGCCATTACCTATTCAAAATGGAAATGGGAACACATTACCATGGACTTTTTGTTTGGTCTTCCTCGTAAACAAAGTGGTCATGATGGTGTTTGGGTTACTGTGGATGGATTGACCAAAACTGCCAGATTTTTTCCGTTCAAAGCTACTTATTCTTTGAATAAGTTGGCATAATTGTATGTCGATGAGATAGTTAGCATATATGGTGCTCCATTGTCTATAGTGTCAGATAGAGATCCTCGTTTTACATCTAAGTTTTGGCCAAGTTTCTAGGAAGCTATGGGCACTAAACTACATTTTAGTACAGCTTTTCATCCACAGACAGATGGCCAATCAGAGAGAACCATACAAACTCTTGAGGATATGTTGAGAGCGTGTGTTTTAGAGTTCAAAGGTAGCTGGGATACTAACTTTTCTTTGATAGAGTTTGCTCACAACAATAGTTACCACTCTAGTATTGAAATGACTCCTTTTGAAGCTTTATGTGGTAAGAAGTGCAGAACACCAATTTGTTGGGATGAAGTAGGTAGGAGGAAATTAGGAGGCCCTAAATTGATTCACATTGCTTCAGACAATGTGAGAATTATCAGAGAAAATTTGAAAGCAGCACAAGACAGACAGAAAAGCAATGCAGATAGAAGAAGGAAAGATCTTGAGTTTTCAGTTGGAGATAAAGTCTTTCTTAAATTGTTCCCATGGAAGGCTGTTTTGAAGTTTAGCAAGCGAGGAAAATTGAGTCCGCGTTATATTTGGCCTTATGAGATTGTTGAGAAGATTGGTTCAGTTGCATACCAATTGGCTTTACCGGTTGAATTATCCATGATCCATGATGTTTTCCACGTTTCTATGCTTCGCAAATACATCGCAGATCCTTCACATGTTCTAAAGCCACAGTCTGTTGAAATTAAATAGAATTTAACTTACGAAGAGGAGCCAGAAGGGATGCTTGAAAGAAAAGAACAAATTCAGTGCAACAAGATCATTCCATTAGTCAAAGTTCTTTGGAAGAATCATCTTGCAGATGAGGCTACATGGGAAGACGAAGATCAAATCACCTTCTCAGATGGTAATCGACTGAATTTTGAGGACGGAATTCTTTAAAGGAGGTAAGATTGTTACAACCCAATTTTATTTAGTCAAAGTCATAGTCCTTATTGGACTTAAATGGAATAAATAATTATTTTAGGTATATTTTACAATTAAATAAACTTAAGGAGGTTTAAATGGATTATATAGAAGTTTGAGAATTTATTTTATTATTATAACAAGTTATGGACCAAAGTGTTATGTAAAAAGAAAGGGAGGGACTTACCTTGAAAAAATTAGAGTTAGTGGTCCACTAACTAAACATTATAACCCATTTTCTCACACTTTGGAAGGAAGAGGAAGCTGGACACGAAACAGAGACTGAAATCGATGAAAAAGAGGAGAAAAGAAGAAGAAAAAGGGAAAAGAAAAGGAGGAAGTGGTCTTGGATGCCAACTCAAAATTAGGGTCCAATTGTTGTTCTTCAAAAGGTAAGAAAGCATAGTGTCATGATATAATTGTGATTATTGAATAGGGTTTTAACTTATTATTTAAAAATCTTTTCAGTTTGAGAAAAGAAGCACAATTTCAAGCTAAGCATTTTAATTTTTCATCTCTATTTTCAATTTCAGCAAGGCGAGGAATTCAAATTATGGCAAACCCTAGAATTCTATTTGGGTTCTTGAATGTATGAAATTGTGGGGAATCAATGTTTTTAGTGGGATGATTATTTGAAGGAATTGTTGTATGGGTTAAGCTAAGAATTTAATTGGAGTTTTATGATTCATGGTTTTTGTTAGAATGGAATAAAAAAAAAGTGGAATATTACCATGCTATCTAGTTTGATGGTAAATTTGATGATTATATATTATTAAATGCACAAGAAAATAAAGTAATCTTATATTGATTAAAGGAATTTAGGAATTTTGTTAAGTATGGAGATTCTAAGTCTTAATGGTCTTAATTATATATGGGGGTTGTAATAGTTATTAACGTGATTATTTATATTATATTTCAGGCTGTGAAGACGAGGTTGGGAAAGCATATCGACCCTCCTAGTTGTAGCTCATATCTTCTTTGTGGAATAATTATTTTATGAAAATAAGCACTTATTTAAATTATTTCAATTACAAGCCTTTTATGAAATGTTTATGTTACATAGATCATGTTGAAATTCATATCTATTGTAGAAGTTGAATATTTCTATTTTTCAACTGTAGTTTATGATTTTAAGAATGAAGCAATTTTTTTTATAAATAAGCATTTATTCTTAAGAGTTTTATTCAGTTCAGTCTAAGCATTTTAATTGACAATATATCGATATAATATATTTTAGAATATTTAGAGATTTATTTTTTTTAAAACCATCATAAGTACCCAGATGATTTTACCCTTGTCTACACTGATGTGAATTCGTTTCCACAGTATTTGACCTGATATGGTTATTTTACCCGCTCTGCACTATTGTGAATTTGTTTCCATAGTGTATGACCTGTTAATAGCCTTTGGGCAGCTCTGCGCATGTATGATCAGAATTACAGAATCATAGAATTGCAGAATCTTAGAATTTCAGAATTATCAGATTATGGGTATCTTTGATGTGATTTTTCAGTATTATTATAGTTTACTAGAATCCAAGAATTTCAGAATCCAGTTATTTAATTTACAAAATAAATATTTTAGTTTTTAGTAACTTGAAATGATATTTTACTACTGTTTTCATTGATATAAGGTTACTTATACTTACATGTCTTACAGTTATTCATCTAGAATAAACAGCAAAGGGCTTTACATTTGAGTTATGTTTCAATCTAAGGTATATATAAGAATTAAAGAATAAGTAAAGCTTTTCCAGTATATATACATAAACGGGTAAAGTATATTTATTTTCGAACTATCCACTCACCGAGTTTCAAACTCATATAGTTCTTCCCTATTTCTCTTATCAGATAGTAGCTGAGTTGAGCAGCATTGGAACATATTGATCCACCGAGTTGAGACGCATTTTGTTATTAGTTGTATAACTCATTTTGTCATTTTGTATAATTTATATTTCTTTTGTAGTATGTTTATCATGTTAGATAAGCCATTTTGAGTTTTGTATATAAATGTTGGGCTAGCTGCATTTTTTTTATAGTCAGTGTATTTTGGGGTTTTTAATTGTAAAACACAGAAATGTCGATTTGCAGGTACTTATTTTGATAGTTAGTTATTATAGGGACATGGGTGCCCATTTGAAATCAAATTTTTATGTTTGAGAAAAATTGTTGCTTTTTAGGTGATTTTAGTCCATTTTCTAAAGGAAACTCTGTCAAATTTATTTTAAAATATTTATCATAGTCAATAAGTAAATGTGGCATTGGTGGTAGGTCCAGTATTTAGATGCGTCTACCACTAGCGCACGACATGTCTCGAGTTTATTAGGTAATTTGGGACTGGTTGTTTCAATCAACTCTAGGAGTGTTCAGCATTCGAAGCAGGCAATGATTACGAATCATTTGACATGCGGGCGATTAAAAACATTAATCATTGATGACTTATTTAATAGCATACAGATATTGGTCTTTAGGACAGAAGAAGCCATCAATAATGTCCCCAAAATTGATGACAAATGTTGTCTTTTGCCATTCCATTTCTGGACTTCCCTTTTCATCACAAGAAGGCTACGCCGGTAATATCGAGGAACGCCAGGGAATGAGTGGCTATCAGGAATGAATATCAGCATATTGGACATTTGTTATAACACCAGATAAGAGAAGAGGCTTCTTTCTAGTGCACTCACATTCCCATTTGATATAAACTAATCATTTTTTTTTTCCGAATGATTAATACATTTAATTAATGTTTTTCTTGATTGCAGGATTGACTCTTATAGGCAAGAGCGATTCAGCTGACCAGGCCGACTCTAGTGGCATGCGTGGAATATATGATTATAATTAATTGTTTACTTTGATTTCGATAAAAATCTAGATCACATTATAAGGGTTTTATATATTTGACAAACGAGGCTAAACCTTATGTGAAATATTTTGCAATTAGGCCGTCTCCAACTAGGAACTCTAAAATACAATCAGTTTTACATTAAAATTCGAATTTTTCTTACTCTATCCTTATAACTCATCTCCAACCCCGAACTTCAAATTTCATACCAAATAAACATAATATAACTCATATCCAACCCAAAACTTCAAATTTCACACCAAATAAATATAATATTTTCATTTTCCCTTTTTAACATAATTTTTATTATTATTTTATTTAAAATATTAATTTATTTTTAGTTTTTTTTGAAATGGACAATTGCATTCAACAAAATACAACAAAGACTCAATCCACCACAAACAAGAACGGGGCAATGAGCTTATGAATACAATCAATCCATTGGTGATTACATGTAGTAAAAATAGAAAATTGTGCTAATTTGTAGGCTACCATGTTCCTCTCCCGGGGAATAAGGTAACAAGAACTACAACTACTATGAATCAGAATATCAAGGGCCTCACCAAAAATGCTCGCGTTTGGGTCTCATTTATCATGCGAGACCAAACTTTGAATAACTAGTAAAGCATCGCTTTCAATAACTTTAATGGAGATATGGTTCTTCAAGGAAAACCAAATACCCTCTTTAATGGACAGTGCTTCAGCAAGGATGGAGTCACCAAAACAACAAATGCAGGTCGCAAAGGCTTGCTGAACCAAACCTGTCTCATCTCGAAACCAGCCTCCAGGACCGAGGAATCCATCCTCTTTCCTAACCGTAGCGTCAATTGCCAAGATAAACCCGTCCGAATTCTCAGCAAGGCTGCTTCATGCTCTCTTGCAATTCTTCTCAATCTTCTTGCTCCCTATGCTCATCTTGCCAGCTTCCTTGAAGTCATTAATCTGGAGCTCCACGCACCAGCCAATGTATGCAGCTGGACAGGGCTTTCCCCTGAATTTCAATTCATTTCTAGCCCTCCAAACAGACCATAATCCCACACAAACTTTCTCCAAGAGTGTTGTAGGATGACGAAGCAGGAGCAATGCAACAACCTTACTGAGATCATAACCCGGACCAAAATTATGTGCCTCCTTCCAAAGAAACCAGACATCAAGGTGCTTCCAAAACTCCTTTGACCACGGGTAGAGAATGAAAATATGAATACCAGTTTCCTCTCCCCCACATCTTGGCCAGCTAGGATTGGTTAGAATGTGCTTGTGCTGAAGGTTTTCAGTTGTCGGGATAACCATAGTAAGGATTCGCCAAACTAGGTGTTTAGCCCGGGGAAGGATGTTAAGCCCCCAAAGAGTCTTCCACCATGTTCCGAAGCTAAACCGCTATTCTCCCCCTCCTGTTGGCTTCCTTTCGTCATAAAATAGTAACCAGTTTTGACTGAATACCGGCCATCCTTCGAGTGGTTCCAAATGAACTTGTCCATAAGATTGGAGTTACCAAGGGGGAGTGAGAGAATTCTGGTAGAATCGATGGGCCAAAATGATGATTCAATAAGCTCAATGTTCCACCCACCGCTATTCGTCTTGAGATCCGCCACCAGCTCTAATCCATGGATCCGCGGTGACATAATCCTCATTGACATGTCATGAGGAAGCCATGCATCTTCAAAGATTGTCACCCTCTTGCCATCTCCAATCCTCCATCGACCCCCCAATTCAATCACCTTCCGTCCCCACATAAGGCTTGACCACACATGTGAGCAACCATTTTTAACCTCTGCCTCTAAAATGCTGCAGTTTGGGAAGTATTTATTCTCCAAGACTTTCCAGCAAACACCTGTTGAATGTAGGAATATCCCGTAGCCACATTCCTCATTTCTTCTTATTCTTACACATGATTTTCCAGTTAATCCAATGAAGTTTTTTCTTGTCTACACTGGCCCCCCACTAGAATCTTGAAAAAAATCCCCTAATACCGTTACAAATATTGTTGGAAAGCTTAAACACTCTCATAACGTATGTGGGAATGGCTTGCAACACCGCTTTGAGAATAACTTCTCTACCTGCACTAGAGAACAAATTGTGCTGCCAACTCTGTACTTTTTTCCATATTTTACCCTTTATTGCTCCGATGGTCTTCTTCTTGTTTCTCCCAACCATGGAGGGGAGGCCGAGGTATGTGTCATGTTGTCTGAAGGAATGAAGTCCAAGAATGACCCCAATAGAATTACGACGATCTGGATCCACATTTGGCAAAAAGGAAATACTCGTTTTCTGCATATTCACCTGTTAGCCTGACACCTCCCCATACTGTTTGATGATCATCATCATGATCTTTGAATCCTCAGTATCGGCCCTTGAAAAAAGAATTGAGTCGTCAGCAAACAACAGGTGGCTGACTTGCAAGCCTCTCCGTGAACACCTCATCCCGAATAACTCGCCATGAGAGGCTGTTGCCTCGATTCTTTTAGAGAAAGCTTCGGCACACAAAATGAAGAAGTATGGCGATAGAGGGCACCCTTGTCTAAGTCCACAGGAGGGAACCACTTTTCCCTTGTTATGCCTGTTGAAAGCAAAGGAAATTTCTGAGGTGGAGATACAATCCATAGTGCGTGCAGTCCAGCCATTTGGAAAACCCATGTGTCTCATAACTGCTTCAATAAAGCTCCATTCAACTCGATCATAAGCTTTACTCATATCTAATCTAAGGGCCATGAAGCCTTCCTTACCATTATTTCGCTTGCTTAAAGAGTGCAAAAGTTTAAAAGTAATAATAGCGTTATCAGTAATAAACCTATCAGAAACAAATGCACTCTAGGTATCAAAGATAAGAGGAGGTAAAATATTTTTCATTCTGCAAGTTAAGCATTTAGCAATGATTTTATAAATAACAGTACATAAGCATATGGGGCGAAAATCAGCTATTTCCTTAGGAGCCGCTTTTTTAGGAATAAGTACAACTGTTGTTTCATTGAACGATCGCACGGACTGGCCTTCATTGAGGATTTTTAAGCAAGCCGTTGAGACACGATGTTTTAGGAGATCCCAATGAGATTGGAAGAAAAGTACTTGAAACCCATCTATCCCGGGGGCCTTATGTACACCTGTACTGAAGAATGCATTCGAAACATTATCAATGGAGAATGTCTCCATCAAAGAAAGGGCGTCAGAGGTAGAAATACAACCCTAAATGTGGGTAACCCTGTTGTCCACCGATTCCATTGATGGGTTAGTGCTCTTGAAAAGTATCGAGAAATGACCCACAATATGATCCACCTGTTGATCTTCTTCTTCCATCCAGACCCCATCCACTCCTCTAAGTCTTGAGACGTTGTTCTTCCTCCTCCTTTCAGTCGGCCTTCTATGAAAAAAAATTGTATTACGATCCCCCCTGCAAGCCAATCAGCCCTTGCTCTTTGTCTCCAATAGTTTTCTTCTCTTCTATTGACCACAGTAATCTCCTTCTCCAAGTTCTTGACCTCTTCCATAACACGCCCCGGATTATATGAGCTCAACAGTTGGTCCCTTTTGAGCATACAACTCGACAAGATTTTTTTTCTGATTACCCAGTTTTGTCTTACTCCATTTAACCAACTTGTCAAGACACCCATTAAATATCTCCTGCATGGTCACCACTGGGTCCGCCCCATTTCCAGATCCCCCAACGCCACAGAGAAGGTTATCAATAACCTTGACATATCCCTCTTCCTGGATCCAAAAGGGTTCGAATTTTCTCTGCACAATTCTTGCCTCTCTACCTTTTCCATTCTGATAATTAAAAATTTTAACAAAGAAGGGTCTATAGCCCGAACTCGAGAAAGGTAAGTTTACGACCTCAGAAGCAGGGAAGAGATCTTACTAGGCGGTGTTGCAAACTGCCCTGTCCAGCCATGCCTAAATGTATGCCTCTCTAATCCTTCCGTTGTTCCATGTCATCATTGGACCTGTGAACCCCAGGTCGACGAGTTCACAGTCTGCAGTGCCTTGCAAAAATTATCACAGAAACGGAGTGGTCTAGAATCACTTCCCAGCCTTTCCTGACTACACATGGTTTCATTGAAGTCCCCAACATAGATCCATGGAAGGTTGAACAATCCTTTAAGCCTCCTCAATAAATTCCATGAAATTACCCTGTTTGAAGAAACTAGATCGCCACAAAAGCCCGTGAAACGCCAAGGATCAGCCCCCTCCTTAGTAATGATAGCATCAATATGTCCTTTGGAAAAAGATTTTATTTGAACATCCAATTTGTCACACCATAACAGCATTAAACCTCCACCTCGACCCCTACAATTAACAACGAAGTTTGATCCAAAACCCAATGGAATCCTAACTCCAGCTGGCTTATCACCAGATAGTCTCGTCTCAGATAGGAATAGGGGTGGGCAAAAAAACCGGAATCGATATGACCGAACCGGAACAGAACCAAAAAAACCGGAACCGTATGGTTTTAAAAAAATAAAATAGGAAATCGATTTTGGAACCGAGAACCGATTAGTTTTTGGTTCGGTTCTCGGTTCCGCCTTTAGAACCGAAAAACCGAACTTAGAACCGATCTTTGATCCTTACTTTTTTTTTTTTTAGGATCTTAATTGGTTGTCCTAAAACTAAAAATTAAAAGAATTTGTATTTTTTTGGATAAAGTGAAAATGATTAATTTTTTTTTATGAAATTTGTTACGTCTCCACCTCATTGTAACCTTTTAACATCACACTTGGACTAAAATTCTTAGTAAATGAAAATCGAATGACACTAACTTATTAATAAGCGAAGTTTTAAATGACCACGATGGAGTTAATTAAATATTTAAATACAAATATAAAATAATTAATAATAATGCATTTAAAACTCATGATTCATCCCACAAGTTTACTATATTGTCATGCTTGAAAAACCTTCTAGGCCGTTTCCTATTTTTGTTTATGAATATCTTCCCTTTCATGGAGAGTCCTATACTTTCTTTGTGGTGAAAGGATTTTTGAAATTCTTGATCTTAGTATATTCAGTAGAAATTTATTTCAGGTTATTGACTCACTTCCTGAGACCTGATGCTCATCGATAAGGCTCTCGAAAAATAATTATTATTTTAAAACCGAATTAGAACCGAAACCGAACCAAAACCGAATGGTTTGGTTCTGGTTTGGTTCTTGCGATTCAATGGAACCGAATGGTTCCATTTTACAAGAACCGAAAAAATATGGTTCGGTTCCGGTTCTTGAGATACCCGAACCGAACCATCTGACGCCCACCCCTAGACAGGAAGACGACACCAGTGGAATAGTTAATAATGAGTTTCCGTAATGAGTTTAATGTACAAAGGCTCCCCATCCCCTGTACATTCTAGCTAAGGTAATTCATGGCGACCGGCAGTCCTCCTAGACAACAGGACTCGCCAGTTTAAGGGTGGTTTCCACATTTCCAAGCTCCATAGTATCATCCTCCTTCTGACCTCTTTTTTCACCTCCCAAATCCTCCTCCGGCCAGGGTAGTTTCCTTTGCTGACAGGACTAAGCTTCACTTTGTTCTTCAATCCCCAGCAACCCCCAACAAGAGCCTTTTCCCTGATGAATATATAGCTAGTCCTTGGGATCCCCTAGCCAATTTTTTCCATCTCTTCCCTCCTGATTGCCTGCCAAGATCATTCAGGGTCACACAACAGTGTTCCACAGATTGTTGTCTCTCGCTTCCAAGCTTATTTCCCTTCCCCTTCCTATCTAGCCCTTCTTGTCCGGATCTATGAACCTCCTCCATGGTTATTTCCTCACTGCCTCTAGGAAATGCAAGTGCCTTTATATGAGCTCTCTCAACCCCCAGTCTTTTATTCCCCATACTGCTTCCCATTAGCTCGGACACATTTCCTTCCACATTTAGCTTATCCTTATTTATAGGAGTCCTCCTCATACCACTGAGGGAGAGATCTTTGGGCATCTCTCCTTGATTACCTGTCTAGTTAGAACTACCTTCACCCTCAGTATTCCTCTTGGGAGATTGCTGTTTGCGTCTCCCTAAGACCACTTGCACCTTAATTTTTCCACAATATTTTAGTATCTCAGTTCCCCCTTTGAAGACAACCTCATGCAGACACTCATTCATCCGGTGCCCCATCACCCCACATCTGCAACATATGTCTGGCAGCCTTTCATATTGTAGAGGAACTACGAACTCCTTATCCATTAATTCCAGATTAACAAAGATCCCCCTCTTCAGCGGTTTAGTGATATCAATAAGTATCCTAACCTGAGGTACCATATTAGTATGATCAACTTCCATTACCTCTCCAATTTTCTTTCCTATCTCTCTCAGAGCTCGGTCCGTATGGAAAACCAGAGGAACATTTAGGAGGTGGATCCAGAATGTGCTTTTGTCAAAGACCATTTTCGATAGATTGCAATCTTCTTCAGGGACCTTGAGAACAAAGAGGTGGTTATTAAACAGCCAAGGTCTTCCCACCAGAACTCTTTGTGGCTCAGAAAGGGAACCAAACTTGAAAAGGAAAAGGTTTTGATTTCCTTTAACTTCCACTTTGAAACCTCTCGCTAGTTGCCACACCATTCAAAATACTCTCTCAACCACATCTCTATTAGCCACTTTTGATCCTAGTATTTTCCCCACTAGACAAAATTTGAGGTTGATGACTCCGTCTCCATAAACATCAGCTCCAATTGAAACTCTCGAGTTTTCAGCATCCTCAATTTTAAATTGTTCGCACAAGTTCCTGATATCGTCCGGGTCCATACTTTGATAATAGTTGCATGCAAATGTCGTAGGTCATAACTGACTGGCCGTAAGAGAAACAGAGGCTAGGAAACCCCGACAAAGGAAGCCACCTGAAGTGGGAAAAGCCCTAGTTCTCGTCAAGATGGGAGCTGGGGAACCTTAGCAATATCAAATCTTTTTCTTTTGAAATATTAATTTGATCACTAAAATAAAACGAGAAATACACAAATATATTTATTTCAATAATTTAATTTTTGGAATTTGAATTTGTTCCCACAAATGTTCAATTAAAGCATTTCGAAGTGCAATGTGAGCCTCTTTATCCTTAATTTGACAGTGAGAAGCAAGAAACTCCTGAAAACGAATATTTTCATCTACAACCATCTCAACTTGTGGGCTCGACGCTTCTACACAATCTTGAATAGGTGCTTGAACATCACGTTCATCCTCTATGATCATGTTGTGCATAATGATTCATGTCGTGTAAGATATCGTGTAAGATACTTTTTTTCCAAAATCGTGACGGTCCTACAACAATTTGGAACCTAGATTGTAAAACCACAAATGCTTGTTCAACATCTTTTCTACAACTTTCTTATTTTATTGCGAAATATTTTTTCTTCGGCCCGCGTGGCTTATGAATTGTTTGTACAAGAGTGGCCCACTTCGGATATATGTCATCAGCTAAATAGTAACCCATATTGTATTAGGGAGGGGCCAATACCTTTAGCGAGGTTCGTAAATAGATAGGAGGCCTCTAAAACATTGATATCGTTGTTTGAACTTGACATACCAAAGTATTTATGTCATATCCAAAGATCATAATCCGCTACGGCCTCTAAGACAATGGTTAGTGATTCACTCCGTCTTGCGTATTGTCCTGCCCATGCGGTTGGACAATTTTTCCACCTCCAATGCATACAGTCAAGACTACCTAGCATTCCGGGAAAACCACATTGTTGACCAAAGTGAAGAAGCCGTGCAATGTCATTAGAGTTGGGTGAACGTCAATAACGACTTCCAAATACCTCCATGACTACATGGTGAAACCTTTTCAAACTTTCAATAGTTGTTGACTCACCAATCTTGCAGTACTCTTCAGTTGCATCCACCGCAATGCCATACGCCAGCATCTGAAAGACGGCAGTAATCTTTTGGAGAGGACAACCCTAGCCCACCTAGTCCATGGCTTTTCTTTACGAAGTAACTACCATGCGACTCCACAAACTGCACTATGCATAAAAATAAATTTATTAACATGTGATAACGTCATCGAAACTTTCTTTCGTCCTACTCTGGGTTCGCTGTGACGTAGTCGTTGAACAATCGTTCATGGGCAGACTCTCTATCGCGATTTATGACAATATGCCTAGGGACCGAGCTGCCATGTGTTAGAAGGATGTTGTTATTCATATACATGTGAACTACAGTGTCATGATGGGCATCAAGTGCCTTAAGGTCATTCATGATCTGCTCGTCTTCGTTACGAACATTGTGGTTTACATTGGAAGATGAGCCAACGTTCAAATTCATTTCTGTGAGACATAAAATTGATATATGAATTTTGAAGTGTTAGATATGAATGATGAATTGTATACTAGGTACTCACCTTTTATAATTGCATTTCCATAGATAAGGATCATTTGTGTTAATCAATCTCAACCGTAGATCAGATTATGGGAGATATAAGCCGTTAGATGAGAAGATTTTCATCTTATTAATTTAAGATAACTTTGATTTGCGTACTTCAATCTTAGCCATTGACCAGAATGTTAACCCAAGAGTAAACTAACCAAGAGGGGGTGAATTGGTTTATAAAACTTTTTCGATAAATAATCTCAAACTTAAAAACCAATGGGTACAAGTATGAGCACTTAGTGTTACAAGTAACTAAACTATCAATGTAGTGTGCTATATATGTGTAAACTTAATTGATAAAGAAAGTATAACACTTAGATATAGTGTTGCACAATATAAATTGATAAAATAGAGTAAGTGCAATGTAAGTAAGTAAAAGGGATAAGAGAATGCAAACGCGATTTATGGAGGTTCAATCAACCAACGTGATCTACGTCCCCCGTTACCGAGCTCTCCGTCACGAGCAAGGCCAAATCCACTATATTGATAACTTAAACAAGAGTATCGAATCCTTAGGTGACTTTACAACAAGGAGCACCTATCCTTTACAATCTAGTTTTCACAAGGCTCTCGAAACCAACAATCGAGTTTTCACAAGGCTCTGAAACCACAAGATATAATGAATTGAATTTACAATTGAAATAACTCTCTTGACAAATGATATACTCAAATTAAGTACCGAGAGAGTTAGGCTAACACTTTAATAGATAGCAATGAATTAAGCTCGAGTGTTAGAGAAAAACTTTGATGCAAATGATAATGAAATGTTCAATGCAATCAAACAAAGTTTTTCAAATGATCTCTTGTTAAAATATTGAATCAAATTAAGTACCAAGAGATGCCACACTTGAATAATTAACAATGAGTTAAGCTCAAAGTGTTTAGGCAATGGAACTTTGATGAATCAAATGATAATGTAAGATGTAGCACAAATAATCAAAGTTCCTTAATTGGAATTTCTCTCTTTTAAAAGATTAAAACAAGTTTAGAACAAAGAGAGACTTACACTTCAATTCCAATATAGTGTGAAGATGTTGAAGAAGTTTAAACAATATAAAACCAAGAATCTTCACAAAACTTTCTTCCAAAAACTTTGATGAATTTGATAAAACAAAGTTTAGATCAATCAAAGTTTTATAATAAAAATAGATGAATATAAACCAAGTAAGAACAATGAATTTTCACAAGAAAGTTTGTATAAAATCTTTTCTATATTGTACAAATTGAATGTAAATGAGATGGCTATTTATAGATCAAGAATTTGAGCTACAGTCAGTTTCGGTCGACCGGTTCACACTTTCGGTCGACCGAAAGTTTAAAAAATTTAGCCGTTACATTTTAGCCGTTGAACTTTCGGTTGAGCAGATGTTTCGGTCGACCAGAGTTTCGGTCGATCAAATACATTTTCGGTCGACCGAAAATGGAAAAATTTGAGTTTTTATTTTTTTTATCAAAAAGTTTATTTTTCCAAAAATAATTTCATGTTATGATTTGAAAAATCATTTTTATGCAAGTGACGAATTTTCATGTAAGTTTCTTGATGCATAAAAATCATTTTCGAGCTCGTTGAATTTCATCGCTAAAGATTGAGAGTGTTATACCTTTACATAAGTTAAATCAACTCTTGAACTTGAACTCTAATCTTGTATGCTTGAATTCTTGATCTTCATGTCATGCTTTTCAACTTCAATTTTGATCTTTGAATATCTTCAATTCTTTCATGATCTTCTTTGCGTCTCATGTGCTTGATCACATAGTTTTGATTTATTATATCTTTGAGAGAAAATTTGAACATAGAGTGCTTTGAATATTTATCATTACATGAAACACTTGAAGCACACTGGTTAATAACACAATATATTCTTGTTTGTTATGATCAAAACAATAAGGTTAAGTTAACCATAGGTCAACACAGAAGACATGAGATCTGAGCATTTATGATTGATTCCTTATCTATATCATGTCAGGATAACTTCGATTTGTGTAATTCTCTCCCAGCCATTGATCAGATTATAAGAGATCTGAGCCGTTACATTAAATTAAATATCTCTGTCATGTAAGGATAAATTTAATTTATGTACTTCAATCCCAGCTATTGATCAGATTACAAGAGATCTGAGCCGTTACATTAAATTAAATATCTCTGTCATGCCAGGATAACTTTGATTTACGTACTTCAATCCCAGTCATTGATTAGATTATAAGAGATCTGAACCGTTAGATTAAATTAAATATCTCTGTCGTGTTAGGATAACTTTGATTTACGTACTTCAATCCTAGCCATCGATCAAAATGTACAAGATCTGAGCCGTTAGATTAGATTAAATAATTTACTATGTCAGGATAACATCGAAGATCACAATTCAATCCCATCCATAAATCAGATTGCACGAGATTTTAGTCGTTAGATGAGACCGTGTTATCAAATCAATCCAAGACATCACTCACATTATAAAAACACAAGTCTCCAATTCACATTTCCATAACAATATCACCCTTTAGCAATTACAAAATAAAAAATTAAAAATGAGTATCAGCAAGGGGAGTGCTTCATAGAATGTTGAAGAAGATATTCATTTGTGTCGTGTATATTTGGATATTTCTCAAAACCCTATTTTTGGTATTAATCAGTCCAAAGATCGTTTTTGGAGCCGCGTCTATTTAGTGTATAATAGTTCATTACCACCCCATATCACTCAGTCCCGACCTTTGAGATCATTGTAATCCCGTTTTACATTGATCAATGCATCCATTAGTAAACTACATGGGTGCATACACCAAGTGGAAAATTTAAATCCAAGTGGAGCTTCAGAACAAGACATTGTAAGTGCATTTATTATAGAAGTTCGATTTATACGTTACAATTCACTTTCATGTAATAAATTTATCCACATCGATTTTCAGATAGACCGAGCTAAAATATTATTATGCCAAGACAAAAAATTCAAGAAATGATTTAAATTTGATCACGTATGGCCTATCCTTAAGAATAGTGAAAAAATTGGAAAAGATGTTCAAGTGGAGTTACCTGACTTTCATAGCTAAAAAACATATTCTAGGTCGGCATATGTGAATTCTCCAATTTCTGATTCTCCAACATCAGCATATCAGGAATTGTCTTCATTTTCTATAGATATTAGTGAAGACAATGCAAGTGATAGTCCGAGCCAACGACCCATTAGGATAAAAAAAAGCTAAAAGGAAAAGAAAAAATGAAGAAGAATCCTCAAAAATAATTACCTGTATAATGGAAGAGCAACAGGAACTCGCGCAAGTCATCCGCAAGGGGAATGAGGACAGGCTGAAAAACTATGAAATTCAAAGGACTCGAATGCAATCGACCGAATATTGTTTTGACAATACCATTCTAGCCAAAGATTCGAGTTCCATTTCAGATACGGAGCTACGAGAATTTTTTCTAAATGAACAAAAACGAATCATGCTGAAAAGAAGTGCAGATTCAAACAGGGATCACCAAAGTTCAACAACTTCATATGTTCGTTTTTTTGACAATCTTGGAGGATCTGGATCCGATCTACCTGATTATGAGATCGTTATCTTCTAAGTAGCTTGTATCGTATTTTAATTTTCAATATTTATGTAGTCATTTTCATATTGCACTTTTTCAATCTCTATGTCATCGTACCAATCGTGTTTCCAAATGTCTAGTATTATTGAGCAATCTATTTTATTGTCATTTAACTTAATGTTTTGATTTATGATACAAAAAATTGGTAAAATTAAAAACAAAAATTCAAAAAAGTTCGATAACTATGAAATAACCATGTTTTCCATGTATAAAAAAAGAAAAAAATATGATGCAATTTCTAAATAAATTTTTGGGAGCATTCATCAAATAACCTTGTTTTTTAAATAAACAAAATAAATAAAAATTAAAAACGGACAAAACTGAAATCAAAATAAACACTTGAGGACAAAATTGATCTAAAATGAAGTTTGGAGAAAATTTGGGGCAACCAAATAGTTGCCCCCAAATGAAATACAGTCTATACAATAGGACTGTAGAGAACTTCATTTTCTAGTTGCAGATGCAATCATGAGCACAAAATCGAAGGCAATTAGGTGTAAAATAGAGTTTGCCATCTGCGTTGGAGATGCCCTTAGGACTCTTTATTTTCCCAAACTACTTGGATCCTCAAGAAATTTTTCCAGCCAAATTAATTTAGACAGTAAAAGTTAAATTATTCGAATTGTATCTTGATGTAAAAGGATGAACAATGAGATATGAAATGACCATTTTGGTTCCTAACTAAGGATGTGTAATCTTCCACCTTAAATTTGTTTTGTTTTAATTTTCTCCTTTAACCCTTTCAAATATTACCCAATCTACTTTACTAAACACAGGCAAAAGCTTCATTAGTCTTGTATCTGAAGTTTAGTTTAAATTGAACAAACGAACGAAATCAAAACAGTAAAAGGGAATGAAAACTCTATTTATAAGCTTTTACAACGTAATGCTAGCTTCTGTGAACTTATTGCCTTCTGAATTACAGTTCAATGCATATTCTTAATATTTCGAGAAAATGCAACACGTACCAATCAAACTGCTTTGAGAGCTCCACGCCTTGTACTGTTCGTCCAAGACCATGACTCGTAAGCAATAAATTTAATTTCCATCACCAAGATTCTGGAGGTTTGGTAGATCAGCTAATCCATATCCAGCAGTCCTTTTGTAGCCAAAAAAATGAAGGGACAAAAGACAGATTACTACCATTAAAAATCCATATGGATTATGGTATAGAGAATTTAAAATGGATAACGCTAACCGGAAAATCTGAAATAGAATTGGTTCGACGTCACGGTCAATGGATATCGGTTCTTTTCGAGGCTGCAAATATTTCGTCTTATAAACATCAGAGTAGAACTGAACTTTAACTTGAAGGCCATCATTTCCCCAGCTATATTGTTCCTCTTGTATTTGCTTTGCTGAAGTTGCAACTGAACCGTAACATGAAAAAACCTTGATTGACACAAGAGTTGGAATTTCTCCAATACTACTGGGGATCTCATTCAAAAAACTGCATGCCTTAATTACTAGGTGTTGAAGCCTTGGGAAATGGGTATTTTCAGCTCTCCAATGCACCAGATCATAAATGCGTTCTAGTAGCAGAAATTTTAGTTGAGGAAATTCCCCTTCATTCGTTTCCCATTCTCGTCCATGAAAGGCATCCTCTTTCAGTTTGAGCACTTGAAGGTTTGGCAGCGAACCAACAATTGTCATATCTTTCCAAGGAAACTTACCTCCAGTTATAGCCAACTTTTGGAGCGATGCAGGAAAAGTAATATTCTTCAGGGAAGACCGCGACAGACTAGAAAAAAATGCATCTTAATGATTCGAGTTTATGTAGACCGACGAGATTATTGAGACAGAAGTATCCCTGGTTCCATCGCCATTGTTCATAACTGACTCTTAATTTCTTGAGATTGGGAATTCTTTTAAGGATCTCGGGAGTGATTTTCAAATCGTACACCAGAGTGTTTGCAGGTGTTCCAAAACAATAAAAGAATTTTCTTCACAAGGAGGATCAGGCAGAAACACATGCTTCAACTGGACATGCCTTAACTCTGGCATCTTCCATATATCAAGTTCTACAGATGTAGAACTTGTATTTTCAACAATTATGGTCTGTAGATTTCGAAGTTTGTGCAGTGATTTAAGAAAAGTTACTTCATCGCAGGTGCAAGCAAGGTACCGCAAGTTAACTAGTTCTGACATTACACTGGAAGAATTCGAGATAATACCATTCTCCATTTCCAACACTCCAAGTAGCCTAAAGCTATAAAGTTCAAATTGTAAAAGAGATTGTGAACGAATTCTTAATCCTTGCTGACCAATGCCTCTAGAAATACCTTGCAGATACCTATCCGTGGCTTGAAAAAGTTTTCCACTTTCAGCTTTTCTCGTGCAAAGGTCTCGCAATAAATCATGGATCTTGCATGATTTAATTTTGCCTCTGGAACTCTGCTGATGCACCAAAACAAGATTTCTGTCAACAAGATCCAACAAGTACTCCTCAGCTACATCTTCCAAACTTTTAGATTTCACTGGTTTTAGTAATCCCTCCGCAACCCATAACTTGATAAGTTTGGAGATATTAATATATTGTTCTGGAAAAATTGCCATATAGAGGAAACACCCTTTCAAATGATGAGGCATATTCTTATAACTCAAAGATAGTATCTTTGTGAACTGTTCATCATTTGAAATCATTATTGAACTAAGATTTTTCACAACATCTGACCAGTAAGCTGGTGTTTTTATGGCCTTCGAGAACAGACCACCAATCACAACAATTGCCAATGGTAGTCCTCGACAATTTTCGACAATCTTTATCCCAATGTTCTCCAATTCAGGAGGGCAAAAATCCTTACCAAACACCTTCCCACAAAATAAATTCCAACTTTCATCCCAGTTTAGAAAACGCATATGATGAGGAGAAAAAGAATTTTCATAATTAGCCACATTTTCCAACCTAGTAGTCAGCATGATTCGACTTCCATTTTTATCGTTTGGAAACAATAGCTTCAAATCATCCAAAACCTCAGTATCCTACACGTCATCCAACACAATGAGATACCTACTACCCTTTAGATTCTTGTACAGAAATTTGATAATTTCTCATCGCTCACTCACCCATTCCGTCCACGAGTCTTTTCATGGAGCCTAGAAGGTGTACAAGGATTTCTCGTTTATTATAATCTTGAGATACTGTAGCCCAAGCACGAATATAAAAACGGAAAATGTTAAGAGATCGAGGTTCAGAATCAACCACAAAGCGTACAAGAAACGATTTCAGTAATAAAACTTCAAGAAATTTTATTAATCATAAAATCGCAAAGATATCAAACACAGAAATATACAGATTCACTTCTCTATACAAAAAGAAACCAGAAATCTCAAAAACTCGCAAATCCACAAAGAATAATGCACAGAATCACAATCTGTATAAAAACCAGTAAGTAATACTGATTTTACACAAAGAATCAGTAGAAACCACTAAGTAATATGCGAGAGATCAGAGAAAATATGAGAGTTTTCAGGAAGAAAAAACGAAAATGAGAGAGAGAGAGAGCCAGGCGAAGTGAAGTCTCTGGATCAATTTCAATAATGAAGGTAAAGCGTCTCTTTCAACCTTTATCAACAAGTGGACGGTGCAGATCAGACCAATGTGATCCAACGGTGTGAAATGAGGCGGTGCTGAAATGGGCTCTAATACCGAGTCATAAGGCTTGGGCTCCGGCTTCTGATTATTGGACTTCCATTAGCTCAGGTCTAAAACACAGCAATTCAATCACTTTGGGCTGAATCAATCCTTAGGCAAAAAAAAAGGGTTAATTGCACCCTCTACCGTGTTTTGAGGATGAAATGCATAAATTACTGTGTTAAGAACAAAAATTGAAATATACGTTCATTTCTCCCCGACTGCTTCCAATTCTGTCGCGCGTCTTCTTCCATCTTCTCCCATCTTCTCCCCATGGAACCACCACCACTACAACCACGACACCACCACAGCACCGCGACACCACTGAATCACCATCACGACACCATCGAACCACGACCAGATCACCCAGTCATCAATCATAGCCAGCAGCCACCACAACCAAGAACCCAACCACAAACAGCCAGTAAAGAACCACCACAAATACCCAACTGTCAAAATTCCGTTCAATTTCCACCGGCGCTTTGATTCAATTCCACCGCCCCATGGCTGCTATCAGATTTCCGTTCACTTTCCACCGGTGTCTGATTCAGTTCCATGTTATTTTTATTGATTTTTTTTTTGCTTGCGGTTGTTGGGAATAATGTTGAAAGATGCAGCTGTATTGCTGTAGCACCTCTCCTACTCTGATTCTGCTTGGTTGAAAATAAGAAAATATTGCGTGAAAATCGTTTGATTCTAATTTGAGACAAAGTTTCATAATTAAAAGTGTAAAGTTTCAAGCTATGATACTATAATTTCGCTCAAAGTATCATAAAAAATTAATAAAGTTTCATATTTTGATAATAAAAATTTGAAGTCATGTTGTGATATTTTACAAGTATCTTATGATACTTTAAGTATGCTGTTGTCAAACTTGTAAAGTATAATAAGATACTTGCAAAGTATCACAACGTGATACTTGTGAAAACAGTATTTTTCCAAAAAAAAAAAGAAGTATTTTTCAGTTTTTTTAAAAATGAAGTAAATTTCAATTATGATACAAAAATATGGGTATTTTTGCAAACCTCCCTTAAAAAAAATTGGGCTGTCCAAAATGAATCTACATACTCCACCTCAATTTGGATCAGCACACCTGCAAGGATAAGAATTCAAAGCAGTAACAAAATTCTAACAAATTAAGAGAAATCAAAGCATCTTTAAATTTATTTATAGGTATTATTTTAGTTCCTGCATCTGCAGGATTCAACTGTGTTGAAATTTTAACAAGTTTAATAATACCCATTTCAATTATATCTCTAATGAAGTGAAATTTAACATCAATGTGTTTAGACCTATTATGAAAAACAGGATTCTTACACAAGTGTAAAGCACTTAAGCTATCTGTACTAAGTTCAATAGAAAAATTATCAATACAGGAGATTTCAGACAGCAAACCCTTTACCCAGATACATTCTTTACAGCATCAATGGCAGCAATATATTCTGCCTCAGTTGAGGACAATGCCACAAGTTTCTGTAATTGAGATTTCCAGCTAATGCATGTACCATTTAATGTAAAGAAATATGCAGAAGTAGACTTCCTGTTATCTATATTATCTGGAAAGTTTGAGTCTACATAACCATTTAATTTAAAATCATTTTTGGTTCTAGAAAAAACTAAACTCAGATTTGCAGTGCCTTTGAGGTACTTTAAAAGTGATTTTACAGCTTCCCAGTGTAACTCACTAGGATTACTCATAAACCTACTAAGAACACTGACAGCAAAGGCAATATCAGGTCTAGTACACACCATAAGATACATAACAGATCCTATAGCATTGGAATATGGTACATTTTTCATCCTAAGTTCTTCTTCTGCTGTTTTAGGACTGTGATCAGAAGATAATTTAAAATGAGCAGGCAAAGGTAGGGACACAGGTTTAGAATCAATCAAATTAAATCTGGTTAAAACTTTTTCAATATAATGCTTTTGGTTTAAAAATAGATTTCCAGATTGTTTATCTCTAAGTATGTCCATACCTAAAATCCTTTTAGCATGCCCTAAATCTTTCATTTCAAATTCAGAATGCAGTTTGATTTTCAGCAAGTTAATCTCTTGCATATTAGGGCCAGCAATCAACATATCATCAACATATAATAACAAATACATAAAGTCAGAATTATCAAACTTGAAATAAAAGCAAGAATCATATTGGCTCTTTTTGAAATTGAGGCTTTGGATATAAGAGTCAAACCTTTTATACCACTGCCTAGGGGCTTGTTTCAAGCCATAAAGAGATTTTTCAATAGAGAAACTAAATCAGATTTTCCTCCTTTTTCAAAACCTTTAGGCTGATTCATATAAATTGTTTCATCTAAAGAATCATAAAGAAAAGCAGTTTTAACATCCATTTGTTCAAGTTCCAAATTAAAATGTGCAACAAGAGCAAACAGTATTATGAGTGAAGTATATTTAACCACAGGAGAAAATATTTCATTGTAATATATTCCTTCCTTTTGAGAGAAACCTTTAGCCACAAGCCTAGCCTTGTACCTAGGTTTAACATCTATTTACTCACTTTCCTTTATTTTAAAAATCCAGGTACCATTTTTCAGAAGAGAATCCATCTCTTCTTGCATGGAAGTAAGCCATAAATTTGATTCTTTTGAAGAAACAACTTCTTCAAATAATTCAGGTTCAAAAACAAGAGGATCAGAGTAAGTAAATGCAGACACAAAATCAGGATCCTGAAACTTAGGAGGAGGTCTTATATCTCTTCTAGGTCTATCTCTAGCTAGTTGATAATTTTCTAAATCTGTTTCAGTTTCAGGAATGTTACCAGGTAATGGTGAAGTCTCAGTCAGTTCAGGTTCAGGTTCAGTATTGACATTTGGAGACTTAGGAGATTGCTCCACCTGAAACTGAGTATAGGGCAGGCCATTTTCATTACCTAAATGGTTTGAACTCAACTCAGTGGTAAGGAAATCTTTACCATTAATAGAGTCATCTAATTTTTCATCCTTACAAGGAAAAATAGTTTCATTAAAAATGACAGACCTACTCAAAATAACTTTGTAACCTCCCTGCTCCCTAACCCAAAGTCTGTAGCCCTTGACCCCTTCTCCATATCTCAAAAACACACATTTCAGAGATCTGGAGTCAAGTTTAGTTTTAGTTTGGTGTGAGTAGGCAGCACACCCAAAGATTTTCAATTTTGAAAAATCTGGAAGAAAATTATTCCAAATCTGATAAGGTATATTGAAATTAATAGCACTGCAGGGAGAAAGATTGATCAAATAAGAAGCAGTTTTAACAGCTTCTCCCCAAAAAATTTTAGGTAAATTAGAATCAAGTAGAAGACACCTAGTTCTTTCTAAGAGAGTTCTATTCATCCTTTCAACAACCCCATTTTTTTGTGGACTGTATGCAACAGTCCTGTGTCTAGGAATTCCTAGGTTGCTACAGAAAGAATCAAAGTCTTGATTGCAAAATTCTAGACCATTGTCTGTCCTAATAATTTTTACTTTCTTTTCTTTCAAATTTTGGATTAAGGTAATCCAGTTTTAAAAAACAGTAACAGTAGCATCCTTAGTTTTTAACAAATGAACCCAGTTTTCCTAGAGGTCATGATATGATCCAGACCAGGCATCGAAGAGTAAAGTCGAGCCATCGGCAATATGAAAATGATCTACGTGCAAAACGGAGTAAGTTCCATGTTGGGGTCGAGCCGAGAAGAGGGACGGATCAGGCCAAATCAAGGGATCAAAATTATTTGTGCAGAAAGGTCATTACGGCCGTAATGGAGATCCTTCACGCCCGTAACGCATATAATTACTTCCGTAAAAGCTATTGTCACGGCCGTAATCAACTATCGAGGGAAAATGCATAATTTCAGCAGAACCAGGCTTATGGCCGTAAGTCTGAAAGTTACGACCGTAACTCATAAAACAGTTTTGGACCACAGAAGGTTTTACGGCCATAAATTTATTCTTCATGGCCGTAACTGAGGAGCAGGCCAGATTTTGCGGGAATTTCAATTATTTTGTTTCCTTTATAATTTTAAGTTATTTTCCTATTTTAGAATTTTAGTCTAATTAAAATTCTATTTCGAGTAAATTAGCGGCTAGGTTATCTTGCTTATTTATATTCCTTTCCATTCATTGTAAAAAAAGAGTTTAGTTAAGTTTGAGTTTATGGATTAAATTAAGAGATGATTCTCTTGTTAAAGGTTGAGGAGTCCCTTTGGTGTTCTTCGAGAACAAATCCAACTTATCAAATATTGTGAAAATATTTGTGGCGTTGAACTTATCAAATATTCGCGAGAATATTTGTGGCGTTTCCAATTAGAATCTTATCAAGAAAATTGACAAGTCCTTGTGGTGTTTCGAAAACCTTGGATCTCGATTTCGCATCGCCGATCTTCGCGTCGTGAATCTTGGGTCAAGGTCCTATCGTCAATTTTATCTTTCCAGTATTTTAATTCTTGTTTTATTTTCGTGTTTAAATCTGATCTAGATCTTTCCTAGATTTTAATTTCGTTATTCCGCGTTGTTCGACGAGATTCCCCGATCGGGATCTCATCAAGTCATCTATAATAAGAAGAAAATACCTATAACCTGAAACAGAACTAACAGGAGCAAGACCCCATAAATCAGCATGCAAATATTCAAGAATATCATTAGATTTGTGAATACCTTTACCAAAAGAATTTCTTTTCTGTTTTCCTAACACACATTTCTCACATAAATCAAGTTTATGCAGTACATCATTACCAAAAACACCTTTGTTTTCAAGTAACTTAAGGCCTTTTTCACCTAAGTGTCCTAATCTTTTATGCCACAAAATAGTTTTATTCATATCAGACACAGCATTAAAAGATCTAGCATAAACAGGTAAGGTATTCAACACATAAATCCCATTAATTTTGGGAGTAGAGAAAATCAAGATGTTACTTTTGACAATACTCAAGTAACCATTAAACATTCTAATCTCATAAGATTCAGATTCAGAATCAAGTACTCCAAGAGGTATTAGATCTCTTTTTAAATTAGGAACATATCTTGTTTGGTTTAAGACAAGAATTTTGTTATTTTTAAGTTTTAACAAAACCTTCGCAGTTCCTTTCACATCACAAGTAACATTGTTACCAAGTTTCACAGAGCCAAGGTAATCAGAACAGAAGTCAGAAAACAAATTTCTTTCAGGACACATATGAAAAGTGCAACCAGAATCAAGTATCCATTCATGTTTATTATCAGATTCAGTGGTAACATAAACCACTCCATTATTATCTTGGACTGCAGCCTCTGTTTGATTACTGATTCCTATTTCATTCTTCCTTTTGAAACAATTTTTAATATGATGTCCAGGTTGGCCACGATAATAACAAAGTCTGGGTCTATTTATGTTATCAAGTCCCCCAGAGTTATCTTGCCCCCTGACATTAATCTGACTTCTATGGTTGTCTTGATTTCTAGAGTTATCAAAACCTCTAAAATTAGTCTGATTTCTAGAATTATTCAGTCCTCTATAGGTGTTATCATTAGACATATTGAAATTGGCTTTATTTTGGAAATTCCCTCTTGCAGACTTATTGTTCACATTATTCCAGGTTCTATTATTGCTAGAAGTATTCCAATTTTTATTGAAATTACTCACTGGCTTGTTGTTCCTTAAGGAAGTCATCTTCTTAGAAGATCCTATGACACTGTAGGCCTCTTTAGGATTATTTTTAAACTCAAGTTCCTTATTTTTAAGTGAAGTGTGAACAATTTCAGTAGTCAATTTCTGCCCACCATATTCAAGAGCATTTCTAAGATCTTTGAACTTATCACCCATAGCATTAAGTAAACACACAACCTTTTGTTCATCAGTAAGTTTTTCATCACAATTCAACAAACTCTGTGTGATCTTAGTAAACCTACTCATGTTCTCATCCACATCCTTAGATGGATCAAATTTAAAAGAAAAATATTGTTTCCACAGAAAACAATTATCAAGCAAAGACACAGTATCATAAACTTCTTCCAGTTTATCCCATAATTCCATAGTAGTTTTAGTCTTGCCTACTTGTCTAATGACATTATTAGATAAGTGTAAGAACAGAGTACTCCATGCAATTTCATCCATTTCAAGTTGTTTGTCCTGAGGGGTATCAAGGGGCCAGGACCTATCTATAGCCTTAGCACATTTCATTTGAAGTAATAAAGCCTTCATTTTCTGGCTCCAGAGATTAAAGTCTCCCTTGCCATTCCATACTTCAACATCTACTTTTATAGTAGCCATTAAGTAGTGACTAAATGATTTTTAAAAAAAAATTAAATTGAAGGCTTTGTTATTTCAAAACAAGAATAGTCAGACAGATTGAAGTACAGAATATAAACATAGAAACCCAAAAATTATCAGAAAGTATTCCACAAAGATCAAGATATAAAAATATAGTTTCAAACAATTATGAAAAAAAATAATCAAGGTGATCACTGTTCAAACACTAATTAGGCTGATCAAGTAACTGCACAATACTAATGTATAGAAAACAAGTTCTACCAGTATATCCCTCAACCTATTTATGGGTCAGCCCAAGCTCCCTCAGATTCCAGGATTCTGAAGAAATCCTGGACAAAGGTAAGGATTGGAGTCCAAGAATAGGCTTCAATGGAGAGATTTTGGAAAGAACCAATAATTGAAAACAAATCAGTATAAATTGCAGTAGATTAGAAAAATATCACCTGATGCAAATTTATATAACTGCAGTAGCACAGAGATTATTTTCCACAAAGATTCAGAACCCACAGGTTCAGTACCACCAAGCCTTCCAGTAATGTAACGAAGATCAGCCAATAGAAGAATGTAGGATCCAATGTATGAGTTTCAGTATATTTATAAAGAAAATATACCGAATCTTAAAACAATGCAGAGATCCCCAAAATAAATAACTCAGAATAAAAGATCCAGTAAATTAAAAATTTTCTGAGTAAACCTAATTTCAAAAATAGGTTTTAAACAATAATACCACAAAGCAATTTCTGAACCACGAAGAAAGTATGAAAAAAAAAAATTTAAGCAATTTTTCAAAGAAATCTGAAAAATTTCAAAATCATAAACACGTTTTCAAAAGTTTTCAAGAAACTTTAAGAAAATGAATTTTCTCAAGATCACCATCAAGATCTGAAAACCCTAAACGCAAATTTCAGAAAAACACAAGAAATTCCAGAAAAACACAGATCCATCAAGGATAAGTCTGGATCTAACAAAATCTGAGTCTAAAACAATGTTTATAACACAAACCCTAAGGCTCTGATACCACTGTTAAGAGATCGAGGCTCAGAATCAACCTCAAAGCGTACAAGAAACGATTTCAGCAATAAAACTTCAAGAAATTTTATTAATCATAAAATCGCAAAGATATCAAACACAGAAATATACAGATTCACGTCTCTATACAAAATGAAACTAGAAAGCTCAAAAACTCGCAAATCCACAAAGAATAATACACAGAATCACAATCTGTATAAAAACCACTAAGTAATACTGATTTTACACAAAGAATCAGTAGAAACTACTAAGTAATATGCGAGAGATCAGAGAAAATATGAGAGTTTTCAGGAAGAAAAAACGAAAATGAGAGAGAGAGCCAGGCGAAGTGAAGTCTCTGGATCAGTTTCAATAATGAAGGTAAAGCGTCTCTTTCAACCTTTATCAACAAGTGGACGGTGCAGATCAGACCAATGTGATCCAACGATGTGAAATGAGGCAGTGCTGAAATGGGCTCTAATACCGGGTCATAAGGCTTGGGCTCCGACTTCTGATTATTGGACTTCCATTAGCTCAGGTCCAAAACACAGCAATTCAATCACTTTTGGCTGAATCAATCCTTAGGCCAAAAAAAAAAAAAAAATTGGGCTGTCCAAAATGAATCTACAGAAAACAATAGATTCATCTTCGTAAAGTTTTGTAGCAAGAGTAGATTTACCTATCCAGCCCATCCCTACGAGGGCAACAGTTTCAAGTTTTGACGATCCTCCAGTTAGTCGATTCTTGATCTCCATAATACCATCATCAAGACCCACCATATTGCTCTTCCCATTGCTAATGCCTATGGCAGCAGGATCTGATGAAACAGAAAGCGATGAAATCCTTGACTGAAGATATTGTACGTCGTACTCGTCCTCCTGAATATTCTCCACTCTATCTATAGAATCAATTTCTCCTATCACTTTTTCTAAGGTATGGCAGAAGGTTAGGAAACTCATCTCCTTGTAAACTGCAGATGCATCAAGAACTCGATACGTAACGTTGGATTCGGTTGTAGTTGCTGCTTCATATGCCATATCTCTTATTCAATCATCTAAAACTCTATTGCATCCCTGTATTTTTGTGAAGAATTGTCGAGAAAATCTAGTAAGAAACTAACCTTTTTGAGGAGAGATGTCATTTGTTGTATCTCATCAAGCATCAAATATGGAGAATCACAGTTCAGAGAGTGCTCTAGAATGTGAGTAAGATAAAGAAGAGCAGTGTAAGCCATTTGGTAAAGTTGCAGAAAATTGCGTGAAAATGATCTAATTTATGTTCTTTGTTGCCCAAGTTATCATTTAAAACTGTGAAAACTAACCACAAAAATCGAATCATATTTATTTTTTTTGGGAACAATAATCTATTTTAACTTTATATTTCATATTTTCATATTATTACCCTTTATTAGCAATAATGCTTTTCACATATGATATCAATGATTGATATCAATATCAATATTCTATCATATCATCTTGCATACTTTTACAACAAAATAATAATTTAATTATACACAATAGTATGAAATAAGATGATAATGTTATAAAATATTAATATTAGTTAGGTATGAAGGACCAATTACAATTATACCCCTATAAACTTTACATATTACGATTGTGCCATTGTCTACCCCTATAAATAGGGGCCTAAGTTTTCATTCTAAGGACACACCTAATGAGAAGCATTACTCACTCTCTCTTTACTCTATCCTTTTCTTGTTCTAATTTTACTCTAGTTTTACAACACGTTATCAGAACGAGTCTCTAACCAATCGAGTCTTGAATTTGAGTAATCTGAAGGAATTATGCTCTGTAGTTGCCTCTAGTAGGATCCCCTGCATCAAAAACCTAATTATTACTAATCAAACACACACTTAAACCGAATTCCCGTGAAGAGATCATCCTTAGGAATGTACTCAACTTCTTACATACATGGCCAATCTCACAAAATTAGAATTTGTGGCTCTTGATATTTCTGGAAAGAACTATCTTTCATGGATCCTTGATGCTGATATACATCTTGAAGCTAATGGCCTTGGGGATACCATAAAAGAAGAAAATACCGCATCCAATCAAGAAAAGGCTAAGGCGATGATCTACCTTCGCCATCATCTTGATGAGGGATTAAAAGTGGAATATCTTACAATCAAGGATCCTCTTGAATTGTGGAATAATTTGAAGGAAAGATATGACCATCAGAAGACAGTTATGCAGAGAAAAAGTTACTGAAGAAGATATGTTAGAGAAGACTTTCTCTACTTTTCATGCATCGAATGTTATCTTGCAGCAACAATACAAAGAACGAGGCTTTAAAAAACATTCAGAACTGATATCATGTCTTTTAGTGGCTGAGCAAAATAATGAGCTCTTAATGAAAAATCACGAATCACAACCGACCGGATCAGCTGCACTACCTGAAGCGAATAACATTTCATATAATAAACAAAGACAAGACCATGGTCGCAATTACAATCATGGTCGTAGTCGTGGTCATGGTCGTGGTCGTGGTCGTGGCAATGGTCAAGATCGAGGACAAAGCTACACGTGGCAACGTGGAGGACAAAATCATGATCGTCCTCACAATGGTCATAATAAACAATCCTTCAATTTTAGAGGAACAAATTATGGAGAAAGTGGGGAAAGTTCCTAGAAAAGAAAAATGTCAACAAGATTGACAGACAGTTCATGTCATAGATGTGGTATGAAAGACCATTGGGCATGTGCCTGTCGGATAGCAAAACATCTTGTTGAATTATACAGAGCATCTCAAAATGAGAAAGGAAAAAATGTTGAAACAAACTTTGTCTTTCAAGGAAATGATCCCTACCATATCTCATCAGAAATAATACATCTCGATGTTGATGATTTCATTGAACAACCTGATGAGAACATTGCTAAACATGATAATGATCGAATTTGAGAAGTTATTTCCTGTAATTGTATGTATTCATGTATTTGGGTGTGGTATTGTACTTTTATCTATATGATAATTTTTGCGCGTTGCTTTTAATGAAAATATTTATGATAATATAATATTTTTCTTCTCAATATAATTATTTTGTGTGTAACCATATTTCTTTTTGTTAATGAAGAAATGGATACTTTTGATTTATTGAATGGCTCCAAGATCAGTGATGGAGATATTTGCTTAGCAGACAGTCCATCAACAAATACAATACTCAGAAATGAGAAATATTTCTTGAATTTGACAATGATGAAAACTAATGTGAGTACTGTAATAGGATCTGCATCTATTATTAAAGGATGGGGAAGAACAAATATTGTACTAAGTGGAGGAACAAAAATGGTCATCCACAATGCCTTGTTTTCCCCCAAGTCATCTAGGAATCTGCTAAGTTATAAAGATATATGAAGTAACGGGTACCATACTGAGACTTCCGAAGAAAGTAGTAAAGAATATCTTTATATTACTTCTATTGTCTCTGGTAAGAAATATATACTTGAAAGGTTACCTGCTTTACCTTCTGGCTTGTACTATACAAAAATTAGTACAATTGAATTCTCATGTGCTGCTTGTTCTCAAGGCAAATTGGTCATCAGACCATCATTAAATAAAGTTGGATATGAATCTCCAATATTTTTGGAACGTATACAGGGTGATATTTGTGGGCCCATTCACCCTCCATGTAGACCATTTAGATATTTTATGATTTTAATAGATGCATCTACTAGATGGTCACATGTGAGCTTATTATCCACTCGCAACCTTGCATTTGCGAGATTACTTGCTCAGATTATTCGTCTACGAGCACAATTTCCAGTTTATCCAATTAAGACTATTCGTCTTGATAATACTAGTGAGTTTACATCTCAAGCATTTAATGATTACTGTATATCGATTGGGATAAAGATTGAACATCTGGTTGCTCATATTCATACTCAAAATGGTCTAGCAAAATCATTTATTAAACGCTTCCAATTAATAGCTAGGTCATTACTTATGAGAACAAAACTTCCCGTATCTGCTTGGGGACATGCTATACTACATGCCGCATCACTCATACGCATCAGGCCAACATCTTATCACAAATTCTCCCCATTACAAACGGCTTATGGTCAGGAGCCTAATATATCCCATCTAAGAATTTTTGGTTGTGCGGTTTACGTACCAATAGCTCCACCACAACAAACAAAGATGGGTCCTCAAAGGAGACTGAGAATATATATTGGGTTTGAATCTCCTTCTATAATAAAGTATCTTGAATCCAATACGAGTGATGTTTTTACTGCACGATTTACAGACTGTCATTTTGATGAAATAATGTTCCCAGCATTAGGGGGAGAAATTAAACAGCTGGAAAAAGAAATAACATGGAATGCATTATATTTATCCAAACTAGATCCTCGTACAAAGCAATGTGAACAAGAAGTTCAAAAGATAATCCACTTGCAAAAGATAGCCAATCAATTGCCAGATACATTCACTGACCTAAAAAGAGTGACTAAATCACACATTCCAGCTGAGAATGCTCCAGTCTGAATTAATGTCCCAAAAGGACAAAATAAAGCTAATGAGTCTAAGATACGCATGAAACGTGGTAGACCAATCGGTTCCAAGGATAAAAATCCTCGAAAGAAAAGGAGCATATAGTCAATAATCATATTAAGGAGGCAGAATCTCTCGAAGATTCCAAAGACATAATTCAAATAAAAACCCCTGAAGTGGTACAGGTACCTGAAAATGATGAAAGTGAAGAGATCTCGATAAATTATGTCTATACGAGGAAAAGATGGAACCGAGAAGAAACAGTTGTTGACAATATTTTTTCATATAATGTAGCGCTCGAAATTATTAATGAAAGCGAGGATAATGAACCAAAATCCATCGAGGAATGTAAACGAAGAACTGATTGACTAAAATGGAAAAGTGCAATTCAGGCAGAATTGGATTCATTGGAGAAACGTAAAGTTTTTGGACCTATTGTTCAAACTCCTAAAGGAGTTAAATCTGTAGGATACAAATGGGTATTTGTGCAAAAAAGAAATGAGAAAAGAGAAGTCATGAGATATAAAGCACGACTTGTAGCACAAGGATTTTCGCAAATACCTAGTATCGATTATGAAGAAACGTATTCCCCTGTAATTGATGCAATTATGTTTTGATATCTAGTTAGTTTGGCAATACATGAAAAACTAGATATGCGCATGATGGATGTAGTTTCAGCCTATTTATATGGCATGCTTGACAATGACATCCACATGAAAATTCCCGAGGGATTTAAAATGCCTGAAGTATATAATTCGAGACTTCGAGAATTATTTTCAATCAAATTGCAGAGGTCATTATATGGATTGAAACAATCCGGCCGCATGTGGTATAATCGTCTTAGTGAATATCTAATGAAAGAAGATACAAGAATGATCCTATATGCCCTTACATTTTTATGAAGAAGTCAATGAATGTGTTCATAATTATTGCTGTATATGTTGATGACTTAAATATTATTAGAACTCTTGAAGAAATTCCGAAAGCAGTTGAGTACTTAAAGTCAGAATTTGAGTTGAAAGATCTTGGAAAGACAAAATTCTCTCTCAGCTTGCAAATCGAGCATTTATCAAGTGGAATTCTTATTCATCAATCAACATATACAGAAAAAGTCCTTAAACGATTTTATATGGATAAGGCAAATCCATTGAGCAAACCGATGGTTGTTCATTCACTCAATTTGGAAAGGACCCATTTAGACCTCGAGAAGATAATGAAGAACTTCTTGGTCCTGAAGTACCATATCTTAGTGCTATAGGTGCACTACTATATCTTGCCAACAACACACGACCTGATATTGCATTCTCAGTAAGTTTACTAGCAAGGTATAGTTCTTCTCCTACCCAAAGCCATTGGAATGGTGTTAAACATGTATTGAGCACTAGTACAGAAACAGTCTTTCGCGTCGGTTATTTAAGAGAATAGGCGTCGATTTTTTAGGCGACGCGTATGAAGCAGACGCGTAAAGTGAAGAATTTACGCGTCAGTTGTTTATAAACCGACGCGTAAAATTGAAAAAAAAAATAATAATAATTTTAGGCGTCGATTTTGGATTACAACCGACGCCTAAAGTGTAAACTTTAGGCCTCGGTTTTCCTTAAAACCGACGCGTTTTCAATTTTTTTTTTTTTTTTTGCACGAAATTCATTTGCCTATAGAGTAAAATACAATGACCTAGACATGACATGCAATGACCTGGACGTCGCCTGCAATGACCCAGGCCACTGCAGGCCATGACCTGCATTGGCCTGGACGTCACCTGCAATGACCCAGGCCACTGCAGGTCATGACCTGCAATGACCCAGGCCACTGTAGGTTATGACCTGCAATAACCTAGATGTCACCTGCAATGACCTGGATGTCACCTGCAATGATCCAGATCACTGCAGGTCATGACCTGCAATCACCTAAACGTGGACTGAACATTTTCCACATGTACATCACCAAATATGTATATAATCAACATAATTAAAATAATGTTAAATAAATGAGAAATAATTATATTTACAAGATTGTTAATGTCACATGTAATTGAGTAAATAGAAGTTTGAATACACGTCGATTTACACACACCTATCGACGAAGTATTTAGCCCATAAGTTTTGAATTTCAGCAATTTCCTCCGTTGAGTAATACTCTTTAAATGCCTACAAATAATCAAAATGAATTATCAATTATTTTGTAATAAAATATGAAGGCATAATTAAAAATTATCATGTTCAATAACTTATACCTTTTCCAACGACGGACGCTGAAAGTGTTCAGTGACTATCTCATAAATATTTTTCATGACGTAGTAGCCACACTCAGAACCTCCGGGCTGTTGAGGACACTGAAATTATCACATTGAAAACTAACATTAATAATCACACTAAATAGAATATGAAAATAATTCAAAGATTTGTAATATATTTTAACTATGTGTTTTCATACCTTTATTTTTAGCCACGTTGTATTGGCTCTTGTCCTAATGCCTCCTTGTGTCCAATATAGTTTGAAAGCCCTAAAATTGAATTAAATTATTCGAACCAGTTACAAAATAAATAAATACAAAAACTAAGATTTCTATAAAAGTTTTGGTAGAGTCTCCCCTATAAATTGAACTTATCCAACCTGTAAATAGACGCGTTGCTATTGAATCTATCACAACTTCTAAACAATCACAACATATATTCATCAAAGTGAAACCACAACTCCACAATCAATTTCACCACAACTCCACAATTATTTCATGAAAATTATCATAACTTACGTAATCAATAGCGGCTTGATATCTAAGTCACGCTTAAATGCACTAGCTGAATCCAATAAGTACACCGTACTCTTCTGAGGAGAAATCACTAGCAACATCCAGTGGTTCCTACGTATTATGAACATGTAAATACAACTTCAAACATGTGCGATTCAAATTACAAAAAAAAAAAATTAACTGTTAACAAGAGAGAATGGTCTTACTCCTGAAAATACGGTGCTAGAATGAATTTCTTTGTTTGCATTGCCCTCATGGTCTCGTCCATATAATTTACAACACCATTAGCATTTGTTCTTACCGACACCGACGCAATGTGTGACGGAGACATGAATCCAATTGAATCAATACCGCAATCCTGACATAACTCATGAAGGTACCTAATAATAATGACACCAATAAATAGAGATCGAACAATGATTTAAATTGAAGTTGTAATTTGTGATCAGAAGTCTTACAATGCAAATATTTGTAGGATAGATGTATCCAACCATTGCATTTTAAGCAGATCGGTAATGTCTGCGACTGTAACAAAAATACCATCCTCGTACGTACAATTGAAGACGGAGGCATCTACGGGCACCTGATAGAAGTCATCACCAACAGGCAATTGAAGGACCAGGGTGTTTAACATTTTGCATTTATACCATGTCTTTCCTAACTTTGATACCATCTTTCGTCTTCCCTTGAACGTTCAAAAATGTCCCAATGATGCTATCACAAACATTTTTCTCCACGTGCATTACATCAAAACAATGCCTTACTGATAAATATTTCCAATAAGGTAGATCCCAGAATATGGACCTCTTCTTCCAAAGACTCTTTTGAGGAGGCTTAAAAGGTTTTCCAAACAAAACATCAATATTTTTAACTCGTTAATATACCTCACCTCCTGTTAACGGCAAGCAAGCTGCTCGATCCTCAATTTTTCCATTGAATGCCTTCTTCTTCTTTCGATAAGGGTGATCAGCGGGGAGAAATCTTCTATGACTCATAAAGACATTTTTCTTACAGTTTTTCAACCAAAGATCAATCGTGTCTTCTTCACAAACGGGACATGCTTTAGGTCCTTTGTTCGTATAACCTGACAAGTTACCATATGCGGGAAAATCATTTACGGTGCAAAATATCATAGCACATAAGGTGAAATTCATCTGGCTATGTGCATCAAACACCGATACACCTTCATCCCAAATCAGTCTTAAATCTTCAATTAGTGGGGCAAGATAAACATCTATGTCATTCCCTGGTTGTTTAGGCCCTGATATTAACAAAGACAACATGATATACTTGCGCTTCATACATAACCAAGGAGGAAGATTGTAAATCGTTAATAGAACTGGCCAAGTGCTATGTCGACTACTCATGTTACCGTGCGGGTTCATTCCATCTGTACATAGTCCAAGCCTAAGATTCCTATCTTCACCCCCAAAACCAGGAAACAACCTATTAATGTTCCTCCATTGAGGAGAATCGGTCACGTGTCTTAGTTTTCCATCTTGTTTCGTCTCATCAGCATGCCACCGCATGTTCTTCGCATCCTTTGCATTGGCAAACAAACGTTTAAATCTTGGTACTACGGGTAGGTACCACAACACCTTTGCCGGAGGGCTTTTCTTATCCTCGGAATTAGCATTCATGTTCTTTCGCTTATACCGTGATGCCCCACACTTTGGACACAGACGCAAGTCCTTATACTCATTTCGATACAGTATACAATCATTTGGACATGCATGTATCCTCTCGATCTCCATTCCCATTGGACACAACAATTTCTTTGCTTCGTAAATTGAACTAGGAAGCTCGTTATCCTCCGGAAGCATCTCTCGTAAGAGTTCCAGTAATGCCGTGAAACTCTTATCACTCCACCTACTATTTGCTTTCAAGTTATAAAATTTCAACACAGCAAACAATTTTGTGAATTTTCTACATCCAGGAAACAAAGTCTTCTCAGAATCATTGAACAAGCTATCGAACACATGAGGCTTTTCAATGAATTCCCCTTGTATATCACGCATCATTTCGTCTATCATATCATTATTGTCATTTTCCACATCATTCTCATCAATATTGCCTAAATTATTCTCCTGCAGTCCACCTTCATCGTCACTAGTGCATGTCCTAGGAAGCATACTCTCACCATGCCATATCCATCGTTTATAACCTTCTTTAAACCCACGACGAATCAAATGACTCTTCACTTGCTCAAAACTACGAAACTTTCTCAGATTCTTACAATCACAACAAGGACACAAAATCATTGCTTCACCTTTCTCTCTCATGTGTTCGTCCGCACATTTCATAAACTCTTCAACTCCTTTCACATATTCATGTGTATTACGCCTGCCGTACATCCAATATCGATCCATATCTAATAACCTATATGCGAAGATATAATTAAAAAAATATTACTTTTGAGTGAATATTTGTAATGATAGTTATATACTTGAACCAACTATATATTAATAATTGAAATCACATGCATACGATAATTTATTACGTTGAATACTTCATAATTTTACTAGTATATTTTGTTTAGTTATTTATTTAGTATGGTTAATTCTATGATAGTGAAAATCACCTATAATTACTATTATCTTCATTTTTTATTTGTAAAATCCTACAGTAATTTCGAAAGAGTCTCCCCTATAAGTTGGACTTACCCAACCTGTAGGAGGAATCAAAATGCCACAATACAACAAAAATGTTCAACCTCCACATATTCACTACTCAAAGACAATAAATCAAACTTCAACATCATCAACCACTCCAAAATTAATCCAAAATCAATTCTTAATTCCTAAAATGCTCAAAGTATGATTTCATAACCTAACATTCCATGCATAATTTCAATATAATTCCAATAATTCAAATTATATCAATTAACTATTTGCAATACCAAAATTATAATATATATATATATATATATATATAATAATTCACATTTTTATACATCCAAATATATATATATACATATATATATATATATATATATATATATATATATATATATATATATATATATACACACACACACACACACACACACATATCACTCGCACTGATTTAGTACATCTTTTTGGTGCAATATTTACAAATTAAGGCAATAGATGTTGTGTTGATATGTACTGAACTAATTTTAGGAAAGATGTGTGATTTGACACGTACGTCACTTTTGTGGAGGTGCATTAGTGAATTGTGGTTAGACATTGAAGTCTGAGATAAGAGTTCACTAAAAATTATTTTTATCTTCGAAGTATATCTAAGTTCAAATGAGTTAAATGGTTTTATGTTATGACAAAGGTGTCTATATGTCATCATTATCATTTAATGTTTTTGTTCAAATTATTCGGGGCATTCCAGTATAAGTAATACATAGAACAACAGAAGATTAAGATTATACTTTTCTGGTTGTCTGTGGGGATATAGTGATATACAGAATATTATAACTGTCCTTATATTTTTAGAACCCAAATATATTCAATTTGGATATTTTACCACATAGATGGTTTTGTTTGAAAATTTTTGACTCAACACTTATTTGTTTTTTTCACATATTTTCTCGTTTGCTCAAAGTTGAATTTTTTTAATAAAATAATCAAAAAATAATCGAAACCTAAATCATTTGGTTCTTGAGTTTTGAGAACTGAAACCGGAACCAGCCTTAGTATTTTATGAATGGTAAACATATCTCTAATTGTTCAAATAAGTAATTTGCATCTCTATATATAATTAAATGCAAATCTATAATTAATATTTCACATAAGTATTTTATTTATCTACAAAAATAGGATTCACATATTTTAAGAGATAAAACTTTATTATTGCATGATTAACATTTATCATTTGCTTAATATTCATGCCGTATAATTATCTCATATACCAAAGCTATTTAGTATACAATAATTTAGCATTTATACTATGAATAAACGTAACATATATTTATTCCTCATAGAGTTCAAGCAAGTGAAATTTACATGATTCAACACTTATATCATGTTGTTTAAATAATACTATAAATAGTAACAAACTCATCATAATGAGAATTTAAGACATTAAATGATTGATAGTCTCACTAAGGGTGCATTTGATTACGAGGGTGGAATTCGAGTGGAAAGAAAACGACTTCCAGGGAATTGAATTCCTGAGAACTTATTTTTCTGGAAATTGAAAGTTAGTTAAAAGTGTTTGATTGCGAGGATGAAATTTGGGTAGAAAGAAAACGAATTCCACGTCTTGCTGTTTGATTGGTAATATTTTACATGTAATTTGATTGGTGAAAAATATCATTTAATAATAAATTATTTATTAATAAATTATTTAATAAATGATTATTTAATAAATAAATAATATTAAAATATATGAAAGTGGTGAAAAATTAATTAAATTGTAAGATTTAGAAAGTTGAAGGACTAAGTTGCAACTATTCAAAAGTTGAATCAAATCAAACAATGAAGAGTGAATTTGACCACAGATCAATTAGACCCAATTGTAAATTGAAGTATCAAATTGAAAGAATAACAAGTACAAAATCAGGTCAATAAGAAAGTTGAGAACCAAAATGCAAGAATATAAAACGAATTCCATTTTTCATAGAAAATCAATTCCTACCACTTTGGCAAAAAAATGAGTTCCTTAAAAACAAGGAATTGGGGATGATATGACACATGCCAAGAAAATGAATTCCATGAAAATTTTTGCATATCAAACAAGCAATTTTGGGAAATGAAAAACAAATTCCATTTTACATGGAAAATATTGTCCAATCAAACATGGCCTAAGGTTAAAATCTCATACATTAATGAAACTTCACTTTCAGTTGTTTGGTAAGACATAAATTTAAAACTTGAAAATCATACTTCATAACTTTCCACTAAATAAGTAGTATTTTTAATTTATGCAATAATCATTATAGATTCTCACATAATCAATGCACACATTATCACCAACAATATTAAAACTAATATTTTAAATAAAATCAATCTCAATGTTGTGCACACAAATTTTACATAGTGCATTGATGGTTTATATGTTAAAATAATATAAAAGTAATATAGTATTCTTTAATTCAAATTTATCATGTATGCCCCCACACACAAAAGATATTATATAAATTAGTTGTCTACCCGTGCGATACACGGAATATATAATTTTTAAGTCATAATTTTAAAAATATCTTGATTCAATCATATCAAATAAAAAACATAATTTCAATACAAAATGTTATTGAATTTGAAACTTTAAAAAAGACAATATTATTCAAAATAAAAAAACTTTATGTGTACACTAAGTATACCGTGCCGCTCAAAATTTGGTACCTATTTAAAAGTTTTATATAAAATTTTTATTGACTTTTATTTATGTTTTTCTCTGAAAATCTGCCTACCTCATCACCTATTCCCCTTTTAATATGTTATAGTTTTTTATTAACTATATTTTTTAATGTGTTGTTTACAAATATTTTATTTGAGATCCAATATATTAATTAATATATTTCATTTTTCCTTACTTTTTAAACATGCCAATTTTTGTCAAAATGATGAAATGATCAAGCCATTGTTTGGTAACAAGTTTGGTATATAAACTTGTTTATTTATGATTTTGAGATAAAAAGTAGTGACTAAAAATTAAACAGAGAAAATACGTGTAGTTAAAGAGTTGATAGAAAATAATTAATTATTTTTGTAACATGCGTATTGAAGAGTCTATTGATTTATTGACATATTAGGAATTAAAATTTAAATAATTCTATTTCTTTATTTTCAAAATATATTAATTCAATTTTTTCATTTCTAACTTAACAAATTTATATAACATATATTTATTTATTTTAAAATATATTAATCCAAATCTTTCATTTTCAATGTAACACATTTACATAGATAAGATATGACATTTATTTATGTTCAAATATATTAATCCAAATTTTTCATTTCCAACATAGTACATTTTATTGAATTTGAAACTTTAAAAAAAATGATCAAAATAAAAAATTATGCATGTACACTCAGTGTACTGCGCCACTCAAAGTTTGGCACTTAATTAAATTTTTTACATAAAATCTCTTTTGATTTTTATTTACATTTTTCTCTAAAAATTTGCTCACCTTATCACTTAATTTCCTTTTAATATGTTATAATTTTTAATTAACTTTATTTTTTAATATGTTGCTTACATATATTTTATTCAAAATCCAATATATTAATTAATATATTTTATTTTTCCTTATTTTTTAAGCATACCAATTTTTGTCAAAATGATGAAACGATTAAATTTTTTAGCAAATATCATTGGTGGTAAAAAGTTGATAGCAAATAATTAATTATTTTTGTAATATGCTTACTGAAGAACCTACTCATTTATTGACATATTAGGAAGTAAAACTTCAAAAATTTTATTTATTTATTTTCAAAATATATTGATTCAGAATTTTCATTTCTAACTTAACAAATTTATATAGCATGTATTTATTTATTTTCAAATATATTAATCCAAAACTTTCATTTTCAATGTAACACATTTTCATTGATATGACATTTATTTATGTTCAAATATATTAATACAATTTTTTTCATTTCTTACATAACACATTTACATAGATATCACATTTATTTATGTTCAAATATATTAATCCAATTTTTTCATTTCCTACATAACACATTTACATAGATATCACATTATTTATATTCAAATATATTAATCTAATTTTTTTCATTTCAATGTAACACATTTACACATAGTACATTTATTACAACTCTTACTAAATATTTAATAAATAATAATATTTCCTACAAAAATCTTATCTTTTATTTATTTATTTTTATATCTATCTAATATATAAAAGTAAGGGCTTTTGTCCAATTTCCCCTCCCATAGTTCTCCCGCCCAAGCCAATGTCTGTCCAGAAATTAAACAAATTATTTTGCAAATGGGAATCCTTTCTTTCGGATTTTTCATTTTGAAATCTGAATTTGCAATTACAAATGAAGCTAGGTTGCCATGTAATGAAAATATTATACAGATAATGTTGCTGATTTACACCCAAAATAAGAAACAAGTACATGTATAATTAGATTCAAATTTTCCTTACAACCGACCTGTTCAATGCTATAAATCAGAGTTTCATTAGGCACAACTAACTATGTATCTACATAGATTGAAATACAACCGAAAAGGAAACAATACAGACTGAAATAAGGCTTAGCTGCCTGCTAACTTCCTTAAACAAAGGAGCTATATATGTAGCATTTAATGCTGATCTCAGACTCTTAATTATGTTCATACATACACAAAAACACACAAACCCAAGTCGTTCCACAAGTAATTAACAGCAAGGAATTCTTCCTCATTCACACACAGCACTCTACATTGCCATTCTAGCAACAGCAGCTAAAAGCTCCAGGATATCATCTTCATTCACCATGGCCAAACGCAGCAGCTGAAAACTCCATGATATCATCTTCATTCACTACGGCCAAACAAAGCAGCTGCATCCAAGACATCAACGCTGCAAAGACGGGGTGGAAGATCAACGTCTGGGTAGCACACTTTGGAGTAGGGGTGGGCGTAGGTTGGGTTGGGTCGATTTTTTGCCCAACCTGAACCCAACCCACCACGGTCGGGTTGATAAAAAATCAACCCAACCCAACCCAATTACGAATTCAAACACAACCCAACCCAACCCACCAAATTTGGGTCGGGTTGGTCGGTTTGGGCTTTGGCCCAATTAGTAAAATTTTTGAAAAAAAAAAAAAAACTCATGAATCTATCTTTAATTCAAATCAATTATGTACACTACAATAACCAAAGATTCAATAAATTGAACACTTGTTAATAAAATTAAAATATATTCAATCAATATTTAAATAAGTCAAGTTTCATTACAAAAAAAAAAACTTTATTTTTTTTTTTGGGTTGGGTCGGGTTATTCACCCAACCCGCAACTCGACTCAACCCGAAAAAAAATTAAAAAAAAAAAAAAAAACCCAACCCAACCCAATTTTCATGAAAAACCGACCCAAACCGATCGGATTGGGTCGGTTTGGGCGGGTTCGGCGGGTTGGGTCGGTTTTTGCCCAGCCCTACTTTGGAGAGTATATGACTTCAAACGGAAAGATGTGTGTACTAGCATTGAAATGGTTTTGACCGACATACATGTAAGTATGAAGCACTTAAACAGAATCAAATATAAACATAAATAGATGTCAGTGTATGTTTTGAAGTTTACAAATATAAATGCTGTGTATGGGACTGACTATGAATGAGGAAGAAAAAATGGACAGCTATATAACTAATGTGAAATTGTTACTATGAAGTAGTTCATTTTGTTCATTCGAGTCATAGATGAAGTTAAAGAACTATATAATGAATGTCACACTAAAACTGTAAAGAAACATAAATGGAAAGAACTGTATAAATGAATGTCACACTATACTAACAAGTCTAAGCATAATAAAAGGGACGGGACTATAAAAATTAATGGACAGATCTATAGAATGAACATAATCAAATATAGACAGATAAATGTCGAGTTTGTGTTTTGAAGTTTACAAATAAATATAAATGGTGTAACTTATTTTCTTAAGGTTGTTAGTAAATAGAACCAACAGATTCAATACACTTCCAGCTTTTAGTGAAATGCACAAAAAGTGGACAGCTATACAAGTAATTTGAAATTGTAAAGTATTAAGTAGCAAGGTTTTTTTTTCCCACCATTGATGAAGTTAAATAAAATGGAACAACTATATAGTGAAACAACTTTGCAAAAATAAGTAACAACAACCGTACTTTACAGGAAACATAATATCTCCAAGAAAATACCAACTTGGTAATGGATTTAGAACCAGAGTTTCCATTCCATTGTCAAATTTACGGCTAGCTAACCAAAATCCAATGACATCAAACGAAAATAACAGGAAGTGTAACATAGGCAAGTTACTCTCTTAACATTTATATTTGTTATTTTTTTATACATTGCTTTGTACATTATGAAATTAACAAAAATTCATTTGTGTATGTCAATATAGGAAGCGTGAACCATGGAAACGGTGAAGTTTCAATAAATGAATTTTGTGAAAATGAAGGTAATACTATGGAGAAATCTACAACATTTTATACATTTTCAAATATTCTAAAAGATATATTGAAAATTCATGTATTTGATGCAGAGAATATTCAATGCATGTCGACTGAGTCAACTGTATACTTAAACTCAAGTAACAAATACTATACCCAACACACTGAAAGGGTTATTTGTTTATCAGGAAATTGTTCGACAACTCCATTGAGTTATATCACAAATAGTATTAGAGAAATATAGTCTTTATAAATTACATTTAATCATATCTATATTACAGTTTTTATGAGGTTAATAAATAAGAAAATCGTTTTTGGACAGTGAATCAAGCAAAAAAAAAAACACGCAAATCTGAACAGCAAATAAGAATAAAACCATATAAAACATGCAATGCTCTACCTCCTTGGAAGCATATATTGGACAACGGAGTTAGAATAAAAGTTGGTAGACTAACTTCGAATGTCACATTCATAAAAATACTACCGTTTGTAGCAATGAGTTTCCATCTTAAAATACAATATTATATACATTTCTTAGATATAGATTATACAACCTTTCTTTGTATTATATTGATAAAATAAATAGCAATAAAGTTTTTCCATTCATTTAGGTACTTCGAATGCAGAAGAATCTGAAATTACGATTACTGAAGACTGTGAATGTGCTGGTACGTTTCAATAACCTACCTATGGATAATCATAATAAGGCAGTTTATGTTTACATATACATTATAGTCGTCCATTTTTTTATTTTTAGAGGAGGAAGTGGAGCATGGAGACTTTTTAGGAAGAGTTATGTTCATTTGTCATTTCTTATTTTATTCAATACTTCTACCATGCATTTATAAACAAAGATCATTTATGATTTAAATTACATGTCTTATCTATTATAATACAAAGTCAATAAATTGAAAACCTGATATACTCTAAATTACATCAAGTAATGGAGGTAATTGATTTTGTTGTTTGTTTTAATCAATTTTACGTATTCAGAAACTGATCGCATAGAGAAAATAGAAGATGAGAAGACTTACTAATCTGGACTACCAAACACTGGCAAGATGTTAGCAGTCTGCGCCAGAATCAAATTATGTCCACATCCACATGAGATCTAAAGGCAGGACAGGTTACAGATTAGAATTTTTCTAAAGGCAAGAAAGGTTAACATATTAGAGTTTTTCTAAAGGCAGGAAAGGTTAACAGATTCCAATTTCTTTTCTTTGTTAAATAAATCCCAAGTAAATGTCTAACATATGTTGTAAAGAAAATAGAAGACGAGTGAAGTTACTTAACTAAGCAAGCAAATACCGCAAAGAAGTAACATTGTCTAAGTTGATGTAAATCCGTTCATATGTACCAGTGATCTAAAAACAGAGAAATGGTAAACAGGTTAGAAGATCTAAATATTACCATTAAACTTTAAAAAAAAAAAAATCATAAACCGGTTTCCCGTTATAACACCAACCATCTGTAGTACATGAACATGTTCCCGTAAAAAAAATCATATTGATATTTTTACGTTTAAAATCTATAGTTATATAACTTAGAAGACAAAATAAATAAAATCTGTACATTATACATAGACCAAAAAACAAATTTTAAAAAATAAATGTTAGGATTTTTTGAACGAGCTACAACTATGGTGTAGAAAGCGAAGTTGCTTATCAATGTAGCTCGGCAGTGCCTTAGGATCTGAGGAAGAATTCCAGATCGAAACCTCTATAACCAAAAAGAAAATTAACTCGCTGGAAAAAAAAAAAAAGAAACTTCATGGATTCTTTTTACCCGAAACTCTCAAATTTTCCGATCTACAAGATTCGTACATAAAGCGAAGTTTCTTATCACAGAAAGATCAATAAATCAACAAGAACTAATGAAGAAATCCAGATCTCGAACTCCTTGCAACCAGAGGTCAAAAAAAATAATAAGGCAAAACTAAGAATGTAAAGATCTGCCTCGAATGAAACTCAAAAAACAAAAATACCCTATGAAGGCTTACAATTTCGATCAAAGAAGAAGGTCTTTTCTTGCTGCACATAACAAATTAGGGCTGTTGGTGGGTGGTAAAATGTGAAGAAGGCGATGCGATATAGAAATTCAAGGTAGCGTAGCTAATTTAGGGTTCCGTTGGAGTTTTGAGGGAGGTAGTCTGTGATGTCTTGGTCATTTAGGGTAGAATGTGAGTAGGATGAGTGATGGTTCTAGATAGATGATATTTTTTGGCTTGAACACCGCCTATTTTTTTATTTTTTTTATTTTTTATTTTTAGCATGAGGTAATATATATTTATGCAATTATTACAATTTATAAATAAAATTTTTAAAATCAATTTTCAAGAAAAATTAATAAATAAAATTACAATTTTTACTTGGAGAACATAAATAAATAAATAAATAAATAAATAAAGACTCCGTTTGGTACATGTACTTTTTTATATTACACTCCAATTTATAAACTAAGCAATTCCTCAAAAACTATTTAACCACGCACATTGCATATCTCCGATTTCCAACGAATACTTTCAACTTCAAAATCATAAATAAAACAGTTTATAAATCAAATAGTATTACCAAACAGTGGTTATGATTTATATAGTTTCGCTAAAGAAAGTCTTTTTTAAAAAAAAAAAAAAAGAAAAAAAAAATTATACAATCGTGCTGGATTGAAGTTACTAATTTGTGACAAAGATGGGCAATCAACAAATTCATCCACAAATGTAATTTTCAAAGAAGTTTTTCAAAACTTGGATTAATTATGTTAACCTTTCATATTTAAATAGTTATTATTAATTATTAATATCAATATTGTTTTCATTTAACTATGAGTTATTTATTTTATTATGTAAACATACAAAATTTGTAATTTTTCTCTTGAAATCAATCATAAAAACTATAATTTACGTGCATTGCACAGATAAGAACTAGTTATATATAAAAGTAAAAGTGAGGAGAGAGCCATTAAATGCAATTTTCCTTCCAAAATGACTCTCTCTCTCCTCATTTCTACTTTTATAAAGATAAAAATACATGATAACTACTTACCTCTTGTCATCGCACTTCATGATTTTCTTTCTCCACTGCTTGTATCCATCCTCTTAGAACCTTTTACAGTTTCATCTAAGACTTGAATATACTACCCCGCATTTTGAGGTAGAATTAAATTCAATATTCTTTTTGCTTAAAGAATGAATTTACAATATATTTTGTTAAATGTATTTTAGTGATTACACTTAATCACTTCTTCAATTTACAACAATATTGTCAAATACATAAAGTGACTCAGTATGGATAATTTTGTTTATGTGATCCAACTTAATCACTTGTTTGCATTTTAATATCCTTTAAACTTGTCAAAGTTTTTTTCGAGGATATTTTATTTTGATTTAAAACAATCAAAATATAATTTCACGAATTCAGAAATTATAATTTCAATCTTTTGCCAAAATGTCATCTTACATTTTAGGTTAAATTTAACTTATATTATATATTGTTCTTTCAACTCAATTGAAAGAAACATAATAAAATCTTAAATGTTTTATTGATTTTTTGTTACAAAAGATTATTGTCTCCATTATGAGCAAAATATAATTTTCTTTTGTCATGATCCTTATCATCACATATTTGGAATAAGTACAATTTTTTAATTCTTTCACATCATTTGAAAGAAATGAATTTGTTATTCGTTCACTCATTAAAAGATTTTGTTTTTCGAGTTGAGCAAGTTTGTTTTACAAAACAAATGTCATAGTTAATCAACGAACCTTTTTGATCTTGTTCGATCTCACCCCCATGATTCCTTAATTAGGAAAATAACATTACAGTGACGCGACTGGAATTCAGATCATGAATATTCCAAGTTGGTTTCTGCCTGGGTCTTCACCATTGGGTAGAAGAGCGATTTCATTGAAATTAAATAGCAGACAGGCATAACTCATTCCTTCAAGGAATTAGAGTTTTTTGAATATATTTCTGCTTGCATCTCAACACAAGCTATGCCAACACCAAAAATTTCCCCAAAACAATATATAGTACCTCCAAAATTTTGTTGTATAGTTATCTTTGCATTTCTTAATGCAACAATATGAATCGAATATTGGCACTACCATGTTTAAACCAAACAATGGGCATTTTTTTAGCACAAGTCGTAGTCTCCAATTTATCATTGAAAATAGACATTTAAATACTAATAAAATTATTAGCAAACATAAAAAATATCTGGTCGGATGAGCAACAATGCCGTCGCTCGTTGGAGATCGAAAAACTCACAAATCACTCATATCAAAGGCGACAAAATGCGCCACTTAGGCATGAGGTGCGTATGAAATGGCTCGCATTAGTGGTATGCAGGTAAAACGGAAGTCAATTTTTTTTTTTTTCGTTGATCGCCTAGGCGCATTTAATCTCGCCTAGGTGCGAGTAGGCGCGTTTAATCCTGCCTAATCTCTAATAAACCTGCATAGACGGTCAAACTTTGTTTTAATTTATATTACATTCTTTTATTCTCTTTTTCAAATTATTTTTATTTGTCATTTATTTATTTGTTAGATTTTCCTTTCCCAAATAGGTTATTTAAATATTATTTTTATTTTATTTTTTATAGGTTAAAATATTTTAGAAGTTTGAGAATAATTATAGTATAATAAATAAAATTAACAAACTTAAATCTATATTTTTTTGCTTTAATAATTCTAAAATTAAATAATATTGTTGTTATATATTTTATATTTTTTAATATTTAGTTCTTATATAAAATTAAAATAATATTAAAAATACGAAACACATTAAGACGCCTAGTCTTCTCATTGGCACACATAAGTTTGTGATTCTTGATTCTCGACCTCGACGTCTCGCAATACATTACGCCTTTTAGAATATATATATATAAGTAAACTTGTAACTAAATTTAAAAAATTAAAATCTAATGCAAACTAATTCTAGTACATTCTAGTGCATTCTAATTCAATTGATATCTCAACGTACAAAACTTCTCTTATTGTGCAAAGGTCGAAGAATTGTAGAAGTGGCTTGAGTGATTGGCTTCATATTTATCCTGTTGATTATGTAGTTTAAGAACAAGAGTTTGCTTCTCTATCTCGACACCATTTAGCTTCTTAAGAATTTATTGATTAATCTTTTCCATCTTGAGAACTCCTTATGCGACTGATGATAAGTCTCTTCTCAATAAGTAGAACATTAGATTCATCATCAGAAGAGTTACTGTGATCTGTGTCCTCATCTCTCTCATTTTAAAACTTCACTCTCGAGGTAAAAAGTCATATATTTCACACATTTACATATGTTTGAATTCTTCGAGTGAGATAATCATAAATATGGCATGAACACCTTTACTGTTCCAATTACAATTAATTAATTCATCCCTAGACAAAGTAGAAATATCATTAGGGGTAGCTACACAATTAGCTGTGGACTGTGGTATTGGGACTGTCCAACCCTTAATAATACTATGTTAAATATATTCATCGATAGATTTTAAAAATGCTCCCATCCTAACCTTCCAGTAAACGTAATTACTATCATCAAAGTAGGGTGGAGTAGATAAAGATTGACTCATCTAGGCTAACTTAGGATAAACGAAATTAGCTCTGATACGAAGTGAAATAACATGTGTTGATCCAACTACACTTAGAGGGGGTGAATAGGTATAATATGCAGAATTATAAATTAAATCTAGATGAAAGAAAATTAAATTGCGTAACAATCAAATAATTAATCAATCAGTAATTGTAAGAAAGTAAATAACACCAAATATGGTAAGAAAGGAAAAATCATTGAAGAACACTTCACGAAGAAACAACCTCTGGGCAACCTTGCCAGTAAAATCCACTAGAAAAGATATGACTTGCAGAAATTTGTTCAGAACTACTAACTCCTTAGTTGACTCTGACCCACAACTTGTAAATTACTGAATACACTTTCGGTTGTGCTATCCGCACCTTCTAGCTACACTGGACTCTTTTCTCTCCGCATAGATTGCCAAGAACAAACCTAGTTCTTTCAACTGAACTTCCGCTACCTCTCCCTAATTCCAGATCACTGAAGGCTTATTGTTGTGATGTAATGATCAATCACAAAAAAAAAAAATGAAATAAGGATTGAGTATATATATAATATGAAGTAATTGAGATCACATGAGATTGTGAAAAAGGCTAAATACCCTACAAATGATAAGGCCACTCAAAAGTAGAAATATTCAAATTCGAATGTAATCTATACGAAATTTGGGTCTCAACATCTAATTAAAAATATAAATCATAATCCTTGTAAGTTTTTTATTCTCCTTTGACTTCTAATTACATCACATGTCTTCTTGAACATTTATAATTGATCTTCTTGAGCCCAAACTCAACTACAATACTTTGACTCTAATTTTGACTTTATAAACAATTTCTTTTGTTCACAGGATTGTCAATTACATCAAAATATAACACTAATTAGTTAGAACTAATTTAAACTAGAGAGGGAAAAACTAGATATAATTGTGACTTTGATCAAATACGACTTTATGAAGAAAACTTGGGATGAAAAATTGAATATGATAATTAGGGTAAAATGTGACTCCCATCACCTTCACATCATATGAAAAATCAAATTCTTGATTCCCGCATATTTAATAGACTTTCTTAATTTTTTGCTTTTAAGATTTTAGTAGATTAAACATCAAATTGTTGTGTTTTTCTAATATTAAGTCTCTGTTAACTAAAGCTAATATTAGATAAACTAGTCTCCGTGATCGTCAAATCGAACTCTTAAGTTCACTTTACTGTTTGTTTGACTATTTTGCACTTACGATAATTTCCACAACGGTCAATTGGACTTAGTGAAAAATGTTATTTACCAATGATGATGTGATGAGATTCGATTAAGCCCTTGTTTGAAGAGCATTGTAATTTAATATATTTTTATACATCTTACTTTTAGTAACACAGGCTCCAAAAAAATAATATTACAAGTAAATAAATAAATAAATCTTATTTTTTAACCGCACATTCTTTAAAAATCACTATTCAGAAATATAATTTCTCCAAAAGTTTCATTATAATGAGTTTCAAACGAGGGTTAAACTTTGTTTGGTAACATTGTTTAGCTTATAAGATAAAAAGTAGTTATTGAAAATTGGAGAAATAGAAAATATGTATGATTAAAAAACAGTTTGAAAAATTATATAATTTATAAATTGATTTATAAACCAATTTATTTTGATTATCAAACAGAGACAAACTATCATTTATTAAATAATAATAAAAGAAAACTGTCCTTTTCTTTTTGACACAAAATATTATGTAAATTATGATGTAAAATTATAAATAGTGACCTAAGATTCTCGCTACAATGGCCTCACTCTCTATGGAAATGGAACTTTTAGCTCTGCTCCACTAGACTCTAGGTACAAGTTGAGTGTGGCCGTCCACCCCTTATTGTAGGAACCTTGCTACTTGAACAACTCTTTTGAATAAACACTTAAACAACTCTCTCATATGGAGTATGGGGCCCACACACACATGTACGTGTAGACCCCACATCCCATGTGAGAGGGTACTCCAAGTGTTTGTTCAAAATAGTTGTTCAAGTAGAATTTTTGTTATTGTAGATGGAATTGTCTTTGTATACAGAAAGAACATACAAAAAGTCATACAGATGATGAAAAATTACAAAATTCCCTTTTATTTTTTATATACATAAATTAACATACAAGTCCTCAAGATCTTATATTTACAATTTTAAAGAATAAAAAATCTCAGATTTTTTTAACATATAATTTTATTTGATTTATGATTTTATTTGATTTTTGTTTGCTAATATAGCCCCCCCAAAATTATAATTACAAAAATGAAAACATATTATAAATTGACAAAAGAAAGAGGAAGTTATATATTTTTGGAACCTATTCCTAGTAGATTAAAAATAATAACTTTAACTATAATTAAAAAATTACACAGTGAGATAAAAGAGCAAATCATGGAAAAACTCATAATAGAATCAATAAAAGAAAAATACGTATATGAAAAATTATAGAAAAATTTGAAAAATAAGAAAATATTTTATATTATAAAGAAAAATATGAATTATCATATAAATTGGCCTTCATTAATTTCTTACTTACCAGAAATTATTAAAATATAACTAGATAAAAATCAAGAAATCAGAGAAGATTTATTAGAACTAATATTAGACTTATGGTTACAACCACAATAGTCTTTTAAAGATAAACAATCTATATATGAATTAAAAGGAAAATGATCAATGATCATAAGAAATTCTTATGATCAAATAATAAAACATATAGAGAATGTAAATATTAAAGACTTAGACAATCTACAATATTTAAAAATGATGGATGGAGGAGAATTTTTTGAATGCCTTTTTTACCCTCATATAAATAGGTATATACCCAATAAATCCTTACCCCAATTTAATAACATTAAATAATATATTACATTATTTTTTATTTAAAAATTTACATTGTTATAATATAATCTCATATGATATGTTCTTTCATTTATTTAGTTCAGAATATTGTAATATTATTACTTTATTTAGTTATACAAAAAAAGAAAAAAAAAAAAAAACTCGCTCAAATTTTACAGTTTATATTGTACATATTATATCATGAATATAATAACCATATGAACTTCAATCCAAAATGTTACAATTACATTACTCGTAACTTATATTTCACGTGTTATATGATTTTTTTTTTTTTTTTTATATATAACAAATTTCGATTCATGTTTACATTTTTTTTTATCATTTTATTAGTTGGGTGCACTTATCAATATCTTTCAAGTTTTGTTCTAATTTATTATTACACATTTTACTTTAAATTTTTAAGAAAAAATATATTATAATTTTTACTTCATCATTTAATAAATATTATTATGATTATAAAATATTAAATAATAACTAAAAAACCACATGCAAAATTTTAAAAAATAGATTATCTACTCAAATTATGAATGTAATAACTATATGACATTCGATCCAAAATGTTACAATTGAATTTGATATATTAACAGCTTGGATTGTAGTGTTCCCTTTTTGTTATCTCGAGTTCATTGTTCTCTATTTGAAATATAATTAGTCTCCACCATTGAGTCAACTAGTTGAGTTTCTTAACTGGATTTTCCTTCTTGCACAAAAATTGTTGAGTAATTGCTTGTTAGGTGTGCCGTATACATATCGAAATGACTTATATGAATATACTTATTAAATGTATAAATAAAGAAAATATTATAAGTAGAACCGAACCCGAATCGAAATCGAAGGTTCAAGTTTGCGTTTGCGTTTGGTTTCAATAATTATAAGGGCCCAAATTGTTCCATTTATAAAATACCCCTCTTAGAACCATATACGAGACTTTAATCTCGTACAACTCAAGGATATTATAGGGGCCCAAATTATGTGATTAAATAAATCCTCCTCTATCTCTTACGAGTCAAGGGTTCCTTCTCAATAGTTATAGAGCTATAGAAAAAGGTACCGATCCCTTACTCCATGAAGATTCCAGGTTTTAAATAGTCGGATCGACCCACCCAACGCCCAAATCTAACTTCTATGGACAAATATATGTAATACTTTATCATGAAGTTTCAATACAAACCATAAAAGTCTTGGTAAAATCAGAAAATAAAATATAAGAAAAAATTGTGAGCATTTAACAAAAATATTATGTACAAAAAAGTGGTTTGTAATCAAAATACTACATTCCAATTTATTCAATATTTTCTCATTATATACATAATATCGTTAATAAATAAATTACTCATATATAACATTTTTAACAATTTTAATTTTCTTTTTAATAATATCTATTACCTCAACTGCTTTTTTTAAAGATAGTATTAATTCTTAAAAAATTACGCATTACAGTAATCATCATATAAATAAGGCGTGCAACGCACGTACTTACTACTAGTTATATAGAAAAGGAAGAATATAATAATAGATTAAAATTAAAAAGAAAAAGAAAAATATATTTGATAGAACATCTAAAGAAAGAAAGAAAAAGAAAGAAATGAAGATATATATAGCTTATTGTTATACATAAGCAATAAAAGAAATCAGAAAATGATAATGGATTATCATAGAGCAAACCCTTTATTAATCAAATATCTAAACATAGAAACAAATGAAAAATTAGATTTAATAATTAAATAAAGAAGAAATTTAATAGATAAAATCAGGGTAGAAAGGAACGTAAAAAGAGAAAAAATTTTAAGATTACAACCGTTTGATAAAAAGAGAGAATATTATAATAGAATCCTGAAACAATTATCTGAAATACAAATTATTCCAGACAATAAAGAAAAAACTAATAAAGAGATATATGATAAAACAAGAAAAATGAAAAATTATACAAAATATTTTAAAGCACAACAAAGAAAACTAATTTGTATAATTTTCCATTTTCCTCTTTTAGCATATATAATATATCTCTTTTATTGATCTTAGCATTAGTTTTCTTTGTTGTACTTTAAAATATTTTGTATAATTTTTCCTTTTTCATGTTTTATTATATATCTCTTTATTAGTTTTTTCTTTATTATTTGGAATAATTTGTATTTCAGATAATTGTTTCAGGATTCTATTATAATATTCTCTCTTTTTTCTCTAATGATTCTAATATTAAAATTTCTTCTCTTTTTACATTCCTTTCTTCTCTGATTTAATCTGTTAAATTTCTTCTTTGTTCAATTATTAAATCTAATTTTTTATTTATTTTTATGTTTAGATATTTGGTTAATAAAGAGTCTGACTCTATGATAATCCATTATCATTTTCTTATTTTTTTATTGCTTCTGCTTTCGTGTAGCAATAAGCTTTATATATATTATCTTCATTTATTTCTTATTTTTTTTCTTTAGATGTTCTATCAAATATATTATTCATTTTATTTTTAATTTTAATATATTATTACCTTCTTCCTTTTCTATATAATTATCTAAGTCTTTAATAGTTACATTCTCTATATGTTTTATTATTTTATCATAATAATTTCTTATTATCATTGATCACTTTCCTTTTAATTCATATATAGAATATATAGATTGTTTATCTTTCAAAGACTGTTGTGATTAGGGATATCAACGAGCCGAGCTGAGCCGACTCGCGAACCGTAGATCAAGACTCGAGCTTTTAGGGGTCGAGATTTTTTTGGCCCGAGCCGAGCCAAAGCTCGTCCTCAACAATAAGGCTCGACTCGAGCTTTAAGCTCGAACTTTTCCGAGCCGAGCCAAGTCCCGAACTTTTATTTATTTTTTTGTGTTTATAAAAAATCTATAATTTTTTATTGAAAATGTATATATAGAACAAGTTGAGTCGAGCTCATGGTTGAAATTCATGGCTCAAGCTCCCATCGAGCTTCTTGAGCGGGCTTTTTTTTAGCTCGAGTCGAGCCGAGTCAAAGCCCGTCTCTAAAAAAAAATCTTGGCTCGAGCCGCGAACCGAATTAATTAAGCCCGAGCTTTTTTCGAGCCAAGCCCGAGCGGCTCGAGCCGACTAGCCGTTTTGCCATCCCTAGTTGTGGTTGTGACCATAAGTCTAATATTTGTTCTATTAAATCTTCTCTGATTGCTTGATTTTTATCTAGTTGCATTTTAATAATTTCCGGTAAATATATAATTAATGAATGCTAATTTCTATGATAATTCATATTTTCTTTATAATATAAAATATTTTCTTCTTTTTCAAATTCTTCGATAAATTTTTCATATACGAATTTTTCTTTTATTGATTCTATTATGAGTTGTTCCATGATTTGCTATTTTATCTCTCTAGATAATTTTTTAATTATAATTAAAGTTATTATTTTTAATCTATTAGGAATAGGTTCTACATATATATAATTTCTTCTTTCTTTTGTCAATTTATAATATGTTTTCATTTTTGTAATTATAATTTCAACTTCATTTTAATTAAATCTATGACTTTTATACCAAATTGGGGGTGTTATATTAGCGAACAAAAATCAAATAAAATCATAAATCAAATAAAATTATATATTAATTTTATTTTTTTTGAGATTTTTTATTCTTTAAAATTGGAAATATAAGACCTTGAGGACTTGTATGTTAATTTATGTAAAAAGGGGTACTTTGGTAATTTTTCATCATCGCATTACTCTCAGCAATAGAAGACAATTCCTTCATTTTATCTCTTTCTCAAGGAAAAATAACAATATATAACCAACATGAAAAAACAATAAAAAATGCACAAATCTCCATAATGTATAAAAATTAAGAAAATGTAAGGTGGCGTTCTGTTTGTATTTCATTTTTCATTTTTTTTTTAAACGTTTTCTATTTTTTGTTTTCATTTCCTATTTTAAATATACTGAAAACCCGTTCTGTTTGTCATTTCTGAAAATTGTTTCTAAAAATGAAAAACTAGAAGACATGTTCTATTTGAAATTTTACAAAATGCTACTTTGACTATTTGTAATTAATTTGCTTGTGGGTTAGAAAAAAAATTTCTTTTCAAGATTTACTTTCTATTATAAGAAAATAGCTAATCTAATTTTTATTGGACTGATTTAATAATGACTAGAAAAATTTATAAAAATAGATGAAGTCATTAATAATCAAGTTCCAAAAATATTATAAGAAATTAGCTTATCTAATTATGGTTGTCGCATTCACGTCCAAATCACAATTAAACACGAGTCCATTGAAACAAAATAATCACACAAAGTATTTGACTCGACAAAATAGATGCAAATGGCCATGAGCCAAAATAATCACATTGTTCAAGGTATTTTTTGAATTATTACCTAAATGTAGAGTTTACTGATTCAACCTCAAATATAGATGCAAAATAACTCATGTTTATAATGTTAGGGATTTTTTTTTTTTTTTTTTTTGGTAATGTTTTTTGCAAAAAAAAAAAAAAAAAAAAAAAAAAAAAAAAAAAAAAAACTTTTTCTGCATTTTGAAACTTTTTTTTTTTTTTTTTTGAAATACATTTAAAACGCCCAATATGAGGTTTTTAGGCGTTTAGCGTTTTATGTACAATTTTCCCCCTCAAAAATAAGTTTTCAAAATGGGTAAAGAGAACACGTTTCTAATGTTTTCGACCATAAAAACAAAAAAAAGCATAAAAAAAGCAAAGAGAACGAAGCCTAAAAAGGTGAAAAATTATGTCTTTCTTCCTAGGTAAACTCAAATGACAAAAGTCCACCCCCAATTGTTAATTACACAAAATACCACTCATATTTACAAGAAAAATTTAAATGTACCACTAACGTTTCAAAAAGACGCAAATTACAATTTATGTTTAAAATTCTTACATCATATATCCTTATCTTAACATTCTAGTATAGTTGAATGTTAAATGATAACATGACGATGATATGACCTTATCTTCTAGTAAGTTGGCACCACATAAGCACTGAAATGGATTTTTTTTTTTTTTTTTTTTTTTTTTAAAAATGGGTTACACATAGTTTTTATTTTATTATTTTTTAATGAAAAACGGAAATTGAAACATCCAAGATACTAGAAAAAAAATTAATAAAATGCAAAAAAAAAAAAAAAAAAAAAAAAAAACTTTTTTACATACACATATTTTAATTATATATATATATATATATATATATATAAATTGATAAATTTTAAAAAGTGAAAAATAAAAAAAAAATAGAGAAATAAAATATAAAAATTTAGAATTGAAAATTCTAACAAAAAATTATTAAATTTTATTTTTATTTTTGTACTTATTATTTTCTTATTTTATGTAAATACATCTCTGTTCATTAACATAATCATTACAATTTCAATATAAAAAAATGTGTACCCAGAAATAATTGCAATGTAAAATGAAGATAAAACATCAAATTCTAGAAAATATTCACAACTAACCCCTGATTATTTATTTCAACTTAAAAAGTCTTCATATATCTATATATTACAATTTCAAATATAAAAAAATGTGTGCTCAGAAATAATTGCAATGTAAAATGAAGATAAAATATCAAATTAGAAAATGTTCACAACTAACCCCTGATTATTTATTTCAACTTAGAAAGTCTTCATAAATCTATATATTAATATAACGTTTTAATGTGTCAAAAAATTTAGTAAATTGACATTTTATCCAATAAAACGGGAGAAATAGTATCAATTTTAATTCTTAATTTTGAAATGCAGAACCTATAATCTTAAACCACCCACTAATATATACAAGAACCATGTGTGATGCACGAATGTATACCATTGACAAAGTATAATGTAATGACACAAAAAAAAAATCAATAAAAAGTAACAATAGCAAGTGTCAATTTAAATAATAATAACAATACTAATTTTGTTATCAAGAGTATTACATATGTTGGAAAACTTCCTTGGACATAACATTAGTCATAGCATTTGTTGGTTTTTAATTGTCATCGACCATATCTTTATTTTCATTATTAGCAACACTTTGGTTATTAAATAAAAATTAGCATTCCAAAGAAATTTGATGCATATTTCTAGCATTTGGCGGCTACATTATAATTCAATTTATAATTTACACAATTTTCGAAACCATTTTATAACTACACACATTTTTTCTCTTCAATTTCTAAACCACATTTTACCTTAAAAACTTAAATAAATCAAAATAAATGGCGGCACCAAACCGCTGATCATGGAGTGTTTGGTAATACTGTAACAGTTTTTGAATTATTTTTTTGTTGTTTTCGAGGTAAGATTTGTAGTTAAAAAGTAGAGAGAAAAAATTTGGGTAGTTAAAAAGTGGTTTGAAAAATTGTGTTGTTTATAAATTGGTTTATAAATTGTAATGATTACGTTACATAATCGAGTTTTATAAATAACACAATTTTTAGAACCAATTTTTTACCACGCACATTTTTTTCTTCGCTTTTAACCATATATTTACCTCAAAAAATAAATAAATGTGTTGTTAAACTATAAATAGAATTATAATGTAACCGTCGAACAGAGACTAAATTGATTTATAAATTGTAATAATTGCGTCAAAAGAAAAAATGGGTATTTACACAAAAATTTTAAGAAAATATTAAATACACAAATAAAAGTATAAATTAATAATTTTTTTTCTGAATTCTCAATTCTAAATTATATATATACACTAAAGTTTCTTATTATTTTTATTAAATTAATATATTTTAAAAAGTGAAGAATAATAAGAAACGGCAATATATATATATATAAATTTTATTTGTTAGAATATGTGTGTAAAAAAAAAAAAAAAAATTTTTGTTTTGTGTTTTATTAATTTTTTTTTCTAGTATTTTGGATGTTTCAATTTTAATTTTTTATTAATAAATATTAATAACAAAAAACTATGTGTAACCTCTTTAAAAATATATATATTTCAAAGCTTATGCGGCGCTAACTTATTAGAAGTTAAGGCCACGTCATCGTCATGTCATCATTTAACATTCAATTACGTTAGAAAGTTAAGAGAATAATATATGGTGTAAGAATTTTAAACATAAAAGAATAATATATGGTGTAAAAATTTTAAATATAAGTAATAGCTTGCATCATTTTAAAACGTTAATGATAAATTTGAAACTTTTTTTAAACATAGGTGATATTTTGTGTAATTAACCCTCCTAGATAATAATACATTGTCAATTGCTGACAAACCGGCCAGACGGCAATTTAAATTTGTTTACTTAGCCGACTTCCACTTTGTGGAATTTCATTGTCTAAGTTTTCCCTTCCAGGCTTCCCTTTTCAGTTCCCCTTCCCCATACCAAATCTGATGCAGATACAGCCCAAAAAGATCCAATGCACCCCAAAAATTTGTTCATTTGTCGACTCATCTTGGCCTTAAAAGCACCAACAAATGTACTGGTTGCATCAAAATCCTTCACAAAAATGCCTAAATTCTTACACTTTTGCATTGTGATTCTTCTAATTAGGCCTACAATTTCTCAGCAACATTATGACAATTCACAATGCACTTCAGAAATGCAGTATCCTGGTTCAAACTACCTCTGCAATGTGCATAAATCATCGTGCGAATCCTTCATAGTCTACCGCGCACAAAAACATTATCGAACACTTTCTTCCATAGCTTCTTTGTTCAATACAAACACATCCCATCTCCTTTCGTACAACAACATGTCCCAAACTGATCCAAACAATATCCAGCATGATCGAGAAATCGTCGTGCCTGTTAACTGTTCTTGTCCAGACCGCTTCTCCGAGGCCTTCTTTCGATACAATGCATCTATCAGTGAATCTCTGTCATCAATTGCCTGTGAAGTTTTTGAAGGATTGGTAAAAGCGCAAAGTCTAATAGAAGAAAACCGAGATCTTCAAGGTGATAAGCAGAATTTCTCTCTAATTCACGTGCCTGTAAAATGTGCTTGTGTTGATACATCTGATGCAAAAAAAGGGACAAATTTTCTTGTGACATATCCTATTATCTTGACTGATACCATGGATAAGATAGCCTATAAATTCGGAGTTTCTCAAGAAATGATCTTGGATGCTAATAGACTCAGACATTTCGATACCATATTTCCTCTAACAACACTCCTCATTCCCACAAAAGAGGTCCCAATTCTTAACTATGATGTCGTGTCCTCACCACCGGATCCTAATCCTCGTCCTCGACCAAAAGTTTCATTGAATAATAACATTCCGAGAGCAAAATTGAAGAATCTGAAAATAATCCTTGGAGTGGTTATATTTGGAACAGTTATACTAATCTTTATTGTTAGTGGGATTCTAATACTTGCTCGGAAGAAGTTTGATCGTCGTCGATTTAACACTTCGTCTAGTCAAACATCAAATTTCTCAAATTTATCTCCTGACTTTCTCAATGATATGTCGAAGTTTAAACTTACATTGACATGTTACAAAATGGAAGAGCTAAGAGATGCAACTAAAGATTTCGATGAATCTTTAGCAATGGGTACCGCAGTTTACAAGGGAAGAACCGGTGATATTGATGTGGCAATCGAACAATTCAATTCAATAGAAGAAGCAAATCATGTAATTTCCATATTGACAAAGATCAATCACATAAATGTGGTGAAGCTAGAGGGCTGCTGTTTTGAGTCGAGCCAATATCTCGTGTACGAGTTCGTGAACAACGGTCACTTGAGGGGCTGTTTATCGAACCCTGCGATGGCTAAACAGTTAACATGGGATAAGAGGATACAGATTGCTTTTGACATCGCCGTGGGGCTACACTACATGCATTACTGTTGGGAATTAGGACGCAACTAATCCCGCCCAGGATCGATGTGACACAAATAAATTGGACTGAGAAAATATAAATACGCAAAAATAAAATGCAAATACGAAACACAAAGATTTACGTGGTTCAGCAATTTGCCTACGTCCACGGACCCACACCAATATATTTCACTAACTCGAAAAAATGAGGAGTACAAAAATACTACACTGTATTTTTATCTGCCTATGCAAAGGCTATTCTCTCCAACTCACTTTTCTCCCTATTTTGTGAAATGCTTCTCTTGTGTTGCTCTCTACACAAGATCACTCTTTGTTGTGGTGGTGTATTTTTCATTGAGGTTTTGCCCTCTATTTATAGGGAAAGTTTGGATAAAGAATCAACAATGGAAGGAATAAAATAGGTGTGAACATATGAGGATTGTAGGCTAATGGTGTCTTACCAAATAGGTGTGAACATGGACTATTAATGGTGGCTTGCCAATTTCAACAAAATTAGGCCACATTTTAGCCCCATTTTTCAACAATCTCCCACTTGGGGACAAATGTGGCTTCCCCTGAGATATCTCCTTCTTGCAACTCCTTGTGAAATATGGTGTGAGTCATTTCCTTTGTCTTCACTTCAGAAGACCAATTGAAGCTGAGCACAGCTCCAATTTTTCCTTTGTTACTGTCTTGGTCATCATGTCGGCTGGGTTCTTGCTACCCTGGATCTTCTCTAGTGTTAATACTTCATCCTCTAGAAGAGACCTGATGAAGTGATAACGGAGTCCAATGTGCTTGGTTCTAGAATGAAATGCTGAATTCTTTGCCAGATGTATCGCACTCTGACTATCACTGTGCAAAACATTCTTCTCCTGACTGAATCCCAATTCTGCCAACAAACCCTGTAACCAGATCATTTCTTTGCTAGCCTCGGTTACTGCCACGTACTCTGCTTCTGTAGTGGATAGAGCAACAATCTTCTGTATCTGCGAAATCCAGCTAACTGCAGTAGTACCTACTGTGAAAACATAACCAGTAGTACTTCTCCTGCGATCTACCTCGCCAGCAAAATCTGCATCTACAAAACCTTGTAGAGCCACCTCGCCTCGTCCAAAGCATAAACATCTATCAGTAGTTCCCCGTAGAAATCTTAATATCCACTTTACTGCTTCCCAATGCTGCTTTCCTGGATTTGCCATAAACCTGCTCACAACTCCCACTGCATGAGCAATATCTGGTCTGGTACAAACCATGGCATACATCAAACTTCCAATGGCTGAGGCATATGGTATTTTAGCCATGAAGTTTATCTCGTCCTCTGTCTTAGGACTCTGATCACTAGATAGACGGAAGTGATTAGCTAGTGGCGTGCTGACAGCCTTCGCACTGCACATGTTAAATCTCTGCAGGACTTGACTAATGTACTTGGCCTGAGATAACTGCAAGATACCCTTCTGCTTATCTCTGAAAATCCTCATTCCGAGAATCTGCTTCGCTGCACCCAAGTCCTTCATTTCGAATTCTGCTGACAGCTGCATCTTTAACTTCTTGATTTCGTCCATATCTGAGCCTGCTACTAACATATCATCGACATAAAGTAGCAAAATTATATAACTGGACTCGAATCTCCTGAAGTAGCAACAATGGTCAGCATTACGTTTGAAGTAGCCATTTTTCTGCATAAATCCGTCGAACTTCTTGTACCACTGTCTCGGGGCTTGCTTTAAGCCATACAGGCTCTTCTTCAATTTGCAAACGAGCTTCTCCTTTCCTTTGACTGAGAAGCCTTCTGGCTGCTGCATATATATTTCCTCCTCAAGGTCACCATGGAGGAAAGCAGTTTTTACATCTAACTGCTCCAAGTGCAAACCCTCTGCTGCAACAATACTCAAGACTGATCTGATTGTTGTCAGCTTCACAACTGGCGAAAATATTTCCGTGTAGTCAATTCCTTCTTTCTGCTGGAAACCTTTGACCACCAACCTCGCCTTGTATCTCTTTGATCCATCATGTTCCTCCTTGATTCTGTACACCCACTTATTTTGTAGAGCTCTCTTTCCTGTAGGTAACTCGGCTAGTTCCCACGTCTGGTTAGAGATGAGAGACTTTATCTCATCTTTCATTGCAAGCTCCCACTTGCCAGAATCACCGACCTGACATGCCTCATGATAGCATTCAGGTTCACCTGCATCAGTAAGTAACATGTAGCTCATGTACTTTCTATTTGGAACATGAGGTCTGGTTGACCTTCTAAGAACAGGAACTGGAGACTGTGATGCATCAGTCTCTAGAACAGGCTCCTGTAACTGCAGATCCTCCTCTATCTGCTGCGACGTACTACTTTCTGGAGCATCCAACTCAACATATGTTGGATCATCATGTACTGTGTCATCGGACTGCACTGCATTTCTGTCCTTGTACATAACCTTCTCGTTGAATATGACATCCCTGCTTCTAATGACCTTTCTGTTCTGGTCATTCCATAAGCGGTAGCCGAACTCATCTCCGCCATATCCAATGAATGTGCACTTTAGTGATTTGGGGTCTAACTTGCCCCTTGCCTGATCACTAATATGTGCATATGCGACACATCCAAAAACTTTCAAGTGGGAAAGTTTTATTTCTTTTCCGCTCCATACTTCCTCCGGTATCCTATACTCCAACGGTACCGAGGGTCCTCGATTGATCAAGTACACCGCTGTGTTGACTGCTTCTGCCCAAAACTGTTTGGGCAAGCCTGCATGTAACCTCATGCTTCTGGCTCTCTCCGTTAATGTCCGGTTCATACGTTCTGCAACTCCATTTTGCTGTGGAGTCCCTGGCAACGTCCTCTCCATTTTGATGCCATTCTGGTAACAGAACTTCTTGAACGCCATATCCGTATATTCTCCTCCGTTGTCGGACCTCAGCTTCTTTACTCGCAATCCTGTTTCATTTTCCACCATGGCTTTCCACTTCTTGAACACATCGAATACTTCGGACTTGTGTCTCAAGAAATAAACCCACACTTTTCTCGAGTGGTCATCAATGAAAGTCACAAAGTATGACTTTCCGCCAATAGATGAAACTGCGGTTGGTCCCCAGACGTCTGTGTGGACTAACTCAAGTTTCTCTTGCTTCCGAGTTCTGCCACTAGTGTTGAAACTCACCCTGGTCTGCTTCCCAAAGATGCAACTCTCGCATAAGTCTATATCAGTAGACTGAAGCTCTGGTAGTTTCCCCTTTGCATGCATATACTTGAGTCCCTTCTGACTCATATGCCCAAGTCTCTGGTGCCACAAGTTTGGGCCCTCCTTGCTTTCAGCAACTGAAATTGTTACACAAGCATCCGCCGTTGTGTAGAGGGTGCCAGTATCCTTGCCTCGAGCGATAATCATGGCGCCCTTGGTGATCTTCCAGTTATCACCAGAGAAGGTGGTGACATGTCCTTCTCCCGACAATTGCTTGACGGAGATCAAGTTCTTCCTCAATTCTGGAATATGTCTCACGTCCTTCAGCTTCCACACAGATCCATTGATCTTGATCTGTACATCACCTTTTCCGACCACGCCACACGGTTGATCATTACCGAGATATACTCTGCCAAAATCACCCCGCGTATAGTTTACAAAAATCTCATTGTTTGAGGTAGCATGAAAAGATGCTCCGGAATCAATCACCCAGTATTCCGTTTTTCTCTCCAAAGAGCATATCAAAGCATCGTCCGCTTCCTCTTCCACAACATTGACTTCTGTCCTGTCCTCCTTTTCTTTTGGAGGTCCTGTGCACTGATTTTTGTAATGACCGGTCTTGCCACACTTCCAACATTCCACAACCTTTGTCTTGTTGGAATTGTTTGGATTTCTGGACCTCGATCTGCCACTTCTGAATTTGCCGTTACCCCGCCCATTTCCTCTGTTGGAACTCCTGCCTCTGCTTTCCACGTTCAACGCCGATCCTGAAGTTGAGACACCTTCTGACTGTCGTCTGATCTCCTCCGTTAAGATCATGCTTACGACATCATCGAACTTCAATTTTGACTTTCCGACAGAGCCACTAATTGCTGTGACTGTACCATTCCAGCTGTCTGGCAACTGCCCAAGAATTAACAGAGCTCGAACTTCATCACTAAAAGTGATTTCGACTGTGTTTAGCTGGTCCGTCACTTCATTGAATTCATTTAGGTACTCCCCAAATCTTCCGCCTTCGGCCATCTTCATATTGAACAGTTTTTTAATTAAGTGGACTTTATTTGCTGCAGATGGCTGTTCATACATGCTAGAAAGGGCTGCCATGAGAGACTCTGTCGTCTTCTCATTTTTTATGTTGAAAGCCACTGACTTTGACAACGTCAGCCTGATTGTGCCGAGTGCTTTTCGATCAAGCAACTCCCAATCCCCCTGGCTTATATCTTCTGGCTTTTCTTTTAGTGGCTTGTATAGATCCTTCTGGTACAGATAGTCCTCCATTTGCATTTTCCAAAATCCAAAATTTGAACCATCAAATTTGTCAATTTTGGATATTTTCTCATCTGTCGACATTGCTCCCATTCGATCACAAAACAGTCTAAAGAAATCTTTTCTGATGTGGAAGATCAGTCAAAGCTGCAACCACAGAGCATACTAAGAATTTCAAAAGATCTCAATGAGCCAAAGCTCTGATACCAATTGTTGGGAATTAGGACGCAACTAATCCCGCCCAGGATCGATGTGACACAAATAAATTGGACTGAGAAAATATAAATACGCAAAAATAAAATGCAAATACGAAACACAAAGATTTACGTGGTTCAGCAATTTGCCTACGTCCACGGACCCACACCAATATATTTCACTAACTCGAAAAAATGAGGAGTACAAAAATACTACACTGTATTTTTATCTGCCTATGCAAAGGCTATTCTCTCCAACTCACTTTTCTCCCTATTTTGTGAAATGCTTCTCTTGTGTTGCTCTCTACACAAGATCACTCTTTGTTGTGGTGGTGTATTTTTCATTGAGGTTTTGCCCTCTATTTATAGGGAAAGTTTGGATAAAGAATCAACAATGGAAGGAATAAAATAGGTGTGAACATATGAGGATTGTAGGCTAATGGTGTCTTACCAAATAGGTGTGAACATGGACTATTAATGGTGGCTTGCCAATTTCAACAAAATTAGGCCACATTTTAGCCCCATTTTTCAACAATTACTGCACAAGGCCTAATTATGTTCATCGCAACATAAACAGCAAAAGTATCTTGATTACAGAAGATTGGAGGGCTAAGATTTCGGGATTCAGACGAGCAAGATCCAGGAGTTGCATTGAAGAAAAGAGAGGTACTCGCGAGAAAGATGCGGCCGTGGATGTGTATGCATTTGGTATTATTTTGCTCGAGATACTATCGGGTAAACAGGTCACTGCAAATGGGATGTCTTTTAAGAATTTTCTCGAGATTTTGGGTGATAAAGAGCTTCAAGAATCGTCGAAAAGCCTGGAGAAACTGAAGACATTTATTGATCCTGTAATGGAGAAGGATTACTCATTGGAAGGTGCTGTATTCTTCGCATGCTTGGCCAAGGCTTGTTTGGAGGAAGATCCATTCGAGAGACCTTCAATGAATGATGTATTGAAAGCTCTCTCCTGCACTATATGGGTTACCGGTTGAGCATGTTTGATTATGCTTAAATAAATCATAATCACGGAAAAACTGTTTTTTACGCAGATTCAAACATGCTCAAAAATGGTTTTAGTTAACCGTTAATAAGTAGTATAGGCATTTTCTTCTGGTTACAACTCTTAACATATTTCAATGCTTGTTCAGTAATGCTTACCTCTTCAACTCAGCGCTTTATAGATGGGCATCTGGATTGATAATGAGTTTTTAGGTGGAAAATTCTTACCTTACCTTTGAAAAAAAAAAGTAGCCGAGCCGAAGGAGCTTTCAAAAATAGAATTTGAGTACCACGTAAAAAAGCTAGCTGGATAAGCAAGACAGGGATCATCCACTTGTCAATGCTACCTTGGGGAGGAGACAAAACACTTTAATATAACAATAGAAACTCATATTCTAAAGCTTTTTCAATATCTAAACAAGATTACTATAGAAGATTTGGTGAACATTATTCAGAATCACAGCTCTAAGATGACTAGCATGAATGAGCTAGCTTCAACACTATAGTTATAGAATTCCTTAGTGCTTTTCTGTGAAACAAAGCCAAGCCTTTTACGCCTTCCAATGCCACGTTTCCCTGCTTGAGACTCTTTTATTAGCCTAGTCGTGAACCACCTGGTTGGAGCCATGGTTTACCTTGCTTCATATCCTCCTTTCTCTTTATCTAAGATTAAACTAAAGGTACCAAAGCAGGCATCCGTTATTTTTATTTTTATTTTTTCTTTTGGCTAAGAAGCCCGTAGGTTGTACACCAATCATACGTAGCTTGAACTGTGATGGCCACAATGCTTAGTTATTGCCGATCTGCAAGACACCTTCGGTTGAATATTCACACCTTCCCCTATGCACTTCCTAAATTCACTCCCGAAAATTGAAAGAGGAAAATAGGAATTGTAGCCTCCCGATATGCTGTAGTCAGCCTCACGTTGTGCCTGACTGGCAGTCTGCTATCCGCGCAGCTTTTCCTTTTTCAGGTTGTTCTTCAAACCTTCGAGCGTCGATCGTCGCTTGACCAGCTCCAAGGCTCTACCTGTCTTTTCATTGGTTTCTCCCAGGGGCCTTTATCGTATCGTATATGCATCTTCAAGAAATCAAGGAAGGCGCCGAATATATAGACAAGGTGGTCTCGAGAATGAAAGTCCATTCTCTCGTGCCCTAGAACTTGGTTGAACCAAACTGGTTCAATCTTGTGAAACTGTAGATTAGGCAACACCTGGCAGCCCGCCCAGAGTTTGCCCCTTCTCTGGCCTTAGTTGGTAATATATTCCTTCTCTCAGCAGGCAACAACACTAGGAGGAAAATGATCAGGATCTCACGTATGGCAACTGTTTGAACAAACTCCGAATCCAAGAGATACCTACCTAGAAAAAAAGGAAACTCGATGGTGAAAGAAGAGAGAAAAGACCAATTGAAGTACCCGTTGGTCCCTGGATGCGTTTAAACGCTTCCTTTAGTTGCTCCCAAAGAAATCTCCTCTCAAATATTAGATATGAGGACCATGAGGTCTTGTATCTCATCCAAGGCAGAAAAAATGTTTTTTATTTCATTTTTCCTAGTTGCTACAAGATAAAGCCTGATCAGATCTCTCTATCTCATTAATGTCCATGGTTTTCTTCTAGATCAACCAAATTATGTCGTTCCCGGGTTCTCATTCTCCACAGTAATGGCTTTACTACAATCCTTTCCCAAGCTTATGGCAATTTTGGCCACCTTTCCTCACTTTGGTTTCCACCAAGCCAATCAAATTTGTCTCTTGTGCTCTTATATAATCTTGGCCTCTCTGCTTCTCGACTTTACCTATCTTTCTAACATAACACATAAGGACCTTAATGTGGAACTATTGTTGTTTTTATATTCCCCTAGCACCTTAGCTCTGCCTCTAGTTTTTCGTCTTGTGCTTAGTCTGTGGCGCCCCGAGTTCTAAATACCCGGTTCACTACGTCATCTTCTGGTCTAAACTTTAAAATAATATTTTAGCGGAAGAAATAACTGAAATTCATTTTTTGGCAACATTAAATAAACTATAATGGTCGATAAAATTAAAAACTTTTATGAAACAATTCGAGATAATAAATCGAGCCATTAATATTGTAAACAATTGACAATGTCATAATTTCTCAAATAATTGAAATTCTCAAAATTATCCAATGTTTGGAAATACAGATCATTAAAATAAGATTTTCAACCATTTAACGACTATTACCACAATCATTCATCACTTGCCACCCTCTCCGAAATCTACAAATATTGTTAAAATAGACATGAGCATTTCATAGAAACACTCATTAGACTCATTGCCAATTAATTAATCTACAATATAATTGAACACGTAAATGCAGGCTCTTTAGAAATCATAGGGTGTGGGTTGCTCTTCTCGTGCATTAAAGCACATGGCTTCTCTTTGAAAATCATAGGCTCTTTAAAATCATAGGGTGTGGGTTGCTCTTCTCGTGCATTAAAGCACATGGCTTCTCTTTGAAAATCATAGGCTCTTTAAAATCATAGGGTGTGAGTTGCTCTTTCTTCTCGTGCACATAAGGCACATAAGTTATGCATAACATCATCATTTATCTTGCAAGATATTCTCTTCTTTCTTTTCTCATGCATAAAATCACATAAGTTATGACAAGCATAACATAAATATTTCATAAGAAATATATTCTCATTTCAACATAAATATTTCCGAAGAAATACATTTTCGTCTCTTTTCATAAAAATGACTTTCACATAAGTCACATAACATACACATTCACATGCAATCATAATTTAAATCAATTAATAGGGGCGAGTCTACCTTAAACTTAACGAGTGTGGTTGAGCGGGAATGACTTCAATCTTTCAAATCTCCATACGCCTCGTCTAGCCAATTAGAAAGTAAGTTAAATTAGTCTTTTGAAATTTGTAGTTTAAAAATGATAACTTAAAATTTTAGGGACTGAAATTGATGATTTGAGAGTTGGGGGACTAAAATGAATACTTTGAAAGTTGAGGGACTAAAATGAATACTTTGAAAGTTGAGGGACTAAAATAAATACTTTGAAAGTTGTGGGACTAAAATGAGTAATTTGAAAGTTGAGGGACTAAAATGAATACTTTGAAGGTTGAGGGACTAAAATGAATACTTTTCAAACTTGAGGGACTAAAATGTAAATTTTTCAAAAGTTTAGTTGAAGCTCAAGGGGCTGATTTAAATCATTTTGCAAACTTAGGGACCAAAGTGCAATTTCTGAATAATAAAAAATATTAAAATAAAAAATCTTTACTCTCTTCTTCCACTTTCAGCAGAGACGCGAGAGGGAGGAGGAGGGCGAGAGACAGGCGCCATCTCCGGCAGGATCGCTGCCATTACTTGGTGGCGCCGAAGGCGGATGGTGGGGAGGTTATGGACTCGATATTGGGTGTCAAAACAGGGTGAAAACCGAGGCTGAGTTCGCAATGAAACTCCAATCGAAGAAGCGGCGGTCGAAGGTAAGTCTTGGGCTTGGTTTATTCTGGGTTTTGGGTTTGTTTTATGGGGCTGATTGATGGGGATTTTGAGATTGGGCAGTGGAGGTGGTTGGTTCGAATGAGTTGGGGGTGCTGCAGGTGGTTTGGTAGTAGTGGTGGCCGGCTGTGTTGCTGGTGTTGGGGCGGTTTGTTGGTTGGGCTGGTTGTGTTGTTTGTGTATTGTGGTGGTGAGGATGATGCTGGTGGAGTTGACTGTGGTTCCAGCGGGGTGAGGGTGAAGTGGTTGATGAAATGTGACGGTGGTTGTTCGGCGATGGTGATGCTTGTGAAAGGACTGTGGTGCAGATTGTTTGGGAAATGCTTTAGCAGCTTGATGGGGTGATGGATTGAAGCTTAGGGCTGGGTGTTGGCTGATCATGGTTTGTGAGTGGTTGGTGGCTTGGCCGGCTGTGATGATGATGATGATGATGATGATGATGATGATGATGATGACGACGACGATGGAGGTGGCAGTGTGGTTCTTACCGTGAGCTTGGGTGCTGGGAGAACTGGTGGAGTGGCTGCTGAGAGAGAGAGGTTGATTGGTGAAAATGGTGTTGAAATGGAGATGGGAGGAAGCTGGATTGGGTTGAGAGGAGAGGTTGGGATCAGATTGGGTGGTGAGATAATGATGAGAGTTGGGTTTGGAGGGGTAGGTGGTATAGAGCTAGGGTATGACTTGGTATGGGATTGATGTGATAGGTGGGAGTTGGTGGTGTGACATCTTGACAAGCAATGCACGTAGTTCGAGGAAAATTCGCACGCGAATTCAACTGGGCTGGAAGAATGAAACTGATAAAATGGGCTTGACGTAATTTGGGATTTAAAATGATTTTGAAAATAATAATTTAAATAAATAAATAAAATAATAAAATTTTGGAAATTCGAAATTTAATTTAAAATTGAATTAACTCGATATTTCTCGACTTGGTTAGACGAACGCGTCGTGAAGTTAACTTAAAAATGAGCGAGATCGCAGCGACACGATTTTCGAAATTTTAAAATAATTATTTAATTGCGTGGAAAATTCTTGGTTGCTACAACCTTACCCCCTTAAAATAATTTCGTCCTCGAAATTAAACTTACTTGATCTATTCTTTCTGGATACTTGGCTAGGATCTCCTCTTCATTTCCCAAGTAACTTCATTACTATTGTGTCTACTCCACTGGACTTTAACTAAAGGAATCTCTTTGTTTCTTAAGACATGGACTTTTCTTCTCTACTATGCATATTGGTGTCTCTTCATAAGTCAAATCTTTCTGAACTGCAAGAGACTGATAATTCACGACATGACTATGATCACGAACATACTTTCTTAATAGAGAAACATGAAAAACATTGTAAACAGCTTCAAGTTCTGATGACAAAGCCAACAATAACCCACATTATCCACTTCTCTAGTATTTCAAATGGTCCGACGAAACGAGACCTTAATTTCTCTTTCTTGCCGAAACAAAAAATACCCTTCATAGAAGCTACTTTCAAGAACACTTTCGCTCTAATCTCAAACATTAAATCTTTTATTCTTTGATCGGCAATGTTTTCCCGTCTGTCTGTCTTGCAAACGTCAACCTTACTCATTCTCAATAGGACAATTCAAAGAGGAGAATGAGGATAGCTAACTACCGCTAAAAGTCAGACTACGAGGCTTCTTAGCCCACAACAAACTATTTGTGAGAACTAAATGCGTACAAAAGGTGAAAAACAAGTAAATCATATGAACATGTAAACATATTTAACCACTAAAATTATAATTAAACTTTGCCAAACATGCTTCTCAGCTATTACTAGGCAGCCTCGTAATTCAGTGGATGAATGAACATCCAGTGGGAGAAAAATCAAGTCGGACATTATTGGACATGTTACATTTCCGAGGAAAAAAAAAAAAAAAAAAAAATCTTCGAAATTGAGATATTACATCAAGAACAGTACAATTTCAGTTGTCAAACCACGTCCTAATGGGAATTTACAAATTAGAAAACTAAGATGAGTTAGCATTTTGATTAGCTGGTCAGAACATTTACAAACCAGAGGAATTATACACACTTTTTTCTGCATTATGTGTCTGCTTCACATCTGTTCCTCGGCTCAATAAAATTCAGGCAAACACCATATGCACAATTCCGATCACAATTCTGGCAATTAAAAAATCACTGCACTGTATTCGGTGGTTATATGCGCTTCATCCTCAGCAGCCAGAAACTGCATTAGATATGCCTAGCCCGTTTTTTCAAAATCTCCTGAGATGATCCTCTGTGAAGAAAGGATGCCTAAGAGCCTCACAAGCTGACAACCTTTCCGAAGGATCATACCTAAGAAGCCCTTGTAATAGATGAATAAGATCTCCTGCAGAATGATCTACATGCTGCATGACAAGATTTTGAAGACGAGGCAATTTCAAAACAGCTTTAATACTATCTCTAGATGATGCTCCTTCCGGCCAGTCTAACCTACCCCTTCTAGTATATTTCTCTGCGTGTCCACTGGGAAATAATAAATATTTAGAAACTACACAGCAATTAACCAATGATATAATTTCTGTTATTCTTAGCATCAAATAAAAAAGCAATACTACTTACTCCGCTCCCTTCAACATGTGCTGGGGTAGAGGTCCAAGGACCCTCTCCATCATAGAAAGGTGTTCCAAATTCTCATGCGTTTGGAACAATGCTTCACCCTGGCATAGCATTCAAGCCAAGTCACTTGCTATTATAATGAAGATAAGATAGGATAACAAAACCATTACATATCCCAAAATTTAAGGAGATGGCATATATCTAGCTTACCGAGCAAAGCTCCACTAAGATACAGCCAACACTCCATATATCACACGGATAACTCCACCCAAGTCCTGTGGAGCAGAACCAACTTAAAAAGGTTGAATAATAAATAAGCAAGCAAATAAAGCTTTGGACTAATTCTAACATGTATCATAAATATTTTTACCTAGAATAACTTCTGGCGCACGGTAATGTCGGGTTGATACTGTGTATGTCTGATCCTGCTTATTATAAGTCGTGCTACCAAAATCAATTACCTTAATAGCACTGGACTTCGGAATTCTCTTGTAGTACAAAGCATCCTTTGGGGACCCTGAGGAACCCTGAAAACAGTATACTACTCTGAGAATTACGACAGACATTTGATGCAGACAGATGATCAAAAAAATCCTTTTAACTCTAAAAAGGAAGCCCAAGTTTCTACTTTATTCAGCAAAATTATCAACTATATAATCGTCACACAACTGACTACCTTGTAGTCAGGAACTTTTACGTATTCCGATGAGACTAGAAGAATATTCTCAGGCTTCAAATCAGTATGGATGAGGTGCAAATCATGCATAACTGCATATTGAAAACATTCAACATTACAACACAACGAGAAAACAAGGTATATCTAGAATGCGTTATATTTAAGTAGAAGTGATCCAACTCAAGTCAATCCTACCATTTACCAGATATAAATTATAAAGATTTTTTTTTTTTATCTAAAACATGTACAATGGATGAGGAGACTATTTACACACATGCTACACATTCCAAAAGTTGTCTGCCAATCTCACGAACTAGATCAGTGGGAAATGAGCGATAATTGTTTTTGCGTAGGAAATCGTATAAGCTTGGCCCAAGCTTCTCAAAGACCTGTTAAAACCATCGGAGTTCATTCACAATCTTAAGTCCCAAAACATTTGTTAAGTTGGGGAAATTAATCCACCAAATCAATCGCACTTACAATACAGATATGGTTACGATAGTCAAACCAGTTCCTTATTTGTACACAACTGCAAAGAATAAACACATTCAACTACTGCAACAATTTAGAAAATCCAATAATACTTGCTGTCTATATATATGTATAAGTGTCGAATGAGAGACAATTTTACTCACAGATTGCCACCAATGTCATGCCTTCCAAGTTGTTGGAGCACCTCTACCTCAATCATTGCTGCTTCACGATATTTCCTAATTCCACGAACAACTTTAATGGCAACCATTTCTTTTCTTTCCTTATCCCAACACTCTAAAACCTGGCCAAAGGTCCCTGCCAAAAGTAAAAGGTTCAGCAACGAATAGAAATGACAGCACTGCATGGTACCAAGGAAATTCGTCAAATTAAGAATAATACCTTCACCCAGCTTGCCGTGAATTTTATCTGCAAATATACAAAAACAGTACAATAATTAGATAACAGGAAATCCATGGGGTAAATTGGATGATTCAAGATCCAAAAGGCAGGAAAAAACCATCATGTATTTTCACCGAAAAAATTATTTTGAAACCTTAATATTACTAACCCAGAGGTACTGCACATTTGAAAATGTCCAAGGAAACAGAAAAAGGATAAAAAAGAAACAGAAAATTGAAGCGGAAAAAACACATTGGTATAGTCCATAAGAAAAAGGATATAAATATTAGAAATTGTTTTGATGAAGTAGAAGGTAGTTACAGCGAGAAGTCAAGTTTTCTCCAAGCTCAAACTTATAATGCCCATCCTTGCCATCTTCTTTCCACGGAGGAGAACCATTTCGAGCCAGGTCCTTAACAAAAAAAGAACTAGGAAGATCTGATATTGCGCTTGAAGGTGCATGGCTTGTCACATTACAAAGCTCTTGTCCACAAAATAGTCCTAGCTGAGCCTACACAGGCATTCATTCACATTTCCTCAATATAAAAATTTCAAGATTTATTTTATTTACCTCCACAACCACCTTCCATAACGAACTAAATAAATCCCTTTCATCATTGAGCATCAAATTATTAACAACCCTATTGTCAAGTGCTACTCACCAATCATCATCGCACACTCTAAAACAAAGATATATCAATCATCACTCTAATATCACGATAAAGAAATCCAGGATTTAATCTTCATAAGAAAGAAACTAAAATATACAATCATACATTTCAAAACTTCAGAAACTCATGTAACCAATTCCACAAAAACTTCAATTAATTAAATTTGGAAGTTAGAGCAAATTTATCATCATTGCAAATAATAACAATCATCATATGATGAAAATGAAATATCTCTATAAGAGAACAATGCTTATCTGCTTAATATTGTCAACATTAATATCGATAACACCAAAGAATAATAATACATAAACATAAATATTAACCTACAGCTTCAATATCAAGAAGCCAATAATTATTTCGGATATATATTTCTTTTACAAGAAGATTTCTACCAACAATTCCTCATTTTTCATAACATAAGGAAGCATTAACACATATCTTTTGCATAAATTGAAATTAAGAAATTTAAAAAATTACAGTTTTTTCATACCTGATCCAGTAAAATTCTTACTTTCACCAGATCTACAAAAAACCAAAAGGGGGGGAAAAATACACACACACACAACAGTAGATCTGAAAATACCTTAGGAGATTCCTGAGGTAAAACGTCCCAACCCAAACGGGGCCTCTTCCTCGGTCGCCGATCCATCGTCAACTCCGTCACACGTTCCATTTCCATTTCAGAATACATAAGAAGATTGTTAAAGGAAATTATCTAGAAGAGAGAGCTTTCGTTTCCTTAAGAGAGAGAGAATGTGAAATTTGATAAGATGCGTTTGCACGACGCTACCCCCAAATGTTGCGAAGAGTCGCTTGAAGGTAATCTGATACAACCCCTTTTTTTTTCATTGATGGTTCTCAGCATATTCGAGAATATTGTTAGTGGGGTTAAACTAGGGCGAACACGGTTCAATTTGGACGATTTTTGAGAAAATTTCAAATCAAATCATTTAAAGCGTGTTATGATTTTTTCAACTCAAATCAAACCATTTCATTTTGTAAACCAAATCAAATCAAATCTTTTTGTTTTTGCGATTTAGTGCGGATTCAAATCACGATTTACAAACAAAATAAATTGACATGTTCTAAATAAATTTAAGCAAATATATTTGACTAGAATTTCGACTTAAAGTGTTGATACAAATCAAAATAATGTATTATTATATCACTAATAGAGAACAAAAAAATACAAGATAAAGTATTAATTTACACTTTTAATTACGTAATGAAGCGAGATTCAGTCAACAAGAAAACAAGTTTGGAAAACATATTTCAGAAGTGTGTATCGACATCTAACTCCTCACCAAGAAAACAAGTCTGAATCTTTTGGCAGCTTGTCAGTACATCAAAAATGTTATTTTTTACTCCATACATATATTTACTTATTTACATTGGTGGAATATAAATTTCTGCTACATTTATTTTTTTTAAATTGAAAGTTGACCTTTATTAGATAAACAAATAGAGTATTACCATAATTTGCATTCTGGAAGTAATTGTAGTTAATTCATCTGTAATTTTAATAAGCAAAATGCTATAAAAATAAGGATGAGTAATTTAATTATTGGGAAGACTAGCAACTAAATCCTTTAACAGCTTACCACTACATAAAAAATGTTATTTTTTCCTCCATACACATGTTTATTCATACTTACATTGGTGGAATATTATAAGTTTATGCTGCATTTTTTTTTTAAATTAAAAGTTCGCATTTATTTTTTATATTTATAATTTTTTAAATTTCAGCGAGTTAGCGGTTTAAAATAGGGATTTTGAAAATTGAAACATAAACCAAATCGTTTAAGGCGGTTTGAAAATTTTTCAAACCAAACCAAACCATATCACATTTGAAATCGAATCAAACCTTGTGATTTGGTTCGATTTTGCGGTTGACGGTTTATTTGCTCACCCCTAGGTAAAACGACACGTTTGGATTGGCTGAAAGATGTGTCTAGAGCTTGTTTGGTAATTTTTGAAGCTTTTGTGATTTTTTTAAAAAAAGAATGTATTGTTTAAAAATGTTTGAAAAGTCAAAAACTTTGAGTTTGACTAAGAATAGATGGTTAAGATTGAGTTTAAAAAATGAAGATAAAAAAAAAAAATCACATTATGAAATGATCTCTAAGTAACTTATGTATATACAAGCAATCATTTTCTTAAATTGCTTTTCAATTACACATATTTTTCTAAAATCACTTTTCAACTATATATTTATCATGAAAATAGCACATTCACAAACAATTTTTTTTACAAATAGAGCGTTAATAATATATTTTACTTGGGCTTGCAATGGGTGGGTATCTCTGCCCCAAGCTCCGTCCTACGAAAACTAGCAAAACTCAAATTCACGGTCTCACCCCTCAAATTTCAGGACAGGGGCGGGTTCCTTCCGGGGCAACACTGACGCCCCGTTTATATTTTTCTTCATTTCTTCTATAATTTTTTCTCAATAATCAATCGGAGTGGGAAGCCCCACCCAGCTCAGGTTTCCCCATTTCGAGGGTCGATATTGTGAGTTTTTTTTACCCCATTAGGGTGGGGGTCGTGTCGAGTTCTAAGCATGGCGTATATTTTGACATATCTAATTATACTAGTATATCGTTTTATTGCGGTTGGATGTTTATAATCAATACTTTCAAGTTTCAATAAAATGAATATCTCAATTATTTTATTCAATTGCATGTAACATAAACAAAGTTCATGTAGATCCTTTTCAACTATATCAGTAAAAATTACGGTTAAGATAATCATAATTCTTGTGTCTCAATTCATGATATCAATCAAACAAGTCGATCAATCATATTCCATTCACGTTATCAATTAATATGTCAATTACGTATATTATGCTCTTGTTTCAATTATGCATATTTTACTTAAGTAAACATTCATAACTTCACGTTATCTATCAAATGAACAAATTTCATTCATAACATCAATCAAATCATTCGTATAGGGATATGAACATCTAAGGAGAAGAACGTTTTTCGAAAATGTTCCAGCAAAGGTCAACCCTTAGGACTTGGGGTCGACCCTAGCTAAAAACGCCATCTGCGTGAGTATCGACCCTTACGCATGCATAAAGGGTATCGACCCCTCTACAGGGGGATTGACCCCTATGATTTAAATTTGCATAATCTTATTCTGAATTTTCATTGGTCTACACTTACCAATTTTAACTTCCATATATGCCAATTTACTAAATTCAAGTAAAACATATTATCTATCAATTTTATTCTATTCACAACCTACGAGATTCAAGTAAAATATGTTATCAATTATACTGTACTCACAACCTATGAGATTCAAGTAAAACATGTTGTCAGTCGAGTTATTCATGTAAATATACTCTACTCACATCCTATGAGATTTCATAATTCAACTAAGTATACTCAAATCATATAAATCAAGTAAACATATTCGGTTAAAATTATTAATCAAATGAATTATGTAAACATATCTCACTCACCTTATTTAATGGATATACAGCTCCTGGAATAATTTCATGCTGAAACGGGTACCTTTCAACTATCTTTCTGAGAAGTACGTGGAGAAATCAGTGTACAAATCCTAGTATAAAGTTCTCCACTAGGCCAATAATACATCATTGGAATTATCTTTGAATTTGGAGTTCATTGCAATTTATATATCTCAATTCTGAGTTGTAACACAAAAGTTATAACTAGACAAAGTTGGGCCGTCAAGCTGTTTGTCAGGCTCATTTGAATACTCAGAGAGCTGATTAGTGCCCGTAAGTCTACCCCAGACTTGCAAGGGTTGACTCATGCACGTTTGCAAAGAAAAATTCGTGCTTTCGAGCTCCATTTTTTTTTTACCATTTTAAAGCTCCAAAAGATTTAAAATTTCAAAATTGAGTAGTGGGGAAAATTTTATAGCACTGAAAGGGTATTAAAATAAGTTCTTTCCTTAATCTACTTGATGTAGAACATGTTGCATTAGAGTTTGAAGAAGAGATTGATCGAAGATTGATCAAGAAAACAGGAGTTTCGAATAAACGATCATAACTTTTTGCACTGGTGTCAGAATCTTTATTATAATATGTTTTCGGAATCGTTGCACAGCACTCTAAGACATCCTAACCTAGGTTCCCTAGTTGAGGTCGTTTTCGGCTTCAAAAATGTAGTTTAAAGACAGTTACCGACCACTTAAAGTTTTCTCTCGTTTTATTTAAATTTTCCTTTTAAGTCGTTTATTTTTATTGAATGTCTATTTTCGTCTTTTTACTCAATTAGGGTTCGTAGAGACGCTTTAAAAAGTTGTTTTGTCATTTAATTGTGCATTCATTGATATGAAATAAAATCTCTTTCCGTTCTTTGGGATTTACGTTTGTAAATCTTTACTTCCATTCTGCGTCACAACTCTCAACAATGGAAATTTTGAAACTATATTCATCTTAACTATGTTGTTGGTTTATTTATCATGGTTAGACTTCTCTCTTCACCCTCAATATGGTTGTGGGTGATGAGATATGCTTCTCTATTTATAGGTTGAGTTTCATCATACTTTTTCTTTCTAATTTCTTTATTCTCTATTAATCATTACTTAAATAAGTCGCATTATCCATGAGCAACTTGGCATTACAGGGGTAGTGTGGCAAAGCTAGGTGTCAAGGACCGCAGCTAATACTTAGCCCCTTGACCCACTCCCAGCCGCAGTTTGCCCAACTTTGGCCGCACTTTGTAAATATTGATGTAATTATTGTAATTCCTTTTTAATTATAAAAGTTTATTATGATTATTCAACTTTTTATAGTCTACTCTTGTCACTAGGGTTTTTCTCAGAAATCTATTATAGGGGGTATTAGAATTTAAAATTTTCAAGCTTTTGGTGTCCACCCCCTGCACCAACATTTGTAATTTACTGCTTTCATCAATCAATGTAATTTACTGCTTTCTGCAATCAATGAAAATTCAAGTTTCAATGCATTCAAGTTTTCTCTTGTAAAGTTTATTTCAATTTGTAATCAAACTTTCCTTCGTCCCGAGAAAAGCGAGTAAAGGCGGAAGGTAGTCTAGCGGAGCAGACTACTGCCACATGGTGCCCCTTTCTGTGCTAAGAAGAAAGGCACCCCGTGAAAGTTGGTATCAGAGCCTTGGCTCTTGTCCCTCGATAAGAAAGCAATGGATCCGAAGGCTTTGGATCCGAATGCATCACAGATCACCGATATGACTGATGCTAAGAAGAGTACTAAACAACGCGTGGATGCTCTTGATGGGCAAACTACAAGGTTATGCTATGCCGTGGAAAACCTGGAGGAAAAGGTTGAAATGGCGGAATCGTATATTCGAGATATACACATCCAACTAGATGAAAGCCGAGCGGCTTGCACAGCAATGACTGAAGCTGTTGCAATCATTCCTGGTCTACAGGAAGAGATGGAAACGATGTGAGTTCAGCTGCGAATTCCCCAACGTGTGGTGGGCAATGGGCAAGCTCCCGCACAAGAAGAGTATGCACCTAGGGTCAGAATCCCTGAACCGTGTACCTATGGAGGGGCACGGGATGCAAAGGAAGTTGACAACTTCCTGTTTGACATGGAACAATACTTTCTTACTGCTATCATCAGAGATGAAGCAAGAAAGGTGATTACAGCTACCATGTATCTGGGCAGAGATGCAAAGTTGTGGAAGCGGTCAAAATATGTGGATATTCAGGCCAACAGGGTCAAGATAGATTATTGGGATCTTCTAAAGGAAGCAATTAGAACTCAGTTCTTTCCAGAGAATGTGGAATATGAAGCCCATCGGGCATTGCGGGAATTGAAACATACTGGCTCCGTCTGGGAGTATGTAAAAGCCTTTTCCTGGGCATATGTTAAATATTCGAGTCATGTCAGAAAAGAACAAGCTTTTCACCTTCATGGAGGGCTTAAAACAGTGGACACGTACGGAACTCCAGAGGCAGAAGGTTTCGGATTTGAGCACGGCAATGGGAGCTGCCGAATGCTTAATGGACTATTAGACTGAAACCAAGAAGGATAGACCGTCCATGAGTAATCAATCTAATGGTGGAGGGAATAAGCAATTCAGAGCTAGCTCGAGCTCAAATGGGGGAGAACGGTACTCCAACCAAAGAGGCGGCGGATATCAAGGTTCTCGTCATAACAACTCTCACGTTATCACCAAGGTGGCCGTCAAGGCAACTATCAAGGTAATAACCAAAGCAATTGGAATAGAGGAAAGACAGCGGAGGGTAGATCCGATACTGCTCCGAAAATTGTTTGCTCTTTATGTGAAGGACCTCATCGGGTGGCTGATTGTCCACATAAACGAATGGTAAATGTCTATTGTCAACTAGCAAGTGGGGTATCAACTTCAAAGCAAGATGCCCCTCCTGCTAGTGGCGAGACCGATTCTGAAGAGGAAGAGGAGGTGGTTGGTGCCTTTTCACATCGGTGTAACTCAATATCACGCCGATCAACTGAAAAAGAGAAAGTCCGTTCAAATGAGGTCAAACAAGAAGAATCCAAAGCTCGTATTTGTAGGGCTAAGGGATTAATTTACATTGATGTAAAGATCAATGGAAAGTCAATTAAGGCCATGGAGGATACCGGAGTTACCCATAACTATCTTGTAAGTACTGAAGTTGAGCGCCTTGGGTTGGTTTTAGAGAAGGGTAGCGAAAAAGTCAAAGCTATCAATTTGGCTGCTCAACCAATTGCGAGAGTAGCCAAATCTATGTTAATCAAGGCTGGTCCATTTGAGGGAAGGACTAATCTTTCGGTGGTTCAGATGGATGATTTCAAACTTATTTTGGGATTGGAATTTCTTCGAGATACGAAGACCGCAGTGATCCCACACTCTGATTCCTTAATGATGATGGGTAGTAAGCCGTATGTTATACCTACAGTGGCAGGAAAAGTTGGCGAGAAGAGCATCTCGTCCATGCAATTCAGTAAGGGCTTCAAGAGAAATGAGCCCTCATTTTTGTGCACTCTTCGTTTAGAAGAGATTGAAGAGGCGCCTGGTCCTATTCCAAAACCTGTCCGAAAGCTTATACAGGAATTTGAGGATATAATTCCAGAGGAGTTAACAAAGAGATTGCCTCCTAGGAGGGCAATTGATCACGAAATTGAACTTATTCCAGGGTCCAAGCCACCTGCCAGGGCACCATACCAGATGTCTCAACCTGAGCTAGAAGAGCTTAGGAAGCAACTAGGAGAAATGTTGGAAAGTGGGGTTATCGTGCCTGTGAAATTACCATATGGAGCTCCCGTGTTATTTCAGAAAAAGGGAGATGACTCTCTCAGAATGTGTTGTGATTATCGTGCCCTGAACAAGATAACTGTGAAAAATAGCTATCCTATTCCGTTGGTGGCAGATTGCTTTGACCGACTAAGCAAGGCAAGATATTACACGAAAATTGATCTTCAATCTGGATACTGGCAAGTTCAGATCAAGGAGGGAGATGAAGCAAAGACGACTGTGGTGACCAGATATGAAGTTTTTGAATTTAAAGTCATGCCTTTTGGTTTGACAAATGCTACTGCTACTTTCTCCACGATGATGAATCAGGTGCTTCACGGGTTTCTGGATGATTTCATGGTCGTGTACCTGGATGATATCGTAATCTACAGTGACACATTGGAGGAACATGTGCGACATGTTAGAAGAGTCCTTAGTCGACTCCGAGAGAATGAACTTTATGCTAAGCCATCCAAATGCTCATTCGCCCAAACTTCTATCAGCTTCTTGGGTCACATCATTGAACAAGAAAATGTTCGCATGGATTCGAAGAAAGTCGCAGCAATCAAGGATTGGCGACCACCAAAGAACGTACATGAAGTACGCTCGTTTCTTGGGTTATGCAATTACTACCGAAGATTCGTGAAGGGATACTCAGAAATTGCACTGCCCCTGACGGAGCTGACGAAGAAGGAAAAAGTTTGGGATTGGTTAGCACAATGTCAAGCTGCTTTTGAGAAGTTGAAGAGGTCCATGTGGATGAACCCGGTATTAGCCTTACCGGACATGACAAAACCATTTGAAGTGCAGACAGACGCTTCTGACTTTGCGCTTGGGGGAGTCCTAATGCAAGAGGGACATCCGGTAGCTTTTGAAAGTCGAAAGCAAAATGATGCAGAACGCCGTTACTCGGCACACGAGAGTTGCTAGCGGTGGTCCATTGCCTCCGAGTATGGCGTCACTATTTATTGGGGTCCCCATTTATTGTGAAGATTGATAATACGGCTGCTAGCCACTTCATGTCACAGTCGAAACTCTCGAGCAAGCATGCTCGTTGGCAAGAAATTCTTTCGGAGTTCAATTTCATGTTAGAGTATCGTCCTGGATCCAGTAATCACGTTGCAGATGCTCTCAGTCGTCGGGCTAACTTAGCTTCTATTTGTACAATGACTTCTCTTTCCGGGAGCGGAGTTACCACAGATATCAGAGATCGAATAAGGGCACTTCTGGAGAAGGACCCAGCTACACACTATTTGATCGACCTCATCAAGTAAGGCAAGACTCGTCAGTTCTGGGTAGATGGGGGTCTATTGAAGACAAAAGGGGATCGTCTGTATGTTCCAAAAGGTGGAGACTTGAGGAAATCCTTAATAATGGAATGCCACAACACACTCTGGGCCGGACATCCAGGAGAGGAACACACTCGTGCACTATTACAACGTGCATTCTATTGGGCTCGAATTCGGGACGACATTGCTACTTATGTGAAAACTTGTCTCGTTTGTCAGCAGGACAAGACAGATCATCAGAAGAAGGGGGGCTTGCTTGAACCTCTTTCCGTCCCATCCAGGCCATTTGAAAGTGTATCGACGAATTATATAATTGGATTGCCAAAAGTCTCAGATTTTGGCACCATTATCGTGGTGGTCAATCGTTTATCAAAACATGCTACTTTCATCGCAGCGCCTAAGTATGTTTCCGGCGAAGAGACAGCTCATCTCTTCTTCAAGCATATTGTCAAATACTGGGGATTGCCTAAAGACATCGTTAGTGATCGAGATACTCGGTTTACTGGCATATTTTGGATCGAATTGTTCAAACTTTTTGATTCAACTTTGAGCATGAGTTCTAGTTTTCACCCTCAAACTGACGGACAGGCTGAGCAATTCAACTCTATGCTGGAGGAATATCTTCGGCACTTCATCTCTGGTTCGCAGAAAAATTGGGTGAAACTCTTGGATGCTGCCAAGTATGCTTCAATGCCCAAAAGAGCTCTTCCACCAATAAGAGTCTTTTGAGATTGTTACGGACCAGCAACCCTTACTCCCTCATACTGTAGATCTGAGCTCAAGTACCAAGTCCCCTCAAGAAAGGAACTTCTCTCAAGAATGGAAACGAAATATTGAAATTGCTCGAAACTATCTTGAGAAAGCTCAGAAACGATACAAGAAGTCTGCTGATCTGAAGCGCCGTTTTGTTGAATTCGAAATGGGAGATTTGGTGATGGTTAAGCTTTCCGATAGAAACTGTTACAAGCTCACCAGAGGGAAAGACTCAAGGTTGGTTCCAAAATACATAGGGCCATTACCTATCGTGAAGAGAATTGGAAAAGTTGCTTATAGAGTAGAACTCCCTTCTTGGTGCAAAATCCATAATGTCCTCCATGTCGGTGTTCTTAAGCCATACTTTGCAGACAAAGAGGACATTTCCAGAAATAAGTCGAAGCGACCTGTGTTTGAATTGAAGAGAACTGGAAAGAGAGTTGTTGAAGCTATTCTGGATCACCGAGTTACCCGAGCTTCCAAAAAATATCATCAAGAGTATTTGGTCAAATGGAGCGGATGCAGCGGCGATGAGAATACTTGGGAAAGAGAGAAAGACCTTGGAGCCTTCAAGCTTCTTATCGAAGAATATCATGAACTGATGGCACCGGGGACGTCGCCAAAACAAATGGGGGAGAATGTCAAGGACCGCAGCTAATACTTAGCCCCTTGACCCACTCGCAGCCGTAGTTTGCCCAACTTTGGCCGCACTTTGTAAATATTGATGTAATTATTGTAATTCCTTTTTAATTATAAAAGTTTATTATGATTCTTCAGTTTTTTAATGTCTACTCCTGTCACTAGGGTTTTTTCTCAGAAGTCTATTATAGGGGGTATTAGAATTTAAAATTTTCAAGTTTTTGGTGTCCACCCCCTGCACTAACATTTGTAATTTACTGCATTCATTAATCAATGTAATTTACTGCTTTCTGCAATCAATAAAAATTCAAGTTTCAATGCATTCAAGTTTTCTCTTGTAAAATTTATTTCAATTTGTAATCAAACTTTCCTTCGTCTCGAGAAAAGTGAATAAAGGCGGAAGGTAGTCTAGCGGAGCAGATGACTGCCGCACGGTGCCCCTTTCTATGCTAAGAAGAAAGGCGCCCCGTGAAACTAGGGATTACTCACCAAACTAATTCTCCACAAGCTAAATAACTACGTATGCTACATGATTTTTCTTCCATGTTTGGTCCATATTTTGAAGACCCGATTAATATTTAAATATTACATTTTTGATATCTACAAAAAGTGTTAATAACCTAGTTTCATTTAAAATTCTCTATGATTTAAACAATTTGATATAGTAAAAGTCAAAGAATGCATCTTAGAACTAAGATTTCAAAACTTTCAATAGTGTGCTAACTTCAAAATTTCACTAATTATAATTCGTCGATAGAACTTGCGAACCGAATTCATATTCTTGAAGATCATCTTGAGGACTACATCATAGATATATTGAATACTTCCAATTGGATATTGGATGTGTTCAAACGATCGTCTCGAAAAAAAGACATTTTCAACGTTTTCCTTAAATTAGAATTCTATAATTTTTATCATTTTAATTTATTTATTTTGCAATAATATCTCAAATTAAATTATTTTATTTTATTACATCATTGATTACTAGTCGAAACTCCCTAAATATTTGGGATGTTATAGTTTTTGTATATAACGTTAGTCCCCTAAATTCAAATTCATATTTATTTGAATGGAATGATTTTTTATACTTCTTTGCTTCAAGTACAAAAATATTTAAGCCTCTGTTCGGATAATAAATACAGTTTATAAACTAGATTTTCCGATTTTCAAGGTGAGATGTAGGTTTAAAAATTGGAGAGAGAAAAGATGTAGGGTTAAAAAGTAGTTTGGGAAATTGTGTAAACTATAAATTAGTTTACAATTGATTTTTTTGGTAGATCCAAACAGAGGCTAAACTATCTAAAGTATTATCCTATCCATTGCACGGGTTCTTTTTTCGAAATATCATACTGAGTAGAGATTGAAGCATAATAATTGGCTTCTATTAATTCCGAGGCAGTTATAGCAAATGGAATCTAAGTTTGGAGTTGGCTTCGTCTTTATTTCAAGATCATACATAATCATACTATTGTTCTGTAGTCTTTGGTAGAAAGCATCAATCATAAGCTCAATCAACATCGTTCACAAACATAAGCTGAGTTGTGCACTATCACAATGTTACACTACTTACCTAATGCAATATTACAATTTTACCTACATAGCCACTGATATCCAAAGCTTAACAGGTGGTCTCCCATCTGGTACTGATCCATTCCATGTAATGCTGCAACCTCTTGCATTTTGGAATACTTTTTGTTGAGATTATCGTGTACAAATCGTGTAAAATGCAGATTAAACAATAAAGTAAACAAGAATCAAAGAAAAGGAACAAGAAAACATTGAGAAATTGGTGACCCAGTTCAGCAAATTGCCTACATCTAGGGGCTCAGCAAATAGCCAGTTCCACTATGAATCAACCTTCCAATGAGAGTATTTTGAATACAAGAATCAACCAAGAATCACGCATGGTTTCTTCCGAAGAAACCAACCCGCCGACTCACTACACAACTACAAACCGCGCCTAAACAATAAAAGAGTCTCAACAATCTAGTCTACAATAATGACCCAGATTATACTACATGTATTTCACAAGAAGGTAGTGAGAAACAACATAAATCAGAAAAGGTAGTGTCGCACGGGAGAGGAGAGAGAGAGAGAGAGAGAGAGAGAGAGAGAGAGAGAGAGAGAGAGAGAGCAGAGAGAGAGTGTGTTCCATCTAGAAAACGAGCCAACCAAGAATATATCTTTTGACGAATAAACCCTAGCCCTTGGATCTGGTCCAAGGGTTCAAAAGGTGGTTGCAAATAAGCCCTCCAACCTTTATTGCACACGTGGTCCTCCAAGTTCAAAATATCATCAATTTGGGTATCACATTTTTACAATTTTTACCTTGATCTCCAAATGTTCCTACTCTCATGGTTGCTGAAAACAAAGTGAACGCAGCTAATCTTCCATTATTGCCCAGTACCTGCAAAGAAAATTAGCCATAATTAGTTTTCAGAATTGATAAACAAGTCTTAAACTTACAAGAAGATATAATTTTTGTTCCCATATTAGATGGGTTACAGTCAGTATGTATTTTTTCAAGTTTCAGATCACCAGAAGCAATTTTTTCTCTAACAAAATTATACTTCACCTCTATGTGTTTAGACCTTTCATGATAGACAGGATTTTTGCACAATAAAAGAACACTACGACTATCAGTATAAATCACGGGAGTATCATGCAGGAATTGAGTTCACTTAAGACTCCAGTTAACCAATTACATTCCTTCACAGCTTCGGTGATAGCTACATACTCAGCTTTTGTACTAGACGGAGTAACTATAGGCTGCAATTGGGATTTCCAGCTTATACAACTGTCTCCTAATGTGAAGAAATAAGCAATAGTGGACTTTCTCTGGTCTTTGTCACCAGCGAAATCATAATTCACATACCTTTTCAGAGTCAATTTATCAAGCCCTTTTTCATAAGCTAACCCAACATTAATAGTTCCAGGTATGTACCTTAACAGCCACTTTAACCCAGCCCAGTGAGGCTTCCCAGGGTTAGACATAAATCTACTTAAAAAACTAATGGCATAGGTCAGGTCAGGCCGTGTAGTGATCATGGAAAATATAACAGATCCTATTGCATTAGCATAAGAAATGTTTTCCATCTCTTTAAGCTCAGTTTCAGTCGTAGGAGATTGAAGGGATGACAAGTTCATATGTCCAGCAAGAGAAACAGAGACAGACTTGGCATCTTTCATTCCAAACTTAGTTACTACCTTTTTTCAGTTAACATTCTTGTGTTATAAACAACCTATTCTCAGTTTATCCCTCTTAAGGACCATACCTAGGATTTTCTTTGCATTTCCTAAGTCCTTCATGTCAAACTAGGATTTTAAAAGATTTTTAATTTTCATGATCTCACCATTACTAGGGCTAGTAAAAAACATATCATTTACATATAGAAGTAGGTGCACTTCACTTCCATATTTACGATTATTATAGTAAAGGTAAGAATCATACTCACTTCTTTTAAAACCTATCTTAATAGCATATGAATCAAAACATTTATACCATTGCCTAGGACTTTGTTTTGAACCATATAAGGATTTTTTAAGTTTACAAACATAGTCATTCTTTCCCTTCACCTCAAAGTCTTGAGGCTGACTCATATAGATATCCTCCTCTAGCCCTCCATGCAGGAAAGCCGTCTTAACATCCAGTTGTTCTAATTCCCAATTGAATTGAACAACTAAGGGAAATACCAATATGATGGTCTTTTACTTTATCACATGAGAAAATATCTCATTATAGTCAATATCTTTCCTTTTGGTGAATCTTTTGGCTACTAACCTAACCTTATACCTTAAAGGATCACTGGGACTTAATCCCTCATTTAACTTGTAAATCCACTTACATTGGATTATCTTCTAAGGTACCTTGACCAAACTCCAAGTTTTATTTTCACCTAGAGATTTCATTTCTTCTTTTTATTGCCTCTTTCCATTTTTTAGATTTAGGCTCATTCATAGCATCCTCATAGGAAGTAGGTTCAACATTCTCAATGGCTTCACCTGAAACTAAGGCAAAATCAGTCAAATTTTGGATTTCATACCTAGGGTTAGGTCTCACTTGTCTCCTTTGCCTATCCCTAACTAATTGGTAGTCTTGTAAGGTGGTATCATTATTTGTAGGATTGGGTATCTCAGGTTCAATTTCAACATGAGGTTCAACATCCCATCACCTGCATGTTCAGTAGGTTCAACTTCATCCTCTCCAACTGGAGGACCTACAAGCTCAGGAGCTTCATTATGAGTATCAGTCAACCTAGTCAACTCAACAACATTCTTAGTCTTATTAATAGCTCCAGGTTCATTAGCCTTAACATTTTTCTTTAAACAAGGCATCTCAGATTCATTGAACACAACATCCCGGCTAATAATAATTTTTATACCCTGAACTCCAATCATTCACAACCTATACCCTTTCACCCCGTCAGGATATCCCAACATCACACACTTTGTGGTAATAAAAGATTTGTGGTCGATTGGACTTTTTCATTTTCAATCAACCAAGAAAGTTCAATGGATAATTACACTACATACTACATTTTTATTCCTTATCGAAATTTTACTTATATTAGTATTTTAATTGATTTTTACTTTTTTTTTCTTTTTCCTCTTTAAAAACTTACAATATTCTCACCAACATCCTGCCACCACCGTCATACCACCTCCCTTTTCCTCGAAGAGTCTCGGTGTGTTGTTGAAAGACGTCATCATTGATTTTTCATTAAATTTTCACCAATTCTACAATGTGTTTGATGAAATGCCTGACCGGATATAATGAAAGTATCATAAATTTTTTGTAAAGTATCAATGTGTGATACTAAAGTTCTTCCCAAGGTATAATAAAAATTTGATAGAGTTTCAGGTTATGATATTAAAAATTTGAAAGTATCATGTTGTGTGTCATAAATGCTTGTGGTGAAGAGCATATTTTTCAGTAAAAAAAAAATTTGAAGTATTTTTCAGTAATTCTTTAAAATGACGTAAATTTCAATTATAGTACTAAAAATTTGGTATTTGTGCAAACGTCCCAAGTTCAATTGTGCATTCAATCACCAAGGTAGAATGAGCATAATTTTCGGTATATGAGTTTAACCTTGGCTCTCAGCCTATTTATCTTCGACCTAGCAACTAAGAAGGTGATACTTTTGGCTATGTACATTAAGAGATTGATGAGATTAGATTTTCTAGGATGATTTAATCAGTTTCAATGCTCTCCATTGAAAAAGAACTTGATTAAGATGAACATTTTTACATATATATTAAGAGACACAAGAAAACCCCGAGCTGGGATCAAGTCGCACGACATATAGTTTTTGCTACAAATGACATTTTGTTCTTGCATTACACAAACAAATGAGCAGGATACTATCATGTCACTTGTCTCAAACTCGTTCTCATGATTCCACCTTCTTGATTACTTTCAACCAGTGTTTAGCAAATAGAAAATCGGTTCGAATCAAAAAAGGCAACGGGTCAAGGATCGAAGGTCCGACGGGATCGAACCGGGGTCAAACCAGTTTCAATTAAAACATCAAAAATTATTCCAAAAATCACATAATTTTCTAAAAAAATGTTATTTTACAAATAAACTAATATTTACTCATTTTAAAAAATAAAATTACAGTCAAAAGTAGCTTAAAAAAACTATAGAAAAAAGTCAAAAAATCGGATCAAACAATCGGCCGGTTCTTGATTTTCCCGGTTGAACCGGTCGAAAACCCGATCAACTGACCGATTTTTTGCCAGCCATTTTTTGGGGTGAACCGGACTTCCGGCCAGTTCCTGATTTTTCTGGTCGAATTGGCTAGTCCGGTTTTCTAAACACTGCTTTCAACAATGCATTTGATAAAAAAAAAAAAAAAAAAGAAAATCCATTTTTGGTCAAATTTTTTGTTTTTTGTTTTTTTTTTGTTTTTTGAAATGGATTTTTTGGTCAAGTTTTTATCTAGTAATGAACTGTAAATCGAGTTCTCATTTGGCATGCCATATTGGATTATGATAGGATTAGGAGGGATAAGTATGAATAATTTAAGGTTGACCCAACAATACCTACAAATGGGTAAATAAGTGTAATTTGCATAATTTGATTTTATAATTAAATTTAAATGAATTATAATCTATATAATATATAAAAGTAGCTGAGTTTTGACGGGAAAATTCAGCTTTTATTGTGTTCACACTTTCAAACCCTATTTTTATTGTGTTTACATTTCTACTTCCACTTAAATATTTTTATGGAGATTTTTTTTACTTATTTATATTTAGTTATTTGTGTTTAAACATTTCTTTTCAGAAAATTATTCTGATCTTTTAATGTTTTGAACCTTAAAAATAAGTATTTGTGTTCAGTAATACAATTTCAATGTAAAATTTTCAGTTCAAAATTATATCGAAGTTTTATTACGCATCTAATACTAAATAAACCTTATATAATTTTTTTATATATAAATAATCTCATTTTTTTAGTTATTTAGTACATCTAAAAATTCGAGCTCATTTACATTGTGTTCTATTAAATTAATTAGTATTTTTATAGAAAGTTACATTTAATACGTAAATAATTTTTTACAATAATTGTGATATTTTATTGGTATCGATCTTATGGATGAATAATTTCATTCGGTCATACAAATAATGTCTAATTTTCATTTGCATTTATATTGAATATTTAATCAAGTTGTATTAAATTTTGTTATAAATAATCATACTTTTAAGTTCTTTATTACATATATATACTAATCTTCTTTTCTATAATAGATTATTTTTCAAAATAATTTTATTTACAATTACATTTAATTATTATTTAATTTTTTATTCCAGAAAGTCTCATATCACATTTTTTTAACATTAATGGTTAACAAATTTATTTATATTGCTTTGAAATTATATAATTATTAATGGTTTTTTGTCCTAACTGTTAAGTCTAAATTTTTAAAAATAATTAACTATGACATGATATTAATGGTTATATTTTAATTCGATATTTACGATTCTTAAATTTCTATAACAATAAATAAATTGTCTCCTAATTTAGTTAACTGAAAATTGAGATGATCAATGTTATATTACAATTTCCATAAAAAACAATTACATTGTATAAATATTGCAAAAACCTATAATACTATGAATTTGATGCATCTTTATCAATTTCAAAATTTTAGTTTTTTTTTTCCTTTTTTATGATTATCGAATTCGTTTCTTATATGTGTTGTTTTTCATTGTCAATGGTCAAAACAATAAATATTATCTTTTATACGCATGATCTATATTATTAACTTTTTCATCCATTGTTTGATTGTTCAGAGTACATGGACATTAGAGATCTTATATTTAAGTGTTTATTATGCAAATTGCAAGGAAAGTTTTTGGTACGAGGAGAGAGTGGATAAGTGCTATAAAATATGTCGTAATCCGAAGTTCTCATTTTGTTGTGAGATGAACACGGTTTGGTTTGAACGATTTGTAGTAATATTTTAAACCAAACCATTTAAATTGGTCTGGAATTTTTCCAAACCAAACCAAACCATTTCATTTTTTAAACAAAAACAAATCAAACTATTTTTTGCTGTTTGGTGCGGTTTGAAATCGTGGATTGACAATGAATGAATTAGTATATTTCAAAGCGAACTCAAAGACACATATTCGTCTAAAATTTCAAGTGAAACTAGCTCAATAATAGTATTAAATTTCTAATTTAGTGCTTTATTGTGAATTAATTCACGTTGACAAACAAACTAATTATATAGAAGCAAACTGTAGTTAGCTCTTATATTAAATATTTTATTTTAAGAAAATATCATGGATGATGATTATGAATTGTAGGAGTAAGAATTATTTCCAAAGGGTTGTAGATTTGAACAAATTAATCTTTGACTCCTTTATTTTGATTTGTTGACAATAAAAAGTGTGTTGCATTTTTTTTTTAAATTGAACGTTTTCCTTTATTTTTTAATTTTTTTTTAAATTTGGCGGGTTGGCTGTTTGAAACCGCGGTTTTGACAATTGAAACTTAAACCAAATCGTTTAAGGCAGTTTGGAATTTTTCCAAACCAAACCATTTGTTGTTTAGTTCGATCTCGCAGTTTATTTGTTCACCCCTACTTTGTTGTATACAAGAGAAAGTGAAGATTCCTCTTATGAAAGATCATTCTCTTATTTTGAAATATTTGTTATTTGGCAGGGACGACAGGATTAAGAGTTTCGTTGAGCATTCAAACATATAATATGATGTTTTCGTTCACTTTTATGGGAGAATAGATAATGGGCTAAATGATAGTAGAGGGCCTCCCGTCTTCAGATTACACGGTCAAAATTGTCCTAAGATTGGGAGTCTATTTCCTGATGACAGTTCGGTTCTGCAATTTGCACGCTTTACATTGTTGACAATATGAATGAGGTTGAAAGCAGAAAAAGGGTCGTCGGATACGTATTATGTATTTATTGCTTTTATATTTATATTGTTTACGGATAATTTTGTTGTGATAGTCTAAAATTTAATTTATGAATTTTAATGTCCCCCATTAGGAGTGAATCATGCGATTCAATGTTGCATGATTGTATAATATATGATTTGAAGGATACGCTAGACAAATACAACAAATTGTTAAGGTAGTTTAGGTCGGTTTGAGAAAAGATGATTGATGAAAACACTTCAAATGTAAGACTTATACTTATTGGTTGGTGGGCGACAGATGATAGTCAATATGATTTTCCTATTGTCGATAAAATTGCCGAATTGATTTTCGGCGGATTTTGATACATGGCATAGACACAGGGATATCATTATTGTGCAACTTGGTGGACCATTGCAGCAGATAAGTGAAGGACACAAGTTCTTTCTAAGAAATATTGATGGATTGTGCAATGGAACAAGGTTGATAGTTACAAAACTTGGCGACCATGTTCTAGAAGGTCAAATTCTTTCTGGCATCAATGCATGACATAAGTTCTTTATTCCAATAATATCGTTGAACCTTTCTGATTATAGGATACCTATTAGATTTCAAAGAAGAGAATTTTCATTGATGGTGTCCTATTCCGTGACTATCAATAAGAGTCAAAGACAATCCTTCTCGCATGTGGGACTTCTTCTTAAACGGTTGGTCTTTATAAAAATGGACAACTTTATGTTGTGATTTTTGGAGTGACAAATTGTTTCGGATTAAAGATTTTGATAAGAATAGAGTTATTCATCCATAAGACTGATACCAATAAAAATCGTTTTGGATTAAAAATTTATTTATTTTATCTAAAGGATTCATCTAATTTCACATTAAATTATTTTTATCCCAACGTTTCTTCCCGTACATCGCACGGGTGATTCACTAGTCTATTTAAAATGTAACAATTAATCAGTTACGATACATAAAAATGTAAAAAGTAAATAAAACCAAATACGTTAAAAAAAAAAAAAAAAAAAAAAAAGACTATTGAAGAACTCCTCAAGAGAAAGGACCTCGGGGGAAATCAAATCATCTAGAAAATATATAACTTACAGTTGGTCCAAACGCAATTAAACTTTAACAGACTTTGACCACCCAATCTGCAGATCATCGGAAAACTCTTTGATTGTCACTACAAGAAAATTGGTCAACAGCGACGACTTCTGTCGTCACTGAAAGATCGAAAGTCGTATCTATTGCTCCATAGCGATGACAAACTAAACATTTCATATTAGTTGGTGGCCCGACGTCTAGCTGGTATCCATCATCGTTGCACACCATGTCTCGAGTCCATTAAGGTGATTCGGGATTAGTCGTGTCATTACTTTCGATCTTAGATATAAGATTTTCATACAAAAAAGGCCACCTTGTATTCTTTGAAGGGAAAAGTACATAATTATACAACTAAAACTTTCACTTTTTAAACATAACAAACTTAAGATTTTTTTTTTTTTTTTTTTAAATCAGGAGTTAATTAGTTAATTAATTAATACAATATTATAATAATTATAATGAGTTGCCAAACAAAGGCATAATATTAAATAATAAAATCAAAATAATACATAATCTACAACCACTCCACTCCACTCCACTCCATCCCAACCCAACCACGCACTCACCCCCACCACCCCGACAACCCACCCAACCCCACCTTACCCCACCCCACCCCACCCCTCCCACATAGGGCTGGGCAAAAACCGACCCAACCCGCCGAACCCGCCCAAACCGACCCAACCCGATCGGTTTGGGTCGGTTTTTCATGAAAATTGGGTTGGGTTGGGTTTTTTTTTTTTTTTTTAAATTTTCGGGTTGGGTCGGGTTGCGGGTTGGGTGCCCAACCCGACCCAACCCGACCCAACCCAACCCAACAAAAAAAAAGACGTTTTTTTTTTTTTTTTTTTTTTTTTTTTTTTTTTTTTTTTTTTTTTTTTTTTTTTTTAAGTAATGAAACTTGACTTATTTAAATATTGATTGAACATATTTTAATTTTATTAGCAAGTGTTCAATTTATTGTATTTTTGGTTATTGTAGTGTACATAATTGATTTGAATTAAAGATAGATTCATAAGTTTTTTTTTTTTTTTTTTTTTTCAAAAATTTTACTAATTGGGCCAAAGCCCAAACCGACCAACCCGACCCAACCCGACCGAAATTTGGTGGGTTGGGTTGGGTTTGAATTCGTAATTGGGTTGGGTTGGGTTGATTTTTTATCAACCCGACCGTGGTGGGTTGGGTTCGGGTTAGGCAAAAAACCGACCCAACCCGACCGACGCCCACCCCTACTCCCACACACCCACCCACCCCCATCCCATAAAATAACTTTTTTCCTCTACTTTTCCACACTCACCCACACCCCACCCCCACTCCTCCCCAACCCACCCACCAACCCAACCACCCCGCCACCACTCACTCACTCACCCACCCCATCACAAGAATGATTTTACTTCTATTTTTTTCTCATCTCACCCACCCACCCCCACCCCAACCCCAACCCAACCCCAACCCACCCACCCAATCACCCACCCACTAGTCCATCCCATCACACCCACCCACCCACCACGCCCACCCCACCCTACCCCACTCCAAAAATAAGTTTTTTTTTTTGAGATATTTTTCCACCCCACGCCATCCCACCTAAAATGATTTTTTTCTACTATTTTTTCACAACTCGCCCAGACAATATCCTATCCTATTTTGCCACCTACCCTTGGCCCCACCCAAAATTAAGGCCCCGTTCTCTTTGCTGTTTTGAGCCCGTTTTGAGTTTTCGATTTTTAGAAATATCGAAAACGCGTTCACTTTGCTCATTTTCAGAAACGCGTTTTCCAAAACACCAAAAAAAAATACAAAGGAAACTTAAAACGAGTTTATTGCGTTTTAGATATTTTGTGTTAAAAAGTCCAAAACGATCAAAATGCGCGTTTTAAATTTTTTTTGGTGTAAATGTGAGACACTTCCTTCACTTGAAGTTCTTATATTATTTTGTCATTATATATAGATCCATGTTAAGATTTTTTTTTTTGGTAATTTATTTATTTATTTATTATTATTATTATTATTATTATTATTATTATTATTTTAAATGTGAGACACTTCCTTCACTTGAAATTCTTATGTTATTTTGTTATTATATATAGATTCATGTTAAGATTTATTTTTTGTAAATTATTATTATTATCATTATTTTTTGTAAAAGTGAGACACTTCCTTCACTTGAAATTCTTATGTTATTTTGTCATTATATATCCATGTTGAGATTTTTTTTTTTAAATTTTTTTTTGTAAAAGTGATACTTCATTCACTTGGAGTTCTTATGTTGTTTTGCCATTATATATAGATCCATTTTAAGTTTTTTTTCTTATGTTATTTTGCCATTATATAGATCCATGTTAAGATTTTTTATTTTTATTTTTGTAATTTTTTATTATTATTATTTTTATTTTTTTGTAAATGTGAGACACTTCCTTTACTTGAAATTCTTATGTTATTTTGCCATTATATATAGATCCATATTAAGATTTTGTTGGTATGTAGTTAAATTTTTGTTTAGCTGAAACAGTATTAATGATGAATTTATTGGCATAGAGAACTAACTGATTTATTATAATTAAAATTAATGTAATTCAACAAATCAACTATTTTTTACATATAAAATATCACAAAATAAATATATCAAAAAATTATAAAATAAACGCATTTTTCAGTTTTCTATTTTGGAAAACAGCTTTCCAAAATTAAAAAGAGAACATGTTTTCAGTAATCCCAAAACAAACAACCAAAATCCAAAATTCAAAACAAAATTCAAAACTCAAAATTCAAAATCGAAATATAAAGAGAACGGTCCCTAATTTTTTTCTTCTAATTTTCGACTCCCCACCAGTCTTGCCCTAGACCCTACCCTAACCCACTTTATCCAAAATAATTTTTTTTTACTACTTTTCACGACTCGCCAAGATTCTACCACGCCACCAATCCCCAACCCTACCCTACCCCACCCCACCCAAAATTAATTTTTTTCTCCTAATTTTCCACACCTCTACCCACCCCGACCCGACCCGACCCTACCCTACCTCGCCATCCACCCACCCACCCTCCCCACCCCACCCCCATCCTACCCCACCCAAATATGATTTTTCTTCTATATTTTCACACCTCCCTAACAACCCCACCACACCCCACCCTAGCAACCCCACCACAACCCACCCCACCCAAAAATGATTTTTCTTCTATTTTTTCACACTTCACCTCAATCGCCCCATCCTATCACACATCACCCCACCCACCCACCCTACCCCCATCCAAAAATGATTTTTCTTCTATTTTTTACACCCCACCCAAAAATGATTTTTCTTCTATTTTTTCACTCTTCCCCCAACCGCCCCACCCCATTCCACCGCACCGCACCCTGCCACCCACCCTACCCCATCAAAAAATTATTTTTCTTGTACTTTTTCACACTTCACACCAACCACCTCATCTCAACCCACCCCACCCCACTCCACCCCACTCCACCCCACCCCACCCACCAAAAAAATATTTTTTTTCTTCTACTTTTTTCAATCCCCAACCCGACCTCGATCCCACCCTACCCACCCACCCCACTCCAAAAAATGATTTTTTTCTTCTACTTTTCAAATCCCGGCCCCAACCCCACCCCACCAACCCATCCACCCCGACCCTACCTCACCACAAAAAATGATTTCTTCTACTTTTTCTAGCCTCACCGACCTCTACCCCCACCATCCCCACCCCTAAAATCACAGTCAGTCACGTAAATTGACACGAGATCGCAGTTAAGTTACACAAGGTCACAATTACAAATTTAGTTGTAAAACCCCACCCCTCCAAAGTCACAGTTGGTCACACAAGGTCAAAGTTCGGTCACACAAAGTCGCAGTTTGGTCAAACGAGGTCACAGGAGGTCACAATTAGGTCAAACAAGGTCATGGTTAGATCACACCAGGTCACAGGTCGATCATATAAAGTCACGCTTCGTTCTTACAAAGTCACAGTTCGGTCACACATAGTTATATTTGACACAATTGTAGATCACATCACGTCCTCGTCCAATGGTCACACCAAGTCACAGTTGGTCACAATCTATATAATTGGTCACAATGATCTATAATTGATTATATATTATTTATTTGTTGGTCATAGTTATCTAATAATTGGTCATAGTAATCAATAATTGATCACAATTTATTTATTGTTTGATAAAAAATTACTTGTCTTCTTGATCACATTCGCACTTATCATAAGTCCCACAAACTCACAATTAGTCAATATTTTGATCACATATACCTATAATTGATCAAAATTATCATATAATTGGTACGTATTATTTATTTATTGGTCATAATTTACACGTTTCCTCAATCACAATTAGTTAACATTTTTGTTACATTTACCTAATATTTGGTCACATTCCGTATTCTTAGTTTTCTTGGTCACATCCCCCATTTCTCACAAGTCACAATTAGTAAATATTTTGGTCACATTTACCTAATAATTGGTCACATCCCGTACTTGATCACACAAAGTCACGATTTGAACATACAAGGTCACAGTTCGATCACACAAAGTCTCAATTCGGTCATACAAGGTCACAGTTCAATCATACGATGTCATAGTTCGGTCACATGTGTTACCAACCTATGACCGTGTGTGATCGAACCGTGCCTTCGTGTGACCAACTGTGACTTTATGTGATCGAATTGTGACTTTGTGTAACCGAATTTTGCAACTAAACCAATTGTTATCTAACTGTGACCTCGTGTGACCAAACTATGACCTTGTGTGATCAAAATATGACCTTGTGTGACCAATTGTGACTTTAGGAATGTGTGGGTAGGTGGGTGAGGTTTTTCAACTAAATTTGTAATGTGACATTGTGTGACCAATTGTGACATTGTGTGACATGTTGTGACTTTGCATGTGGGGGCGGGGTGGGGTGGGGTAGGGTGGGGTGGGGTGATCGAATTATTAGGTAAGTGTAACCAAAATGTCGACTAAATGTGACTATGTGTGACTTATGACGAGTAGGGAATGTGACCAATTATTAGATAATTATGACAAAAAATATTAACTAATCATGAAAAAAAACGAGTAAGTTTGGACCAATAAATAAATAATATAAACCAACTATAAATGATTGTGACCAATTATATTAAAGGTTGTGACTATCTATAACTTTTTGTGACCCTTGGACGAGGAAAAGTATAAGAAAAAAATCATTTTTGGGTGGGGTCGGTTTGTTGGGTGGGTGGCGGGATAGGGACGGGGTGTGAAAAATTAGAAGAAGAAAAATCATTTTTGGGTAGGGGTGGGGTTGGTGGGTGACAGGTATAGGGACGAGACGAGGCGTGGAAAAGAAAAAAAATCATTTTTGGGTGGGGTCAGTTGGTTAGGTGGGTGGCGGGGTAGGGTCGGGAGCGAGGTGGGTAGGGTGTGAAAAATTGAAGAAAAAATCATTTTTGGGGGGTGGGTAGGAATGTGATGGGTGGGGTGGGTGCAAGGGTAGGGTCTGGGTGGTGTGTGAGAAAGTGGAAGAAAAAAATCATTTTTTGGTGGAGTGGGGTCGATTGGTTGGGTGGGTAGCCAGTAGGGTCGGGGGCGGGGTGAGTGGAAAATTAGAAGAAAAAAAATCATTTTTGGGTGGGTGGGGTGGGTGGCGGGGCGGGGTGGGAAAACATGGAGAGATAAAAAAAACTCATTTTTTGGGGGTGGGTGGGCAGGATGGTGTTGGGGTGGGGGCGTGAAAAGGTAGAAGGAAAAAAAATCATTTTTGGGGTAGGGTGGTGTCGGGCTGGGTGGAAAGTAGAAGGAAAAAATCGTTTTTGTGGTGAGGTGGGGTAGGTTGAGTGGCGAGGCGGGCAGGGTGTGTCGTGGTCTGTGGTTGGGATAAGATCAATTTTCACTTTGTGATGAGGTGGGGTAGGGTCGAGTGGAGTGGAGTTGGGTTGGGGTGGGATGGGGAAGTGTAGGAAAATATCGGGAGAATATAAAAATAAACTTATTTTTGGGGTGGGGTAGGATATGGATGGTGAGGTGGGGTTGGTGGGTGGGTGGGTGGGGGGGTCGGGGGATGTGGCTATGGTGAGATCAATTTGTCACTTTGGGATGAGGTGAGGTGAGGTGGGGTAGGGTAGGGTAGGGTCAAGTGGGGGTGGGGTGGGTGGGTTGGGGAAGTGTAGTAAAACATCGAGAGAAAATAAAAATAAACTTATTTTTGGGGAGGGGTATGATATGGGTGGTGAGATGGGGTGGGTGATGGGGTGGGTGGTGAGGGTGAGATCAATTTGTCACTTTAAGATGAGGTGGGGTAGGGTGGGGTTGGTGGGATGGGGAATGATAGGAAAATATCGAAAGAAAAAAAATAAAAATTATTTTGGTGTAGGGTGGGTGGGGTGGGGTGGGGTGGGTTGATGGTCTGTGACTTGGATAAGATCAATTTGTCACTTTGCGATGAGGTAGGATATGGTGAGTGGAGTGGGGTTGGAGTGGGCTGGAGAAGTGTAGGAAAATATCGGGAGAAAATAAAAATAAACTTATTTTTGGGGTGGTGTAGGATATGGGTGATGAGATGGTGTGGGTGGGCAGGGTGGGTGGGGTTTGGGGATGTTGCGAGGGTGAGATCAATTTGTCACTTTGCGGTGGGGTGGGGTGGGATGGTGAAGTGTAGGGAAATATCGAGAGAAAATAAAAATAAAATTATTTTTTGGGTGGGCAGGATGGGGTTGGGGAATGTGGATAGGGTGAGATCAATTTGTTACTTTGCAATGAGGTGGGGTAGGGTCGAGTGGGGTTGGGGTGAGATGGGGAATGATAGGAAAATATCGAAAGGAAAACAAATAAAAATTATTTTTGTGTGGGTTGGGTGGGGTTGGGTAGGGTGGGGTGGGGTGGGTGGTGGCGTGCCATGGACGGGGTGGGGTGGGGTGGGGTGGTGGTAGGTTGTGACGTCAAAATTTGAAATTTTGGTTTAATATTATATTAGTTTTAATATAATATATAGTAGATAATTATGTTTATCTTATATATATTATTATATATATTTTTAATTATTAAACATCTAACTAAATGAATTAACACCTCAATTTTAAAAAATAGATTTCCTTCACATGATTTTTGAATTGCATCTTTGAAATACAAGGTTTTATGTAATTTTCCCTTCTTTGAACCTAGGAATGCTAAGGTATTTAACTAAAAGATCAGTAGCACAGAATCCAATGCACTCAGCAACATCATCTTTTATACTTCTCATCAACAACAATGAAGGAACTATTCTAAATATTTAAGCTTGAGTAAGTTGACTTGAAACTTTATAGTACCTTCTAAAAAATTCCATGATCCTCTTGAGTGATGATTTTTGCCCATTGGTGAATATAATCACATCATCAAGATAAGATGGGTGAGAAACAAGTAGAGAAACTCTATAATTATAGTATTGGCAGCTATATTTGGATGACAAATTTTCCAAGATTTTCCAAACCTCTAGCACGTGATTCAGCAAGTATAATGAAAAGAGAACAAGAAATTGGGTCTCCCTGTCTTAACCCCCTTACTGGATTTGAATAAACCATTTAATTTTCCATTCACAAACACTAAAAACCAAAAATGAGCTATGCATCAATGAATTTTATCAATCCATTAAGAGTCAAAACCTTAAGCATTTAGAAATTAAGTTAGGAATTCACAAGATACCATATCATAGGCCTTGGCCATGTCCATTTTAATAATAACATTTTCCACTCTGTTGCTTTTTATCTAGGTAGTGAACAAGTTCTTGAGCAAGTCAAATGTTTTCACTAATATTTCTACTAGAGACAAAGTCACTCTCAACAGAAGAGATGATATTACACTTGCCTCCAAGGAGCACAAGCACACAAAGTTTAAAGTAGTAAAAGTTAATAAAAAACTAAGATAGAAAAATTACATATTCTCATTCAGAGTTGTGCTCGTGACCTTCACATTGTCATTGTTTTACCTTCTATATACTTTGATAACTGATTCCTCAAAATCCCCGCATCATGACTGTCCATTACTTCATAACCACCCATTACTTCTTCAAATAAACTCCCGCAATAATACTCTTAACTATCTGCCAATATTCCAGTAATTGCCAATAACAGGTTCATTATTTCATATCATAGGTTGAGTGGATACTTATTCCTTTAATAATGCTTCGTCCAGTGCTACATTTGTAACGACCGAGAATTTTCTTATTTTATTAAATAAATATTTTATTTGATAAAAATCGTGTCGCTATAATTTAACCCATTATTTAAATTTTAGCTATGTCGTCTAGCCAAGTTATGGAATTTTGAGCCAATAATAATGAATTTTCAGTCCAACTCGATCTTACGTCCAAAATTCAAAATCTATTTTTAAAAGCCCAATTTTATATTATTCAAATTAAATTCCAGTATTTTTTGTTCAAAATTCAAAAATCAGATTTATCCAATTATTTGTTAATTATCTTGATTATTATCTTGCAAAACTTTTAATTTATCTTGATTCAACCCTATCACTTCCCTCATTTATGCATAACCGAAATATTTCCTCATTCAAATGTTATCAGATGATGATGCGTGTCGCAATGCACCAAAATAATAAATAATTCCTTACTCGCTAAATATTAATTAATAATGTAGTAGTGAGAGTAAGGGTCGATCTCACGAGGAACAAAAACTAATTTTAGTTGTTCGATCAATTAGAATGGAATGAGGGGTTTTGTTGTTTGAATTGCTTGAATGAAAACTATGCATAAAATAAATAATTAAATATGACTAGAGAATTAATATGAGAAGAAATCTTGTTCTCGGGTTCGGTTGTGCCCTCAATTAATGTTATACTTTTCCTTGTAACGTGTTTCTATTCCTAATTCAATTATCAATCATAAATAATCAACAAGCTCTGATTATCTAAATTCTTCCTTATGTGTATTGATTCAAAATAAGCTCTTTGAACCAATTCTAGCCATGGACAATCCTAAACAAGCTCTTAGGATTTAATGCATGACTAGTATGAAAATTTAGAAGAATAGAATGAATTGGATCGTTAATTACACAAGGTCGAATTAAACAATCCAAGTCGAATTATTACTAAACCTGCACGAGATTTATTTGCTACTAAAGTAAAGATTCAATGACAATTACGGATCAAGAATCTAAACATAGCATATTCATGAATCCAAAGATCAATAATCCAATTGGCCAAATTAAACTATTAATCAAATAAACTCAATTGAACATTCAAAACATAATAATCCAACAATTGAAATAAAGGAATAAATTCACGCTACTAATTTGTAGGAAAATAAAATAACATAATTAAATTGACACAACTTCCCCTTTGAACAAGATATGGAACTTAGCCTAGCATGATTGTGGTAGATTCTTCAAGTTGCTTCATGAATTCCATTGTTGTTGATATTCTTGCGCTTGAAAATCTCCAAAGAATGCTCTATATTTTTCTCTCAATTTTCCTCAATGTGTAGCCTCCTTTTTGTGGTGATTTTCCTCATTTAATACTCTCAAAATCGTGCCCTAACTTTACCCCAAAGATATACCAAAGATAGACCTTGAATCAGATAAGGAAATTCCTTGGAGAGCAATTTACGGCCGTAAATTTCATTATTACGGCCGTAATTGGGATTCTGAAAATTTCCGGAATTTGGAAGTTACGGCCGTAACTTTGTCATTTACGGCCGTAAGTGTATTTCTGCCGAGAAGCGCCTGCGCTCAATGTTTTGGCCATAACTTTCTCTCCCGAAGTCCGATTGTGGTGATTCAAGTTGCGTTGGAAAGAAAACTCAAATATTTATAATTATTTGTAAAATAGATCTTCCAAAATTCGAAAGTCTTCTATGACAAAGTTGAGCTTCAATCTATGACTAAAATTCATGATCACAATCCTTGCGGGTTTTTGATTTCCAACTTCATTCCAAACCTTCTTTGACCATAATTTTTGCATCTAATCTTCTTCCCACATGCCATTATTGATTTGGAGCTCTTTGAATATGCCCTTGAAACCTCACTTCTTGATTTTTTTGTATTTCTTTGATCATGTTTCCTTTCTTTTCGTTCTTTGCGATCCTGTATAACACAATAAATAAAAATGCATTAAACGATACTTCAATAGGATCAAACTAATAACAAAATAGGATAATAAGTGAATTAAATACATGATAATAAAGCACTTATCAAATCACCCAACACTTAAACCATTGTTCGTCCTCGAATAATGATGTGAAAGAAAAGAAACATAATTCAAACAAAAAGATAGACCTACAATCGGAAAGTCAATGTTACAGCCCACTTCTTTTTTTAGCATGAAAATTCAATTGCATAACCGGAGTGTGTTAGTGTGTGCAAGAGATGCATCATCCAATATCCTCTGAACAGAAATGAAAATCAATACCCCCGGCCCAATTCATTTCCCAATATGGCTTGTATCCTCCCACCTCTCGTGAGTTCTCTCTTAACCTCTATCAATGATTTACTAAATGGGTGTTAGTTTTTGGCCAACTTGAAAGCACAGAATATAGACCAAGCAATTCAAACCACTCATAAGCATATGTAATGGGATTTAACATCCTCACTAGATATTTCTCTCTTCGCACAAAGTGTATAAGGGTGATAATTTTCACTCAACTCACTGCATGGAGAATATATTACCACAGACTGCTCAAATGTCATAACCGGAGCCAACAATAACACAAGTGCAAAGTAAAGGTCTTTATTTGGTTGTAACGGGGCTTCGGGTCAGGTAGGATAAAATGACATATTTAGGCTGAGTCGAGAAGGAATTTCGCAAACTAAGTCAATTCACAATGACATTACTTCCTTCACCCCTTAATATGAACTTCATTGTTTCCCGCTACCCAACTTTGTTCACACTTGAGTCTCTTCTTTTTTTTTCCACAAGTTGAGTGTTTGACATCCTCAACTACTAATTTTCATGACTAGACTTCATTTTCATTGCTTTTTCTCTTTCAATTTTTTTTCGAGTACAGACTGCAACTTTTTCTCTTTTATTCAAATCATTACGCAGTCACCAATTGGCTTGAGATAGAATTACATTCCCCTGAATTCAGTCCATTACACAACCATCGTCCAACACAAGATAACCATTGCAACTTCTTAGACTTAGACTACAGCACGATCCTTAATCAACAAAAGCTTGTGAATCCCTTCTCTATGGGTTCAAAACAGAGACAATGCGAAAGAAAGGGTATTTCTTATCTTGTAGCGTGGCATCAAAATTTCAAGGAAAGACTAAGGCTCAAAAGGGCTTCTATTGGTACATGTATCATGGTAGGCCCTTTTAGTAGGCCAAATTTGGTTTAACCTAATGCATCTACTATATTTTGCACTTGAGTCAAGAAGCTACAACGGCATGCACAAAAGAGCACATCTAAGCACAAACCAACCATAAAGGAAACACATAAAAAAAGCTTAATATAAAGAGTAAAAGTAGCTCATAGGCTCAAAAGCTCGCAAATTATGGTTTATATGTGCTTCTCCCATCCAATTATGAGTTATAGGTCATTGCTCAGTCTTCATTCCAAAAACTCAAAATCTAGGTGATAAGGATAGAATGAAGTTACTCGGGGCGGTATTTTATCATATCAATTTTGGCTTGACTCAATTAAGTTGCAGAAATCTTTCAATTTGTCCCCATTTTCAAACTAATTCAGAAATTATTAGAAAAATTCATCTCTATGTGCTCATTCTTTGTCCGATTATGCAATTTAGGAAGTTGGTGGTTCAAAAATAATCATAAGTGAGGCCGCTTCCTATTATACCAAAATGTGGGTCTAAGCACAATTAAAAAAAACTAACAAAAAAATTGAAAGAAGATGAATAAAACAGGGATAACAAAAAATAATAGATAATCATTCCCCCCACACTTGAATTCCACATTGTCCTCAATGTGGAGCGTGACAATACAAAACAAAAGAGGGGAATGTGAATGGAACCAAAGGAAGAGATGGAGTTTTTTTTTTTTATTTTTTATTTTTTTTTTCGAATGAAATTAACTAATAAGAAAAATGACAAAAATGAAAATAAAAAAAATAACAATTTGAGGGAGTAAAGAAACTCCCCTCTCGGGTTGCCTCCCGAGCAGCGCCTTTGTTTACTGTCTTTGGCTAGACTTGTTGTTTCCTCCTTCAATCGGGATTAGGTGGATTTCCAAAGCTCAACTTCTTTTTCATATTTTTCATTAGGGCCTGGAAGACAGGGGGCAAAAGCATGTCATCAGAAGTTGGCAATGTAATACACGAGATTTTACCTGGATTTTCACCATTTCCACCACGTTTGAAAGTTTCCTGTACTGAAGAATCAATAACATTAACAGAATGAACATGATTATCATCATCAAGGTAGTTCACGGAATCATAAATATTAAACTGAATAATCTCATTATCAAATTCCATGATAAGTGAGCCACTACTAACATTTATCTTGGTCTTAGATGTTTTTAGAAATGGTCTGCCTAACAAAATAGGAGTAGAGTTGGGGGAGTGGTCATCATTCATTCCAATACATAAAAATCTGCAGGAAATACTAACCTGCCTACTTGCACTAGAATGTCTTCAACTACCCCGTCAGGATAAGCATTAGAACGATTGGCTAGTTGAATTATAACATTAGTTTCAATCAGTTTGGCAAGTTTTAATGAAGCATAGGTAGACCTAGGCATTACATTGATAGATGCTCCTAAGTCTATTAAAGCACGATTTATTTTCTTATTGCCTATTTGACAAGGTATGGTAAACATACCTGGATCCTTACACTTGGGAGGTAATTTTCTTTGAAGAAGTGCAGATACAGACTCACCCATTCTTACCATCTCATTTTCCTTTAGCTTTCTCTTATTGGTGCACAGATCCTTCAAAAATTTTGCATATCGGGGCACTTGCTTGATTACATCCAATAGGGGAATGTTGACTTCCACCTTCCTGAACATCTCCAGGGTTTCTTTTTCCTTGCCTTCCTTGTTCGCTTTTGCTAACCTGTTGGGAAAGGGAGGTGGAGTTAGTTTAACATTTAAAGTGGAATCTGTTTTTACCTGCGAGCTTTTTGAGGTGCTGTCGTTCTTCCCGACTTCCCTTCCCTCAACTTCCTTCTCTTCGATTGCGGTAGGTTTCAGTTGCTGTTCTTCAAGCTCTTTTCCACCTCGGAGAGTAATTGCACTCACATTCTTTAGATTTACTTCAGGTTGAGATGGTAGCTTTCCTCCGGTTTGTGCCTCAAGTCTGTTGATGGCAGTAGCCATTTGACCCATCTGGTTCTCCAGATTTTGAATGCTGGACTTGGTGTCCTGTTGAAATTGAAGTGTGTTAGAAGCTAAAGTTTTAACCATATTTTCAAGGGAGATACCTGAGTTTTGGGGTCTTTGCTGATACTGCCCATAAGATTGGAAATTCCCTTGTTGCTGAAATTGCCCTTGCGGTTTGTTAGAGACAAAACCCGGGGGCTTGTTATTTCCATAACTCAAATTTGGGTGATCCCTCCATCCAGGGTTATAGGTATTGGAGTATGGATTGTACTGCTGTCTTTGGAACGAGAAACCTTCTGCAGCATTCACCTGGACACTATTTCCCTCTTGCAACACCAGACAAGTATCTGTTGGATGTCCGAAGTTCGCACATATCCCACAAGCTTTGACCTGTTGTGCCTTCCCTACAGTCCCTACAGCAAGTTGTTTAACGAGATTTGTTAGTTCAAACAATTGACTTTCATTATTGGAACTACTTACCTCATTCACGCGCTGAACTTGCATATCCCTGTTGGAGTTGAACTGCTGAGTGTTCTCAGCCATATTGGAGATTAAAGCTCGTGCTTGTTCCGATGTCTTGTCCATCAATGCACCTCCGCTTGCAGCATCTATCATGCTTCTATCCATCAGTGCCAGACCTTCATAAAAATATTGCTCCAAGAGTTGCTCATTGATCTGATGATGGGGGCAACTCGAGATGAGATTTTTGAAGCGTTCCCAATACTCATATAATGATTCACCATTGTTTTGGCGCACCCCACATATTTCCTTTCTGATCGTTCCAGCTCTCGATGCAGGAAAGTACTTTTCTAGGAATAGCCTCTTCAAGTCGTTCTAGGTGGTTACTGATCTGGATGGTAAACAATACAACCAATCAGTAGCAGCATCTTTCAGCGAGAATGGAAATGCCCTCGTCTTGATTTGTTCCTCAGTAATACCCGTGGGTCTCATGCTATCACAAATGACATGGAAGTCCTTCAGATGTTTGTATGGGTCCTCATCGGGATGTCCTTTGAAAGTTGGCAGAAGATGGATCAGTCCGGATTTTAGCTCAAAAATTCTGCCTTCTTCCACTGCCGGAAAAGTGATGCATAATGGTTGTTGAGCAACATCCGGAGTAGCTAGTTGCTTGAGAGTAAGATTATTGTCAGCAACTGCCATTGGTTGTACTGTTCTTCTTTGTTGTTGAAAAGTTATCTCGATTTCTGGGTCAAAATCAAAAAATTCAAAATTAGTTTATCGAGTTTTAGGCAAATAAGCAAAGAAGTAGACAAGCAAGGTTTTGTGTTTTGTGTTTTGTTTTTTTTTTTTTTTTTTTTGAAAAATTATAGAAATAAAGTGAAAATAAAAAAATGCAGAAAAAATAAAATTCTAATTGATTAAACACAAAATTGGTTAACTGTTCCCCGGCAACGACGCCAAAAATTTGATGCGTGTCGCAATGCACCAAAATAATAAATAATTCCTTACTCGCTAAATATTAATTAATAATGTAGTAGTGAGAGTAAGGGTCGATCACACGAGGAACGAAAACTAATTTTAGTTGTTCGATCAATTAGAATGGAATGAGGGGTTTTGTTGTTTGAATTGCTTGAATGAAAACTATGCATAAAATAAATAATTAAATATGACTAGAGAATTAATATAAGAAGAAATCTTGTTCTCGGGTTCGGTTGTGCCCTCAATTAATGTTATATTTTTCCTTGTAACGTGTTTCTATTCCTAATTCAATTATCAATCATAAATAATCAATAAGCTCTGAGTATCTAAATTCTTCCTTATGTGTATTGATTCAAAATAAGCTCTTTGAACCAATTCTAGCCATGGACAATCCTAAACAAGCTCTTAGCCCCTGTTCTCTTTGCTGTTTTGAGGTCGTTTTCTGTTTTTATTTTCGAAAACGCTAAAAACGCGTTCTCTTTACCATTTTCGAAAACGCATTTTGGAAAACAAAAAAAAAATTTGTACACAAAACGGAAAACGCCCGAAATATCGTTTTGGGCGTTTTGTGTGTATTTCGACAAAAAATGTCCAAAACGCGGAAAACGCGTTTTGGGATTTTTTTTTTTTTTTATAAAATTATCTTAACTTAGAACTAAGATTAATATAAAATTTTTATTTTTTTCTTTTTTTATTATTTTTTTTAGAATTATCCTATCTTGGAACTAAACCTAAATAAAGAATTTTTTATTTTTATTTTTTTTATTTTTGAGAATTATCCTAACTTGGAACTTAGTTTAAATAAAATTTTATTGAATTCAATATCAACATTACAAAAAAAATTAAATGAGAATTCTTGTTGTTATATTTCAAAAAATGCAATGATAAATGGACTCTGGTGGTTTTGAAAGAACTTGCATTTTCTGGATTTTAATAGAAGTAGAGCTTTGTCATGTCCCGAAGCTGACCAAGTTGTGTTAATATAGACTCTTAATGCTCACATTAATGTGTTGCAGGTAACCATATTTTTTGTATTGTGAAAGGAAATTTGAGTTGGAGTTAGTAGTATTCTGCAAGCAAATTAATTAAAAATAGTTTAAATAGTGTTCTGCAAAATTTCAAACAGAACGTGTTTTCCATCTTTTCATTTTCAAAAACAGTTTTCAGAAATGACAAACCAAACGCGTTTTCAGCAAATTTGAAAACAAAAATGAAAACACAAAATACAAAACATTTTCAAAAATGAAAATACAAAATAAAATACAAACAGAACGCCACCAAAACATTTTCGAAAATGAAAATACAAAATAAAATACAAACAGAACGCCACCTTAGGATTTAATGCACGACTAGTATGAAAATTTAGAAGAATAGATTGAATTGGATCGTTAATTATACAAGGTCGAATTAAACAATCCAAGTCGAATTATTACTAAACCTGCACGAGATTTATTTGCTACTAAAGTAAAGATTCAATGACAATTACGGATCAAGAATCTAAACATAACATATTCATGAATCCAAAGATCAATAATCCAATTGGGCAAATTAAACTATAAATCAAATAAACTCAATTGAACATTCAAAACATAATAATCCAACAATTGAAATAAAGGAATAAATTCACGCTACTAATTTGTAGGAAAAGAAAATAACATAATTAAATTGACACAACTTCCCCTTTGAACAAGATATGGAATTTAGCCTAACATGATTGTGGTAGATTCTTCAAGTTGCTTCATGAATTCCATTGTTGTTGATATTCTTGCGCTTGAAAATCTCCAAAAAATGCTCTATATTTTTTTCTCAATTTTCCTCAATGCGTAGCCTCCTTTTTGTGGTGATTTTCCTCATTTAATACTCTCAAAATCGTGCCCTAACTTTATCCCAAAGATATACCAAAGATAGACCTTGAATCAGATAAGGAAATTCCTTGGAGAGCAATTTACGGTCGTAACTTTCCTTATTACGGCCGTAATTGGGATTATAAAAATTCCCGGAATTTGGAAGTTACGGCCGTAACTTTATCATTTACGGCCGTAAGTGTATTTCTGCCGAGAAGCGCCTGTGCTCGATGTTGTGGCCATAACTTTCTCTCTCGAAGTCCGATTGTGGTGATTCAAGTTGCGTTGGAAACAAAACTCAAATATCTATAATTCTTTGTGAAATAGATCTTCAATAATTCGAAAGTCTTCTATGACAAAGTTGAGTTTGAATCTATGACTAAAATTCATGATCACAATCCTTGCGGGTTTTTGATTTCCAACTTCATTCCAAACCTTCTTTGACCATAATTTTTGCATCTAATCTTCTTCCCACATGCCATTATTGATTTGGAGCTCTTTGAATATGCCCTTGAACCTCACTTCTTGATTTTTTTGTATTTCTTTGGTCATGTTTTCTTTCTTTTCGTTCTTTGCAATCCTGTATAACACAATAAATGAAAATGCATTAAACGATACTTCAATAGGATCAAACTAATAACAAAATAGGATAATAAGTGAATTAAATACATGATAATAAAGCACTTATCAGATGAATCCATTCAGAACCCCATATCCACGTTTAGAATTTCAGCAAACTGGGTAAGACTCACCCTTCATCTTCTTCATACACACGAAACCCACCTTCATTAGCCAGTTTCTCAGCCTACTGCAAATCTCAATTATTAAGGCACTAGCACTCATGAACCCCTACTGCCATAACTGAGAATCCAAAGCCAATCTGCAAACCACATGACCCAGCCAAACTGCGAACTCCAAACCATCATCATCACCACCTCGACCGCACCCAATAACCATCGCCCAAAGTTCCTCAAAACTCAAATAAAAAACCCAAATAGATAAACCCATAATCCCAGAAATCCATTACTTACCTCAATCACCGGAAATTTCACCGGAAAACCCACGAACACAGCTCAGACTCCCCTCGGTTTCGCACCCAAACTCAGCCCAAAATCCATTTTCTTGCATACCCATGTACCCCACTACTGCTGCTTCACGCCGACGATTGGTCGTGAAGGAGTGCCTCCGCCCTCTCTCTCTCTCGTGATACATAGAGAGATAAAGGAGAGTTTGTATATATTTTATATATAATTTGATTTTTTCGAAATTTACTCTTAGGTCCACAATTTCTTCTTTTTATTTGATTCAGTCCCAAATCATGTTTTATAATGTATATAGTTCAACCTTAAGTTCTAAACTCTTTATTCCAGTCCCTGATTATTTTAAGCAGCGTCTTAAATGAGTCCTTTAATTTTCCAAAAACTCCATTTTAATCCCAAGTTTTTAAAACCATTCATTTTAATCACAAACTTTAGTTTTATTTCAAAACTTTAAATTTCAAGAGACTAATTTAAATTTTATTTTATTTTAGCTGGACGAGGCGTACGAAGACCTAGAGAACTAATATATATTTTCCCGCTCAACCATACTCGTAAAGAATTGAGGTAGACTCATCCTTATTAATTTGTTTACATTTTAATTGCATGTAATTATATGCTTCATATTGCGTACAGAGACCTAGAGAACTGATATATATTTTCCCGCTAAACCACACTCGTAAAGAATTGAGGTAGAATCGTCCCTATTAATTTGTTTACATTTTAATTGCATGTAATTATATGCTTCATGTGACTTATGTGCATTTATTGCATAAGATGAGACGAGAATTTATATGTCTTATGAAATATTTGTGTTATGAGCATGCCATAACTTATATGCATTTTAATGCATGAGAAGAGACGAGATTATGATTTTGTTATGCTTGACATAACTTATGTGCATTTATTGCATGAGACGAGACTACCCACACCCTATGTTATGAAAGCCTAATATTATGAAGAAGTTGTAACTAAATGATTACATGTTTATGTGTTCAGCTTTTATGTAAATTTATTAATCGGTGATGAGTCTACTGAGTATTTCAATGAAATACTCACCCCTTTTTAACAACAAATTGCAGATGTCGGAGATGGAGGAGTATGATGTGCAGGCTGTAGCATTAATAGTTGAATAATCAGATTTTATTCTTGTTTCATTTGAATAATCATATTTTGAGGAATTTTGAGATTTTGAACAATTATCTTTTATTTGAGATGCTTTAGCAGATATTATTTCAACAAATTGGAGAATATTTGAAATTTATCAATATTTGAATTTATTTAAATAAATCTTGCCAATTAGAAATGTTATTTTCTTTCGCTTAATATTATTTCAAAATTAGACGAGATGATGAAGTGACGAATCAGGTGATTAGAACCCGGGGCGTCAAAGGGTGGTATCAGAGTCGGTCTGCATTTCTGTAGACTGAAAAACTTTCAAAAGAGAAATTTTTAGAATTAATTTACATTATTAATTGCCAACTGCCATCATTCGATCTGCCGACTCCGAGGTAAAGAAGTTTATGAGTTTATATTATTTTATTTTTCGAAAAGATGTATTAAATGATTTATGAGACTTAGAAGAAAGAGAAATATTTGTATCCGAAATAGAAAGGAATAGAAAGAAAGAACGAGTTTTGAGCATAATGAGAATAATCAGTAGCTTGATCAAAGATTGTTTTATAATAATTTTTGTCCTCGAACTTAGAGAATAAAGAACCCTAACTGGACTTTGCATAATTCAATTTTAGACATGGCACCACTTAGATGGATTTCAAACCACATTTTTAACTTTTGCAACATGCGCCATCACTTCATAGCTAGCGGATTTAGGATGATCGACGCTCAGTTCATCCTCCAACTTTTATTGTCATTCCCAAAAAATAAGAAGACATTGGCGTTCGCATTTTATGATGACGTAAAGAGACGTCTGGGAGAAGACTTGAGCTTCTAGACTGTCTGCGATGAATTTGTGATGCGATGGGATCGTTTTCGAGTCCCTGCTCCAGCGCCAGCATCAGCACCAGAAGTGGTAGTCATATTGGATGACGAGGAGTAGCTAGATGAAATATCTGATGCTAAGTCAGGGACCTATGTGTATGCGTCTGGGTTACAAGGTTATGTTTCAGAATCACCAGATTACTCCCCAGGTTCACCAAGCGTCATACTTGGTGCCCCAGACTATACACTTGGCACGCCTGGGACTACCCCTGTTAACAGTCATATTTAGTGGGATATGACTAGTGATAGGCGTTTTAGCCTTTTTTTTTTTTCCTATTCAGCAGTTTTTCCCATTTAAGTAATAATGATGTATCCTCATTGAAGGAATTTTAGTTATTAATAAAGATATTCATATATTTTTATGTCACGAGCTATGTTTGGCATTGTTATTAAGAATGAATGTATGAGATAATTTCCTATCGAGAAATAATAAACAAGTTTGTTTACTTGATAAAGGAAAATGTCTCGGCGCGTAATCTGAAATGCACCGAACCAGACCAACCAAGGTCAGACTGCTCCAAGGAAAGATTCCCCAAACCAGGCCAATATCATTAAAGATTTACTTCAGGCAGTTCAGAACTTGAGACAGGCCCCTACTGGTTCCTCAATTCCAATTATTGAACAATTCCGAAGGTACTGTCCACCTTCTTTTGACGGTGGTAATGATCCTTTAGCCGTGGAAGAATGGTTGCAGACTATTGAGAAAATTTTCAGACACATTTCTTGCCCAGAGGACCGAAAAGTAATTTGTACAGAATTTATGTTGGTTGGAAGGGCTGGATTCTGGTGGGAATCGGCATCCCTAACCAGGACTCTAGAACAACAGACATCTTTAAATTGGGAGGAGTTTAAGGTTGACATTAGAGATAAATTCTTTCCACAGGCCCTCAGAGACCACAAAGAGTCTGAATTTTTGCACTTGGTTGAAGGCAATATGGATATAACTGATTATGAAAGGAAGTTCGAGGAATTTTCACGCTATGCTCCACATCTAGTGGAGACGGAGGCTAAGAAGGCACGCAGGTTTGAGAGGGGTCTACGCTCGGATGTTAGACAGATAGTCAGTTCGCATGAGCTGCCAGCTTATAGAGAAGTGGTAAAGAAGGCTCAAGCCGTAGCCTATGCGGGAGTAAAGGTTGGAAACCAAGGCAATCGTCATGAACAGAGATATCAAGGGGAAAAAAGTGTGGCAAGGGCCGAATCGCAGTCAGAATCGAAATCAATTATCTAATAAGAGATAGAATTCAGGACCCCTAGGAGGACATGTGACTAATTACACTCCACCTTGCCCTAAGTGTTAGAAATTACACAAGGGAGAGTGCCTTTATGGTAAGGGAGTCTGCTATAAATGTGGCCAACTGGGCCATTTTGTATGGGATTGTCGTGCCCCTCCAGGACAAGGTTCCAATCAGAAGAGGAACACAGATCAAAACAGGAAAGGAAAAGCAAGAGTATTTTCCATGGATGCAGCAGAGGACCCGGATGTGATTGCAGGTATACAAATTATTTCAGTATTCCTATGCAGGTCCTAATTGTTTTCTTGCATTTATCTTTCCTATTTTGAAGCATGTTTATATGATAACAGGTATATTATCTGTTTCTGGTATTCCTGTATATGTTCTAATAGACTCGGGAGCCACACACTCATTTATATCAGATACATGCTTAGAAAGATTGAACTTAATAGGAGAAGAAACTGGTAGTATACTTGAGGTTTGTTTGCCGTCAGGAGGAACTATTGATACTGATAAGATAGTCAAAGCAGTGCAAATAGATTTTGATGGTCAAGTATTGGAAGCAGACCTGAATATTATTCGAATGAAAGACTTCGATATTAAATTGGGTATGGATTGGCTCAGCACCAACAGTGCTACAATTATGTGCCATGAGAAGGAGGTTATTTTTTGAAAAGGTGGTGAAGAAGTATTCAGATTTTATGGGACAAGGATTAAAGCACTTCCCTGTCCTGTTTTGGCTTTGCAAGCAAAGAAGTTATTAGCCAAGGGCAATTGTTAGGGCTATTTGGTTAGTATTCAAGACAAACCATCAAAGGAGATTACTCTGGAGTTGGTGCCAGTAGTATGTGAATATGGTGATGTTTTTCCAGATGATCTACCAGGTACCCCGCTTGATAGACAAGTGGAATTCACCATTGATTTGGTACCAGGAGCTACCCCGGTATCTAAAGCTCCATATCGTATAGCGCCGAAAGAGTTACAGGAACTGAATGATCAGTTAGAGGAATTGTTGGAAAAGGGTTTTATCAGACCAAGTGTATCTCCATGGGAAGCACTTGTGTTGTTTGTGAAGAAGAAGGATGGAAGTATGAGGATGTGTATTGATTATAGAGAGCTGAATAAATTGACAATAAATAATAAGTATCCTCTTCCCATGATCGAAGACCTATTCAATTAGTTGAAAGGTACAGCTATATTCTCGAAGATTGATTTGAGATCTGGCTATCATCAGTTAAAGATTAAGCCAGCTGATGTACCAAAAAACGAGTTTAGTATGCGATATGGGCATTATGAGTACATAGTAATGCCATTTGGTCTCACGAATGCACCCGCAGTGTTTATGGATTTGATGAATAGAGTCTTTCATCAGTATCTTGATAAATTCATTATCATTTTTATCGATGACATACTGATCTATTCAAGGGATTCTGAGCAGCATGAAGAACACTTGAGGATAGTATTGGAAACATTGAGAGCAGAAAAATTGTACGCCAAATTCAAGAAATGTGAATTTTGGCTTGAGAGGGTAGCCTTCATAGGTCATGTTGTTACAGTTAACGGCATTGAGGTTGATCCGTCTAAAGTTGAAGCTGTAATGAATTGGCCAACACCTGCAAATGTTGGAGATATGAGAAGTTTTCTTGGGTTAGCCGGATATTATCGGCGATTTATAGAAGGTTTTTCAAAAATAGCAGGTCCTATGACACAGTTAACCAGGAAGGGAGTTAAGTTTTAGTGGACAAGTCAGTGTGAACAAAGCTTCCAGGAACTAAAGAACAGACTTGTATCAGCACCAGTGTTGACGATACCGAATGGATCAGATGGTTTTGTTATTTACAGTGATCAATGTTCTAAAATGCGTAATGCGTTGTGATGCGTCAAGGTCGAGAATCAAGAATCACAAGTTTAGACGTGTCAATGCGAAGAATAAGCGTCATAATGCTTTTCGTATTTTTAATATTATTTTAATTATTTTAAGACATTAAATATATTTTTATATATATAATAAAAAAAACCGGATTAGGCGTCGCCTAGGCGAGATTAGGCGTGCCTAGGTGCGTTTAAACGCGCCTAGGCGGTCAAAAAACGTTGACCGCATTTTTATGCGCATACCACTTATTCGACGCTTTTTGACCACGCATCGCGCCTAGGCGGCGCATTTTAGAACACTGACAGTGATGCATCCAAGCATGGATTGGGTTGTGTATTGATGCAAAATGGAAAAGTAATAGCATATGCTTCAAGACAGTTGAAGCCATATGAAAAGAATTATCCGTCGCATGATCTAGAGCTTGCAACTGTAGTGCATGCTTTAAAGATTTTGAGACACTATTTGTACGAGAGTAAATATGAGATTTACACCGATTACAAGAGTCTCAAGTATTTCTTCACTCAGAAGGAATTAAATATGAGGCAGTGTCGATGACTAGAGCTGGTGAAAGATTATGACTACACTATTCTTTACCATCCGGGTAAAGCAAATAAGGTTGCAGATGCTTTGAGCAGGAGGAATGCTGGTCAGTTGTCAGTTTTGGGAACAACACAAGACCAGTTGATTCGAGACTTTTAGAATTTGAGAATCGAAGTTCGAGCCCCATCAGTTCGAGGATCTAGCAGATTGATAAATCTGACTGTTAAACCAGATTTGAGGGATTGGATTGTGACAGCTCAGGGAGATGATAAATTTTTAGAAAAAATCAGATCTGAAGTTGGGACTAGCAGGAGAATAGGTTTTGAGATTTCCTCTGATAAAGCACTTATGTTCAGGGGGCGTATTTGTGAGACGAAGGATGAATAGATCAGGAATGAGATTTTAACAGAAGCTCATTCAGCACCTTATGCAGATCACCCTGGTGGGACAAAAATGTATCGCAATTTAAGGAATAATTTTTGGTGGAGAAATATGAAGGGTTGTATTGCGAGGTTTATATCTCAATGCATGACCTGTCAAAAGGTTAAGGCTAAACATCAGAGACCATCAGGATTGTTAAATCCTTTGGACATACCATAATGGAAATGGGAGAAAATTTCCATGGATTTCGTTACTGGATTACCAAAATCAGTTAGAGGAAATGACGCTATTTGGGTTATTGTGGACCGACTTACAAAGTCAGCTCATTTCCTTCCGGTCAGAATGACTCTCAATATGGATCAGTTAGCTCAGTTGTATGTTAGAGAGATTGTTCGACTTCATGGGGCAAACGAACGGTCTTCTGTGCTTCCAGACATGCTCAGCTCCACATATTCTTGTACAGTCAAAGGGGATCGATTCCGTAAAAGATGATAGGCTGGATCCAACTAGCTGGACCTTTTTCCTTTATAACTAGGAAAGACAGGTGCATGATCTCGTGAATTACTTCTGAATAAATTAAGAAATTATATGTATGAACCCAAGTCAATTCGCGAGGTTTTTTAAATCCACCGGTGAGATACACACGAAGAACATGCGATATTTATCCAATCGTGGATAAACAAACCAACCTTTCGTCATTAATCTTCGGAGGAAAACTCATACAGTCGGAATTGTTTGTGGGTTCCGAATAGCTATAGTAGATGAACCTAATAAGATAGAAATTACAACCCAAGAAGTAATAAGTAGAATAAGCGATATTCACTGGGCCAAGAGCACCCCCTCGAGTAAAAGCTTCTACAGCCGGTTGACCAAAATGAGGTGAGGAAAGGTTCCTTTTTTTAGGGTACTCCCGGGAACAGATCCAGTGGAGAAGGGGTGGGGCCTGTAGCTCAGAGGAGTTCCAGCTTCCATTATCTTAGATAGAGATCCGAGGTTTACTTCTAGATTTTGGAAGAGCTTGCATATTGCAATGGGTACTAAATTAAATTTTAGTACTGCATACCATCCGTAGACAGACGGGCAGTCTGAGCGCACTATTCAGACACTGGAGGATATGCTTAGAGCTTGCGTACTAGACTTGAGTGGTAGTTGGGAGAATCATCTACCATTGGTGCAGTTTCCCTACAATAATAGTTTCAGGCTACTATTGGTATGGCACCATATGAAGCATTGTATGGACGACGGTGTCAATCACCACTCTATTGGGATGAAGTAGGCGAGAAGAAATTGTTGGGATCAGAATTAATCGAAAGGACAGTTGAGGCTATTGAGAAGATTAGACTGCGAATTAAGACCGCTCAGGACAGACAGAAAAGTTATGCAGATCAGAGAAGGAAAGACTTGGAATTTCAGGTAGGAGAGAAAGTGTTTTTGAAGGTAGTCCCAATGAAAGATACTTTTTATTTTGGGAAAAGAGGAAAGTTAAGACCTCGATTTATCGGACCATTTGAAATATTAGAGCAAGTAGGGAATGTGGCATATCATTTGGCATTGCCACCCGAACTTGCTGCGGTTCACAATGTTTTCCATTTTTCCTTATTAAGGAAGTATGTTTATGATCCTAGTCATGTGATGAATTATCAGTCAATTTCAGTTCAGAAATATTTGTCTTATGAGGAGGCACCCATGTGCATAGTAGAGAGAAAAGTTCAAGTCTTAAGAAATAAGAAATTCCCTTAGTCAAAGTCCAGTGGGGTAGACACATTCATGATGAGGCTACTTGGGAAAAAGAAGATGAGATTTCAGCCAAGTATCCAGACATCATAGATCAAATGAGTTTAATTTCGAGGACGAAATTATTTTAAGGGGGTAAGGTTGTGGCGATCGAGAATTTTCTTATTTTATTATATAAATATTTTATTTGCTAAAAATCGTGTCGCTATAATTTAACCATTTATTTAAAATTTAGGTATGTCGTCTAGCCAAGTTATGGAATTTTGAGCCAATAATAATGAATTTTTAGTCCAACTCGATTTTACGTGCAAAATTCAAAATCTATTTTTAAAAGCCCAATTTTATATTATTCAAATTAAATTTCAGTATTTTCTGTTCAAAATTCAAAAACCAGATTTATCCAATTATTTGTTAATTATCTTGATTATTATCTTGCAAAACTTTTGATTTATCTTGATTCAACCCTATCACTTCCCTCATCCATGCATAACTGAAAGATTTCCTCAGTCAAATGTTATCAGACGAATCCATTCAGCCATTATAATTTCAATCACGTTCATAACTCAATATCCACGTTTAGAATTTCAGCAAACTCGGTAAGATTCATCCTTCATCTTCTTCATACACACGACACCCACCTTCGTTAGCCAGTTTCTCAGCTTACTGCAAATCTCCATTACTGAGGCACTACCACTCACGAACCCCTACTGCCATAACTGAGAATCCAAAGCCAATCTGCAAACCGTAGGACCCGGCCAAACTGCGAACTCCAAACTATCATCATCACCACCTCGACCGCACACTACAGCCATCTCCCAAAGTTCCTCAAAACTCAAATAAAAAACCCAAATAGATAAACCCATAATCCCAGAAATCCATTACTTACCTCAATCACTGGAAATTTCGCCGAAAAACCCACGAACACAGCTTGCACTCCCCTCGGTTTCGCACCCAAACTCAGCCCAAAATCCATTTTCTCGCATACCCATGTACCCCACTGCTGCTGCTTCACACCGGCATTTTCGCCGACGATTGGTCGTGGAGGAGGCCTTCGCCCTCCCCATCGCTCTCCTTCTCTCTCTCTGTTGTGATATATAGAGAGAGAAAGGAGAGTTTTTATATATTTTGTATATAATTTGATTTTTTTCGAATTTTACTCTTAGGTCCACAGGTTCTTCTTTTTATTTGTTTCAGTCCCAAATCATGTTTTAAAATGTATATAGTTCAATCTTAGGTTCTAAACTCTTTATTCCAGTCCCTGATTATTTTAAGCAGCATCTTAAATTAGTCATTTAATTTTCGAAAAACTCCATTTTAATCCCAAGTTTTTAAAACCATTCATTTTAATCCCAAACTTTAGTTTTATTTCAAAACATTAAATTTCAAGAAACTAATTTAAATTTTATTTTATTTTGGCTAGACGAGGCGTACGGAGACCTAGAGAACTGATATATATTTTCCCGCTCAACCACACTCGTAAAGAATTGAGGTAGACTCGTCCCTATTAATTTGTTTACATTTTAATTGCATGTAATTATATGCTTCATGTGACTTATGTGCATTTATTGCATAAGACGAGACGAGAATTTATATTTCTTATGAAATATTTGTGTTATGAGCATGCCATAACTTATATGCATTTTAATGTATGAGACGAGACTAGATTATGATTTTGTTATGCTTGACATAACTTATGTGCATTTATTGTATGAGACGAGACTATCCACACCTTATGTTACGAAAGCCTAATATTAAGAAGAAGTTGTCACTATATGATTGCATGTTTATGTGTTCAATTTTTATGTAAATTTATTAATCGACGATGAGTCTACTGAGTATTTCAATGAAATACTCACCCCTTTTTAACAACAAATTGCAGATGTCGGAGATGGAGGCGTATGATGGGTAGGCAGTGGCATTAATAGTTGAATAATCAGATTTTATTCTTGTTTCATTTGAATAATCATATTTTGAGAAATTTTGAGATTTTGAACAGTTATCTTTTATTTGAGATGTTTTAGCAGATATTATTTCAACAAATTGGAGAATATTTGAAATTTATCAATATTTGAATTTATTTAAATAAATCTTTCCAATTAGAAATGTTATTTTCTTCCGCTTAATATTATTTCAAAATTAGACGAGACGATGAAGTGACGAATCGGGTGATTAGAACCTTGGGCGTCACAACATTCGCCCAAATGTGGCTTCACTAGCCCAATTTCCCAAGTCTCTACATGTATGAGCAATCTAGGGCTTTGTCTTGGCTCATCTCGTTCAAACTCTATGTTTGAACCTCTTGTTTTGAGCCTTTGTCTTTGGGCTTTTATGTTTGAGAATATTTTATGTACTAGTAGGTCCCTCTCGAATTTCTTCTTTCTAAAGCATTTTTAAGTCAACTATTGTCTCATACTTTGCTTTCACAAACAAATGATGCCTTAGCATATGCTTTGTAAAACATTTTTGTTTATAAAAAAATAATGTGATGTTTTCTAAGTAAAATATGAAATTGAAAAGTAATTTTAGTGTGTGGGGGATAAAAAGTGATTTAGAGAATGTGTTTTTTAAAAATTTATTAATGAGAAATGGGCTGAGCAGCTCACCGAACAACAAGCCATGAGCTCGGGCACGAGCCAATCCCGAAGGGAGGAGAGCGAGCCAAGCAGTGGCTCAACTCATGAAATGACGAGCAGCTCGTGGTGACAAGCCACGAGCTGGCTTATTGCTCGAGGTAAGAGCCAAGATTGTGGCTCGTTGCCATGAGGCTGGATAGATGAGCCGATGAGCTTCTTTGCTAGTTGGCTCGTAAATTTAATAGTTTTTAAATGATCACAATTTTAATTGTAATCGTCGGGTCTCTAATGGTCACAAACGTCTATATTTTTTTCAATTTTCATCTATGTTTACAACATTTTTTTCATTTCAATTTTACACAAAATCTCAACAATTATCTACTCTCTTCTATTATAATCTAATAAATTCTTAATTTGCGTATTTTCAGCCTAATTCAATAACTAATTTGCTGCACAATACGTATTTCATTTTCACATACCACAATTACAAATTTTATTTTCTCTATTATCTCAATTCTCATTCTACAAGTCTATAATGACACTTCTTCTTCTTCTTAAAAAGTTTCAATAGATAAAAGAATGTATGTTAGTCGTTGATTTGTTGAGAATTTGTTCGACGGGGAATCACCATTAATACAACAATCTCACATTCATGATGAATTTACCGGTCTCAATGAAGTTCGAATTCTAGAAGATTTTGATGAGGTAGGAGGTAGTCATTGAATTGATTTTTGATGACATTGAACAAGGAGTTGAATTCTTCGAAGATGTATCAAATATTCTTAATGTAAGAGAAAAATGAAAAGGTAAAACGTTGTGAAGTGTTGTGATCATTTCAAATTGCTTCCAAAGGTTGTACAACTGACGAAAACCAAGAGTATTAAGCAGTTTGCAAATATTGTGCATAACAGTTGGCATGACAAGAGAGTATAGGTACTACCCACCTTAACCGTCACTATCTTAAATGTGTGACCAAATATTGTCATGTTGAAGGACACCAAACTCAATTGCAATTTCGTACTTTTGGTAATGGTAGTGTGCAGCAATAGAAAAATTTCAATTTTAATAGTTAGTTTCACCAGAACTTGTCGCTACGACCCTCCAATCTTAGTGGTCACTATTTTAAAAAATTAGGGCACTCTTCTAGCCATTTTTTTTTATTAATTCAATAGGATAAATTTAAACACATTAAACCCTTATTCCAAATTCAATTTTATAAAAATGAGTTCAAACCCATTAATTGGTTTAAGTCCAAACTCCTGATTTATTTTATTATGGTACAATTTAATGCAATCCAAAAGTTACCAAAATTTCAAAAAAACCCAATCAATCTGACGTCATCCTTTTCCCACGATACTGATTTAGTGATTCCTATTTTCCAAAGTTCTTCTATCTCATATTTCTTTCCTTTCATGGTTGAATTATATTCCAGAGTTCTTACCTCAGTTTTCTATCAATCACTGATTTACCCTACTTACCAAAATCTTATCTTAAACCAATTTATATCTCTCACCTCGACTTCATTGTTCACGGCACACAAGTAGAAATTCTTAGCAAACTCATAACACTCTAATATGAATCATTCACCCTCAAACTGATTAAATTTAGCATAGACATGAAAAAAGTTGAGTAATTTTAGAGAGACATTTTTAATTGATATTATTCAAAAAATTCACTCTCCACACTTCAGACAATCACCTTAATCGTCCCCATTTTAATAGATGGAGTTTTGGGAGTTGAAGGTCGTCACCTCTATTCAAACAATGGATTGAAGGGGAAGGAAAGAAATCTAAAGAAAACAACATCCCAAAAATCCATAATCGATAGCCACTATTGAAACCTCAACCCGAGCCTCAAACATCCAAAGTCGACCGCCACTTCTACAATCCACTGTATCGAATTTCACCCACCAAACAGACCACCATAATCGAGCCACTTCTCACTACGAAGAAAATCTCCAAACAATCGACACTCAAACAACCAAAAGAACTGAGGAATACGTTTAACCAACGACTTACGTCGACCACCAGCAGTTTCGACCGGACTATAGCCGGAATCACAACTCCCAAAACCTAACTCCAAGCTTTGGTTCCTTGTACAAATCGGCCAACACTCCTTACTCATCAACCATTAACCACCTGCATACCTCCCACACATTAATGACGTCTCCTTCGGCTGGAGGATGGCTGGCGACCCTCGAGACAAGGGGACGAAGCCATTCATCGCTTTCTAAGAGCTTGTTTGGTAATGATAAATATTTTACCTCAACTTTTCAAATTCAATTTCAACCATTCATTCTTAGTCAAGCCTACCATTTTTTACTTTTCAATATTTTTTTAAGCCACACATCTATCAAAAAACTAAAAAAAAAAAAATCACAAAAATCAAAACTTTTCACATTACCAAACAGGCTCTAAATTTGATTAGATTTTTTTTTTTTTTAAATTTTGATTTTATTATTATTATTATTATTATTATTATTATTATTATTATTATTATTATTATTATTATTATTATTATTATTATTATTATATTTTTTTAGCAAAATGCGCATAAATAATTACTTGTATTATAGATCTTGCATGTATGATTGTGTTCATGAAATTTACTTGCTTGTTTAATTATGAGACAATGTTATGAGAATTACTTACTTGTTAAGCATGAAAACTTGTTACGAGAATTTACTTGTTGAAGTACATGAAACTTGAACTTGTATTCATTACTTGTTTATGAGACTATGGGTGATCGCTTAGGCGCAAGAGACTTGAATATCACTCATGTCATCCTTTAAAACAATATTTGCATATTAAGGAGTTGGTGACGAGGCATACGACATTGGGTGTTGAAGAGTTTAAACAATGTTTTGTTTGAGATTTGAAATCCCATATTTTCGTTTAAGTTATTTTGAATTTTTGGATTATTGACAGATTGAGTTTTTAATGAAATTTGAATTTTAGTTACTTCCGCTCAATTTTATTTCAAATTTGAATTGTTGAACGTTTAAGTCATTTTAATAAAATTATGTGAATTGATTTGTAGTTATTTTCCGCTAGTTTTTTAATTTGAAAGTTAGTTTGAAAGGATGACGTAGCATTCCGGATGTTTAGGACTCTGGGTGTTACAAAGTGTATCCACACTAAGAATATGGATGTATTCCGAGGAACAAGCTCGCATTGGAATGATGAAATTCGTGATCAGGATGGAGTTGCTACTAAGCATAATAGACAATTAACAGCTTACGTTAAAGAATACCCTCAATCGAGGTATATTTTAATTAGTAGAAACACTATTCATTTTGACACTAGAATATTTTGTTAATGCTAAGAAAAAAATTAATATCGTATTTATAGAAATTAGGTGGTTTTATTTCCTTTACTTCGGAACTATGAGAAGGAATTAATAATAATAAAAAAGTTACATAGTTACAATTGTACACTACATATTGGGTTATTCATAGAGATGACAATTGGTCAGGTATGGGTTGGATTTGCAAAATTCGTACCATACTCACTAGAGATTACAACATCCATACCCTATCCATTACCCATTTAAAAATCGAGGGTCGGGGATGGGTCGAAGGCGGGTCGGGGGCTGGTACGCTTCCATACCCATTTGAATCCCATTTTCTATTTTTTATTACATGTTTTGGTGTGACAAACTCTAAAGCTATATATATATATATATATATATATATATATATATATATATATATATATACACACACACACACACACACACACACACACACACACACACACACACACATTCATGATTCACATTGATAAATAATGGTTTCTGTAAGAGATTAAAAAAATGAATTTTTAACTCTTTTCCACAGGTAGCAACTACTCTTGATAAAAAAAAATATAATATTTTATTATAAAAATTATCAAAATCTGATAGAAATTAGCCAAAAATTCACTACCAAACACGACATATTGAAGATCAGAGACATTAATCTTACATATAACACATCTGCTCTTATTTTTTCAACGATTTTACTATTTCAAAAAATTACTTCCCAATGACAATATATGGTCATATCCCTCCCTTATTTTTTTTAACAATTTTTTTTCACACAATCACTTTTATTTTAAATTCTATAATTCTTTAAAGAAATTAATGGGTATGCGGGTCATGTATGAGTTTTGTAGTAAAACTCATACCCTACTCATACCCATGTCGGGTTTTAACATTTACCTCCATACCTGACCCACGAATCCATTTAGTCGGGTAATCCCCCGTACGTTTATGTCAGGTCTCCAACATGTATCGATGGGTATTACTGTCATCCCTAGTTATTCATAAGTAAATTATTGCTCTTAAAATAATAGAATTTTCTCATAACACTAAAAATATATTTAATGTTATATTACAAATTATTAGAAAATATCAATGTGAAAGTAAAATTTGTTCTTTTACATTCGATATTGCTGGTGTAAATAAACCCATTGTTGATAAATTGTGTTAGTTATTTATCCTAAATTTGATGAATTTTTATTTCATTTTAGATGTGTACGTCACATTTTGAACTTCAAGATGGAATGAATCATATTAAAGACGAAATTGATAGAATTTGGGATGCATTCGTTACATAACAATTTTCCCAAGTGGGAAATAAACTTTTGAATAATTATGTACACAATTTGATTGAGTTGCTAAAAGATTTGTCACTGATGTAGAATATTGATGAAACTCTACGTATTTATTACTTAAATTATGTGAATGTTATGAACATTTAATCATCGAATACTACAATAATAAAACTCTTAGAAATGATATAATGAATCTATGTTAGCAGAAAATGATTGAGAAATTGCTTTTAAAGTCAAAAGATTCTGGACAAATTTTATGATTCGACCAACATATTACTTGGACTATACTACCCACTAGTTCAAGAGTTCGTGAACGTTTTTTTTTTTTTTTTTTGTTATTGCAAGAACTTCCATAAATACAGAAATGATTCATTTTTCTGATATATCATTTTCAATGGAACTAAAATTTAGAAAAAGTTGTGAAGATTTACCTACGTTATATTCTTTTGCATGTGTAATGGACCCGCATTACAATTTAATAGATACTAAAACTATTATTTCAAAAATCAGTAAGGCGTTGAATCTTGACTCTTCTATCACCTATACGAATATAGAAAGCACATTAGTCAACATGTATGACTCATATCAACACGAGTAGGTGGCAATGTTAGTCGGACACCCTCCTCATGAACCCTTTTTTTTTTTTTTACATAAAGAAGACAATGTAAAAGTAGTGGATTTACTGGAAGAAATTAGGAATACACAATACTCTTCTTATAGTATGTCCCATGATTTCATCACATATCTGAATCAGGACCATTTGTTACATTGACAATACCAAAAATGCTAAAAAATTATTTTAAACAAGAGTTGCTCAAGAACGTAGAACTTGCTGATACACTACAATTTGATTTACTTGAAATTTGACGAATGAACGAACAAAGATATCCAATTGTTTCCATAATAGCGAAAGATCTACTAACACCTTTGATCAGCACGCTAGCTTCAGAGTCAGCTTTTAGTGCAGGTAAACGAATTTTGTCCGAAATAAGGGGTTGACTCAAAGAATATATTTTGAAAGCATAAATGTGCATCAAAGATTGGCAAGATGTTCATTTTTGTATACAAAATAAATATGTCGAAATTGCAAGTAGTCAGATAAATGATTTTTAGTTTTAATCTCATTATAACTTACATAATCATTTACAAGATTTTGTGTACTCTTTTTACTTCGCCTGCTAAAAACTCAATTAAGTAGCCGGTACCAAACTAAAAAAGAATGAGGGTTTTCAACTGAACTTTTTTTTTTTTTTTTTTCATTGTATTAAAAAAAGAAAAGAAAAGAAAAGAATAAGGCACACCACAACCAAAACCGTGTCCTTTTGCAGTCACCTAATAAAGTGGATATGGACAACTCGTCGGTGAAAAATTATAATTAAGATTTTAATTCAAATGGATTAATTTCAACTACATATTTTATGAGTTTCACAATTTTTTAATCACATATTTCATCTACTTGTATCAAAATTTACTAAAAATATGTTTTTAATCAATATAAAGGGGGCATAATTTCAGTGGCCCGTTTAGTTTTGATGTTTTTTAATCATAAGAAGACTATCTTGTTAATTTCCTCTGCATAGAACTAAAAATGATTTCTTTTGCACATTTAATGGTTCCTTTCGTTTCCTTCATTTTGTTCATCATTCTCGTTTTCGAATGGCACCTTAATACTGGTTCAACTGCCGGGAAAAGGTTACCTCCATCTCCACCAACGCTTCCAGTAATTGGAAATCTCTATCAAGTCGGCTTATACCCCCATCGCTCGCTGCAAGCACTATCCAAACGCTATGGTTCACTCATGCTGCTTCATCTCGGCCGAGTGCCAGCAGTTATTGTCTCGTCTGCTTATGCAGCTCGAGAGATCATGAAAAATCAGGACCTGATTTTCTCAAACAGGCCGAAAACTAGACTCCCTGATGAAGTTGTGTATGGATCTAAGGATACAGCTTTTACTTCTTACGGTGAGCACTGGAGGCAGGTGAGAAGTATATGCGTGCTTCAGCTTTTGAGCAACAAGCGGGTTCAATCTTTTCATTTTATAAGAGAAGAAGAAACGTCCCTAATGATCGATAAGATTCGACATTCATCTTCATCAGTGATAAACTTGAGCGAAATGCTGGTCTCTCTTGCTAATTGCATTGTGTGTAGGGTGGCCCGCGGATGGAAATATTATAGTGGTGGAGAAACGATCAAGAAACTCGAGTCAATGTACAAGGAGTTTGGGGAGTTATCAGGTACTTTTAATCCAGGAGATTATATTCCAGGGCTTAGTTGGATTAATCGAGTCAATGGCTTTGATGCTAGAGTAAAGAAATTGGCTAAGCAGTTTGATGAATTTTGGGAAAGTTCAATTGAAGAGCACAGAAATCGAAAGAAAGGAGAGAGAAATCCTAATGATACAAGCAATGAAGTTGGAGAACAAGATCTTGTGGACATATTGCCCGAAATTCAGAGCGAAAACACGTCGAGTTTCGATATTGGAACTGACATCATCAAAGCTGTTATTTTTTGTAAGAATCTCTCCTCTATTCCTTTCTTTATTCGCAAATGCATGTATTATTTTGACCATGCTATTTGAACCAGCGTTCTAAAAAGTATAAAACTTGACGAAACGGCGAGGCCGAGAATCGTGATTAAGAGTTCCTAGGCATATGCGTAAGTACACTTTTTAGGATACTGATTTGAACATTCATGCCAGCTGCCACACCCCCTCACATGGGGTGTGGCCGCTCATTAAGTCCGGCTCCACACATTTTCATTTGAGGGGTGTGGCACATTTTGTGGCTTATTAGAGTTATTCTTATTTTTGAAATATAGAATGGCTTCAACAGCAACAAGAGAGAAATTTACCAAGTATTTTGTACTGCCCATTTCAATGTAGTGGCCATTCCTTGTACAGGATATGTTTGGTACAGGGACGGATACAACATCTACTGCATTAGAGTGGACATTGACAGAGCTTTTAAGGCATCCAAAAACCATGAATAAACTGCAGAAAATAAGTAGCCGGAAATAAACTAGAGATATCTGAAGATGATTTAGAGAAAATGCCATATTTAAAGGCAGCGATCAAAGAGAGCCTAAGACTAAATCCTCCGCTGCCTTTACTGCTTCCTCGAGAAGCAATGCAAGACACTAAAGTGATGGGATATGACATTGGAGTTGGAACTCGAGTGATCATTAATGCTTGGGCAATAGCAAGAGACCCGATGTTGTGGGAAAATCATGATGATTTTAATCCAGAAAGGTTTCTTAACAATGGAATAGACTTCAATTTGCCATGGCTGTTGATGAGCTTGCATTAGCAAACCTAATGCTTAATTTCAACTTCTCTTTGCTAGTAGGAGTAACGGAAAAAGATTTGGACATGAGTGAACATCCTGGAACCACTGTCCACAAAAACCTTCCTCTACTTGTGATGGCCACTCCTCATTCTCTCGCTCTCTGAGTTATTTTTCATGGACCTTGCAATCAAATGTTAAATTTATCTTACATTCCAAAAAAATGTCAAAATGCATCTGTACTTGAGATTACATATCGTTGTCTTTGCAGGAAATCTCAAATTAAAATTATGCACTTGATTGTCAATTATTAACACAATTTTCTATGCAGAAATTTATTTTATACTATCGAATATTTTTAATAATGAATTTCAAGTTATGAAATATTTAATAATATATGTAGAATAATAAGTGCAAACTGCAATTCTTTATTATATACAAAAATATTTCTAATTTCTTTAAATTGTTAATTTTTAGATGGAGATTTTAGTTTTCGTCAGAAATTTTCGACCGAATTTAAATTCCGTCGGAAAATTTCGACGGTAGTAACGCCGTCGGAAATTTTCGATGGTGCCGACTGCCGTCGGAAAATATCCGTCGCTGAAGACCTGTTTTCTATAGTGAATGAATGAAACTATTCGTTCAGATACAAGCGACTTGATAAGTTGTTCGTCTGATACAACAACTCTTCCAGTTTTTCCCAAAGTTTCTTAGCAGTTGTTATTCCATAAATATTTGCAAGAACATTCTTGGCCAAACGAAGTCGTATTGTATTAGCACCCTTCAAATCCAAATTATCCCAATCTTCATCACTTTTGCTGAATCTAGTTTCTTTTTGTTTTTCTTTGTTAGAACACTTGATTGGTTTCCTTTTAAAGCTTTTCACAGATCTACTTGAATCAAAACATCATTGACTTGTACTTGCCATAAATCAAAATTGATTCTCTCATCAAGTTTCTCTACGTCGTACTTGACAAACATATTTTCTTTTACTCCAAATTATTTGAACCACCTGATACTCTAATACCACTTGTTGGAAATTAAAAGCTGATTCCCTTTCCTTTAACCCACATGATCTTTTGATATTCAAGAAATAATTTAGTAAACAAGAAAATAAATAACAACGCAAAAATTTCGGATTGCTAATGCCCTTCACTATACATTAAATTTTTACAAATATATAGAATCTCACTCACCAACTCAATCCCATAAACTTATATCTAACCCCAGTTTCTACCATTTGAATTATCCTACAAAGAGTCGCAAGAAATTAAAATGATAAAGCTCACCAATTTTTTCTCTATTTAGTCTCACATAAGATTCACAAATATTATTGCTCCTCAACACACATATTTATAGGTAAAAGAAAACCATAAAATATGAAGAAGTTGTGTTCAAGAAGGTTTCTTTGTTGCAGTGGATTAATCAGAATAAGGAAAAAAATCCGTGCCAAAGTTTCCAAACAATTGTTTTTTATTTTCTTTCATTTTCCTTCCAACTTTAACTTGATCTCCAAGTCAACCACTTTAACAAGGAAATTAACTGTTCAAAATATTCTTATTCTTAATTTGGGTCAAATATCCCAACACAAGGGGCTTGCCCTACTAGGGAGGGCACCCCTTACCAAGGCCATGGTCTTGGGTTCGAGCCTTGTGGGGGATAGGATAGGGATGGGGGGTTTAGCTTAATTTGTAATGTTCAAAATAAACTAGGCCAAGAGGGTTGCCCTAGTGGGGAGGGCGCCCATTATCAAGGCCATGGTCTTGGGTTTGAGCCTTGTGGGGATTGGGGGTTTTAGTTGTATTTGTAATGTTCATTTAAAATAAAATAAAATAAAATAACCGATAAAACTTTACAATAATATAATTTTTTAAAAAAAATAATTAAATAATGTTACTTGTAATGAACAAATGAAAAAAATAATAATAAATAAATATAAATGAGAGAAAAATCACACACCACAACCAAAAATGTGTCATTTTGCAGTAAGAAACTCACTGGATCACCTCATAAAGTGGATATGGACAACTCCTGGTGAAAATATTTTAATTAAAATCGAAGTCAAGGATTAACTTCACTTCGACCACATGTTTTATGAGTTCTACAATTTTTTGACCACACATTTTAATCACTTTTATCAAAATTCATTAAAAATCCTATTTTAATCATTATTAAAGGGGGCATGTGGTCCCTTTAGTTTTGATGTTTCAAAATTTGTGCGGCGTTCAAAGAAAATTATTAAAGGAGGCATGTGGTCCTAAAGAGGGTTTACTCCTTTATGAGACATATTTTACGTCGAAGACATTACATTCTTTATTTATATTTTTATTATTTATCAAACAGAGGCTTAATTGCCACAAATTAATTTCTCGTTTTTGGCCACAATTATTTGAGAATTGATGTAGTTTTGAATAGTGTATTTTGAGAATGTATGGTTCAAAAATATTTGAAAAATAAAATAAAATATGATAGACTTAACTAAGATAGATGGTTGAGATTGACTATTGAATAAAATTTGATTTCCAAATAATGGGGTTCAAACAGGGGCTTAAAGACTTGTGGTGGTAAAAAATAATACACATGCTTGCCAATTTGTATTTATTGTCGACGTGGTCCCGTTGTTGTCTGATCTACGGACACGAAACGAAACGTACATCACAGGCAATCCAAATGAAATATCCTATAATTTGGCACGTCTTGTTTATTCAAAATATACATTTGTGTGGCGTTCAAAGAAAATCAAATCATATTAAATAGTCGATCAGAAGAAGACTGTCTTGTTAATTTCCTCTGCATAGAACTACAAATGATTTCTTTTGCACATTTAATGGTTCCTTTCGTTTCCTTCATTTTGTTCATCATTCTCGTTTTCAAATGGCACCTTAATACTGGTTCAACTCCCGGGAAAAGGTTACCTCCATCTCCACCAACGCTTCCAATAATTGGAAATCTCCACCAAGTCGGCTTATACCCCCATCGCTCGCTGCAAGCACTATCCAAACGCTATGGTTCACTCATGCTGCTTCATCTCGGCCGAGTGCCAGCAGTTATTGTCTCGTCTGCTGATGCAGCTCGAGAGATCATGAAAAATCAGGACCTGATTTTCTCAAATAGGCCGAAAACTAGACTCCCTGATGAAGTTGTGTATGGATCCAAGGATATAGCTTTTACTTCTTACGGTGAGCACTGGAGGCAGGTGAGAAGTATATGCGTGCTTCAGCTTTTGAGCAACAAGCGGGTTCAATCTTTTCGTTTTATAAGAGAAGAAGAAACGTCCCTAATGATCGATAAGATTCGACATTCATCTTCATCAGTGATAAACTTGAGCGAAATGCTGGTCTCTCTTGCTAATTGCATTGTGTGTAGGGTGGCCCTCGGATGGAAATATAGTGGTGGAGAAACGATCAAGAAACTGGAGTCAATGTACAAGGAGTTTGGGGAGTTATCAGGTACTTTTAATCCAGGAGATTATATTCCAGGGCTTAGTTGGATTAATCGAGTCAATGGTTTTGATGCTAGAGTAAAGAAATTGGCTAAGAAGTTTGATGAATTTTGGGAAAGTTCAATTGAAGAGCACAGAAATCGAAAGAAAGGAGAGACAAATCCTAATGATACGAGCAATGAAGTTGGAGAACAAGATCTTGTGGACATATTGCTCGAAATTCAGAGCGAAAACACGTCGAGTTTTGATATTGGAACTGACATCATCAAAGCTGTTATTTTTGTAAGAATCTCTCCTCTATTCCTTTCTTTATTCGCAAATGCATGTATTATTTTGACCATGTTATTTGAACCAGTGTTCTAAAAAGCATAAAACTTGACGAAACGGCAAGACCGAGAATCATGATTAAGAGTGCCTAGGCATATGCGTAAGTACACTTTTTAAGACACTGATTTCAACATTCATGCCAGCTGCCACACCCCCTCACATGGGGTGTGGCCGCTCATTAAGTCCGGCTCCACACATTTTCATTTGAGGGGTTTGGCACATTTTTTGGCTTATTAGAGTTATGTTGAAAAATGGAGCTAAATGTGGAAAATAAAGCCAACTTTGTTGAAATTGGCAAGCCACCATTAATAGTCCATGTTCACACCTATTTGGTAAGACACCATTAGCCTACAATCCTCATATGTTCACACCTATTTTATTCCTTCCATTGTTGATTCTTTGTCCAAACTTTCCCTATAAATAGAGGGCAAAACCTCAATGAAAAATACACCACCACAACATAGAGTCTTCTTGTGTAGAAGAGTAACACAATCAAGAGGTGTTCACAAAATAGAGAGAAAAGTGAGTTGGAGAGAATAGCCTTTGCATAGGCAGATAAAAATACAGTATAGTATTTTTGTACTCCTCATTTTTTCGAGTTAGTGAAATATATTGGTGTGGGTCCGTGGACGTAGGCAAATTGCTGAACCACGTAAATTTTTGTGTTTCGTATTTGCATTTTATTTTTGCGTATTTATATTTTCTCAGTCCAATTTATTTGTGTCACATCGATCCTGGGCGGGATTAGTTGCGTCCTAATTCCCAACAATTGGTATCAGAGCCTTGGCTCATTAAAATCTTTTGAAATTCTTAGTATGCTCTGTGGTTGCAGCTTTGACTGATCTTCCACATCAGAAAAGATTTCTTTAGACTGTTTTGTAATCGAGTGGGAGCAATGTCGACAGATGAGAAAATATCCAAAATTGACAAATTTGATGGTTCAAATTTTGGATTTTGGAAAATGCAAATGGAGGACTATCTGTACCAGAAGGATCTATACAAGCCACTAAAAGAAAAGTCAGAAGATATAAGCCAGGGGGATTGGGAGTTGCTTGATCGAAAAGCACTCGGCACAATCAGGCTGACGTTGTCAAAGTCAGTGGCCTTCAACATAAAAAATGAGAAGACGACAGAGTCTCTCATGGCAGCCCTTTCTAGCATGTACGAACAGCCATCTGCAGCAAATAAAGTCCACTTAATTAAAAAGCTGTTCAATATGAAGATGGCCGAAGGCGGAAGATTTGGGGAGCACCTAAATGAATTCAATGAAGTGACGGACCAGCTAAACACAGTCGAAATCACTTTTAGTGATGAAGTTCGAGCTCTGTTAATTCTTGGGCAGTTGCCAGACAGCTGGAATGGTACAGTCACAGCAATTAGTGGCTCAGCTGGAAAGTCAAAATTGAAGTTCGATGATGTCGTAAGCATGATCTTAACGGAGGAGATCAGACGACAATCAGAAGGTGCCTCAACTTCAGGATCGGCGTTGAACGTGGAAAGCAGAGGCAGAAGTTCCAACAGAGGAAATGGGCGGGGCAACGGCAAATTCAGAAGTGGAAGATCAAGATCCAGAAATCCAAACAATTCCAACAAGACAAAGGTTGTGGAATGTTGGAAGTGTGGCAAGACCGGTCATTACAAAAATCAGTGCACAACACCTCCAAAAGAAAAGGAGGACAGGACAGAAGTCAATGTTGTGGAAGAGGAAGCGGACGATGCTTTGATATGCTCTTTGGAGAGAAAAAGGGAATACTGGGTGATTGATTCCGGAGCATCTTTTCATGCTACCTCAAACAAGGAGTTTTTTGTAAACTATACGCGGGGTGATTTTGGTAGAGTCTATCTCGGTAATGATCAACCGTGTGACGCGGTCGGAAAGGGTGATGTACAGATCAAGATCAATGGATCTGTGTGGAAGCTGAAGGACGTGAGACATATTCCAGAATTAAGGAAGAACTTGATCTCCGTCAAGCAATTGTCGGGAGAAGGACATGTCACCACTTTCTCTGGTGATAACTGGAAGATCACCAAGGGCGCCATGATTGTCGCTCGCGGCAAGGATACTGGCACCCTCTACACAACGGCGGATGCTTGTGTAACAATTTCAGTTGCTGAAAGCAAGGAGGGCCCAAACTTGTGGCACCAGAGACTTGGGCATATGAGTCAGAAGGGACTCAAGTATATGCATGCAAAGGGGAAACTACCAGAGCTTCAGTCTACTGATATAGACTTATGCGAGAGTTGCATCTTTGGGAAGCAGACCAGGGTGAGTTTCAACACTAGTGGCAGAACTCGGAAGTAACAGAAACTTGAGTTAGTCCACACAGACGTTTGGGGACCAACCGCAGTTTCATCCATTGGCGGAAAGTCATACTTTGTGACTTTCATTGATGACCACTCGAGAAAAGTGTGGGTTTATTTCTTGAGACACAAGTCCGAAGTATTCGATGTGTTCAAGAAGTGGAAAGCCATGGTGGAAAATGAAACAGGATTGCGAGTAAAGAAGCTGAGGTCCGACAACGGAGGAGAATATACGGATATGGCGTTCAAGAAGTTCTGTTACCAGAATGGCATCAAAATGGAGAGGACGTTGCCAGGGACTCCACAGCAAAATGGAGTTGCAGAACGTATGAACCGGACATTAACAGAGAGAGCCAGAAGCATGAGGTTACATGCAGGCTTGCCCAAACAGTTTTGGGCAGAAGCAGTCAACACAGCGGTGTACTTGATCAATCGAGGACCCTCGGTACCGTTGGAGTACAGGATACCGGAGGAAGTATGGAGCGGAAAAGAAATAAAACTTTCCCACTTGAAAGTTTTTGGATGTGTCGCATATGCACATATTAGTGATCAGGCAAGGGGCAAGCTAGACCCCAAATCACTAAAGTGCACATTCATTGGATATGGCGGAGATGAGTTCGGCTACCGCTTATGGGATGACCAGAACAGAAAGGTCATCAGAAGCAGGGATGTCATATTCAACGAGAAGGTTATGTACAAGGACAGAAATGCAGTGCAGTCCGATGACACAGTACATGATGATCCAACATATGTTGAGTTGGATGCTCCAGAAAGTAGTACGTCGCAGCAGACAGAGGAGGATCTGCAGTTGCAGGAGCCTGTTCTAGAGACTGATGCATCACAGTCTCCAGTCCCTGTTCTTAGAAGGTCAACCAGACCTCATGTTCCAAATAGAAAGTACATGAGCTACATGTTACTTACTGATGCAGGTGAACCTGAATGCTATCATGAGGCATGTCAGGTCGGTGATTCTGGCAAGTGGGAGCTTGCAATGAAAGATGAGATAAAGTCTCTCATCTCTAACCAGACGTGGGAACTAGCCGAGTTACCTACAGGGAAGAGAGCTCTACACAATAAGTGGGTGTACAGAATCAAGGAGGAACATGATGGATCAAAGAGATACAAGGCGAGGTTGGTGGTCAAAGGTTTCCAGCAGAAAGAAGGAATTGACTACACGGAAATATTTTCGCCAGTTGTGAAGCTGACAACAATCAGATCAGTCTTGAGTATTGTTGCAGCAGAGGGTTTGCACTTGGAGCAGTTAGATGTAAAAACTGCTTTCCTCCATGGTGACCTTGAGGAGGAAATATATATGCAGCAGCCAGAAGGCTTCTCAGTCAAAGGAAAGGAGAAGCTTGTTTGCAAATTGAAGAAGAGCCTGTATGGCTTAAAGCAAGCCCCGAGACAGTGGTACAAGAAGTTCGACGGATTTATGCAGAAAAATGGTTACTTCAAATGTAATGCTGACCATTGTTGCTACTTCAGGAGATTCGAGTCCAGTTATATAATTTTGCTACTTTATGTCGATGATATGTTAGTAGCAGGCTCAGATATGGACGAAATCAAGAAGTTAAAGATGCAGCTGTCAGCAGAATTCGAAATGAAGGACTTGGGTGCAGCAAAGCAGATTCTCGGAATGAGGATTTTCAGAGATAAGCAGAAGGGTATCTTGCAGTTATCTCAGGCCAAGTACATTAGTCAAGTCCTGCAGAGATTTAACATGTGCAGTGCGAAGGCTGTCAGCACGCCACTAGCTAATCACTTCCGTCTATCTAGTGATCAGAGTCCTAAGACAGAGGACGAGATAAACTTCATGGCTAAAATACCATATGCCTCAGCCATTGGAAGTTTGATGTATGCCATGGTTTGTACCAGACCAGATATTGCTCATGCAGTGGGAGTTGTGAGCAGGTTTATGGCAAATCCAGGAAAGCAGCATTGGGAAGCAGTAAAGTGGATATTAAGATATCTACGGGGAACTACTGATAGATGCTTATGCTTTGGACGAGGCGAGGTGGCTCTACAAGGTTTTGTAGATGCAGATTTTGCTGGTGAGGTAGATCACAGAAGGAGCACTACTGGTTATGTTTTCACAGTAGGTACTACTGCAGTTAGCTGGATTTCGCAGATACAGAAGATTGTTGCTCTATCCACTACAGAAGCAGAGTACGTGGCAGTAACCGAGGCTAGCAAAGAAATGATCTGGTTACAGGGTTTGTTGGCAGAATTGGGATTCAGTCAGGAGAAGAATGTTTTGCACAGTGATAGTCAGAGTGCGATACATCTGGCAAAGAATTCAGCATTTCATTCTAGAACCAAGCACATTGGACTCCGTTATCACTTCATCAGGTCTCTTCTAGAGGATGAAGTATTAACACTAGAGAAGATCCAGGGTAGCAAGAACCCAGCCGACATGATGACCAAAACAGTAACAAAGGAAAAATTGGAGCTGTGCTCAGCTTCAATTGGTCTTCTGAAGTGAAGACAAAGGAAATGACTCACACCATATTTCACAAAGAGTTGTAAGAAGGAGATATCTCAGGGGAAGCCACATTTATCCCCAAGTGGGAGATTGTTGAAAAATGGAGCTAAATGTGGAAAATAAAGCCAACTTTGTTGAAATTGGCAAGCCACCATTAATAGTCCATGTTCACACCTATTTGGTAAGACACCATTAGCCTACAATCCTCATATGTTCACACCTATTTTATTCCTTCCATTGTTGATTCTTTGTCCAAACTTTCCCTATAAATAGAGGGCAAAACCTCAATGAAAAATACACCACCACAACATAGAGTCTTCTTGTGTAGAAGAGTAACACAATCAAGAGGTGTTCACAAAATAGAGAGAAAAGTGAGTTGGAGAGAATAGCCTTTGCATAGGCAGATAAAAATACAGTATAGTATTTTTGTACTCCTCATTTTTTCGAGTTAGTGAAATATATTGGTGTGGGTCCGTGGACGTAGGCAAATTGCTGAACCACGTAAATTTTTGTGTTTCGTATTTGCATTTTATTTTTGTGTATTTATATTTTCTCAGTCCAATTTATTTGTGTCACATCGATCCTGGACGGGATTAGTTGCGTCCTAATTCCCAACAAGTTATTCTTATTTTCGAAATATAGAATGGCTTCAACAGCAACAAGAGAGAAATTTACCAAGTATTTTGTACTGCCCATTTCAATTTAGTGGCCATTCCTTGTACAGGATATGTTTGGTGCAGGGACGGATACAACATCTACTGCATTAGAGTGGACATTGACAGAGCTTTTAAGGCATCCAAAAACCATGAATAAACTGCAGAACGAGGTACGACAAGTAGCCGGAAATAAACTAGGGATATCTGAAGATGATTTAGAGAATATGCCATATTTAAAGGCAGCGATCAAAGAGAGCCTAAGACTACATCCTCCGCTGCCTTTACTGCTCCCTCGAGAAGCAATGCAAGACACTAAAGTGATGGGATATGACATTGGAGTTGGAACTCGAGTGATCATTAATGCTTGGGCAATAGCAAGAGACCCGATGTTGTGGGAAAATCATGATGATTTTAATCCAGAAAGGTTTCTCAACAATGGAATAGACTTCAAAGGTCTTAACTTCGAGTACACTCCATTTGGTTCTGGTCGGAGAGGCTGCCCTGGTATTCCATTTGCCATGGCTGTTGGTGAGCTTGCATTAGCAAACCTAATGCTTAATTTCAACTTCTCTTTGCCAGTAGGAGTAACGGAAAAAGATTTGGACATGAGTGAACATCCTGGAACCACTGTCCACAAAAACCTTCCTCTACTTGTGATGGCCACTCCTCATTCTCTCGCTCTCTGAGTTATTTCTCATGGACCTTACAATTAAATGTTAAATTTATCTTACGTTCCAAAAAAATGTCAAAATGCATCTGTACTTGAGATTACATATCGTTGTCTTTGCTGGAAATCTCAAATTAAAATTATGCACTTGATTGTCAATTATTAACACGATTTTCTATGCAGAAATTTATTTTATACTACCGAATATTTTTAATAATGAATTTCTAGTTATGAAATATTTAATAATATATATAGAATAATAAGTGCAAACTGCAATTATTTATTATATACAAAAATATTTCTAATTTCTTTAAATTGTTAATTTTTCGACGGAGATTTTAGTTTTGGTCAGAAATTTTCGACCGAATTTAAATTCCGTCGGAATGTATCTTCCGTCGGAAAATTTCGATGGTAGTAACGCCGTAGGAAATTTTCGATGGTGCCGACTGTCGTCGGAAAATATCCGTCGCTGAAGACCTGTTTTCTTGTAGTGAATGAATGAAACTATTCGTTCAGATACAAGCGACTTGATAAGTTGTTCGTCTGATACAACAACTCTTCCAGTTTTTCCAAAAGTTTCTTAGCAGTTGTTATTCCATGAGTATTTGCAAGAACATTCTTGGCCAAACAAAGTCGTATTGTATTAGCAGCCTTCAAATCCAAATTATCTCAATCTTCATCACTTTTGCTGAATCTAGTTTCTTTTTCTTTTTCTTTGTTAGAACACTTGATTGGTTTTCCTTTTAAAGCTTTTCACAGACCTGCTTAAATCAAAACATCATTGACTTGTACTTGCAATAAATCAAAATTGATTTTCTCATCAAGTTTTTCTATGTCGTACTTGACAAACATATTTTCTTTTGCTCCAAATTATTTGAACCACCTGATGCTCTAATACCACTTGTTGGAAATTAAAAGTTGATTCCCTTTCCTTTAACCCACATGATCTTTTGATATTCAAGAAATAATTGAGCAAACAAGAAAACAAATAACAACGCAAAAATTTCGGATTGCTTATGCCTTTCACTATACATTAAGTCCTTACAAATATATAGAATTTCACTCACCAATCCAATCCCATAGACTACGGAGAAAATATCAATAATAAACTTATATCTAACCAAAGTTTCTACCATTTGAATTATCCCACAAAGAGTCGCAAGAAATTAAAATGATAAAGCTCACCAATTTTTTCTCTATTTAGTCTCACATAAGATTCACAAATATTATTGCTCCCCAACACACATATTTATAGGTACAAGAAAACCATAAAATATGAAGAAGTTGTGTTCAAGAAGGTTTCCTTGTTGCAGTGGATTAATCAGAATAAGGAAATAAATCCGTGCCAAAGTTTCCAAACAATCGTTTCTTATTTTCTTTCATTTTCCTTCAAACTTTAACTTGATCTCCAAGTCAACCACTTTAACAGGGAAATCAACTGTTCAAAATATTCTTATTCTTAATTTGGGTCAAATATCCCAACACAAGGGGCTTGCCCTACTAGGGAGGGCACCCCTTACCAAGGACATGGTCTTGGATTCGAGCCTTGTGGGGGCATAGGATAGGGATGGGGGATTTAGCTGTATTTGTAATGTTCAAAATAAACTTGGCCAAGGGGGTTGCCCTAGTGGGGAGGGCGCCCATTATCAAGGCCATGGTCTTGGGTTCGAGCCTTGGGGAGGGGGGTGATGCAAACCACGTAGCAATTGTAGTTACGTAACCCACAAAATATTGAAATCGACCCAAGAACGCTAAAGAAATCACGATTTATGGATCCAATTAAAATTAATTGAACTAAGCAACAAATACAATCACTGAGATATATTGACCTCTTGATCACAAGTAATATTAATTCTCACCGAGATTTGAACAAACAAGAATAACTCGCAAGTTCGGATTTTATTCAATTAAGAATAAGGTTGTTGAAAGCAATGTAGCCTCACAATAATAATATCAAAGTTCTGAATAATAATGAAAATTACATCCCTATAAATAGGGTCAAAACCTATCTAAAGAGTTTTAATTATACTAGGTAGCAAATTGCTAAAAATAAGGAAATAAAAAATATTCTAAAATTACGCGTATGGTTATTTACGGCCGTGACATTATCCTTTACGGCCGTAAGAAGCTTTATGTTTCACCGTTACGGCCGTGAGACTTTATTTACGGCCGTAAGTCATATTTCTGAAAATCTTAGTTTTACCCGAGGCTGCATTACGGCCGTAACAATGTGGGTTACGGCCGTAAGTCCAATTTCTTCCAAATTCTCAATTTTCAGCAGTGGGCTCTTCACGGCTGTAAGAATTATGGGTTACGGCCGTGAATTTTGAAACTTTACAATTTTCTTCGATGGCTTGAATGAGGTTGATCCACTCGTCGTTTTGGCTCGACCCCAACATGGAACTTGCTTCTTTTGATGACACGAACATTGTTTTTGCCATTATTTCTTGTACTAGCTTGTCCATTGCTTCGTTGGCCTTCTTTGTTTGCAATCGAGTCATCGGTCCTCCTTTGATCATCAACGGATCTTTGTGCGGGCTTGTATTCGTGGTCTGGATCACATCATCCCCTCCCTCTCCGAACGGATTCGACCTCGAATCTGTACCTGCATCAAACAGAGATAGATCAAAAACATTAAGGCCATGTTCTCTTTGCTGTTTTGATGTCGTTTTCTGTTTTTATTTTCGAAAACGCTAAAAACGCGTTCTCTTTACCATTTTCGAAAACGCATTTTGGAAAACAAAAAAAAAAATTGTATGCAAAACGCAAAACGTCCAAAACCTCGTTTTGGGCGTTTTGTGTGTATTTCGACAAAAAATGTCCAAGACGCGGAAAACGCGTTTTGGGAATTATTATTATTATTTTTTATTTTTTAAAAGAATTATCTTAACTTGGAACTAAGCTTAATAAATTTTTTTTATTTTTTTTTATTTTTTTTAGAATTATCATAACTTAGAACTAAGCCTAAATAAAGATTTATTTATTTATTTTTTTAGAATTATCCTAACTTGGAACTAAGCTTAACTAAAGTTTTATTGAATTCAATATCAACATTACAAAAAAAATTAAGTGAGAATTCTTGTTGTTATATTTCAAAAAATGCACTGATAAATGGATTCTGGTGGTTTTGAAAGAAATTGCATTTTCTGGATTTTAATAGAACTAGAGTTTTCTCAAATCCCGAACCTGACCAAGCTGTGTTAATATAGACTCTTAATGCTCATATTAGTGTGTTGCATATAATCATGTTTTCAGTGTATTGTGAAAGGAAATTTGAATTTGAGTCAGTAGTATTCTGCAAACAAATTAATTAAGCAAATTAATTAAAAATAGTTTAAGCAGTATTCTGAAAAATTTCAAACAGAACATATTTTCCAACTTTTCATTTTCAAAAACAGTTTTCAAAAATGACAAACCAAACGTGTTTTCAGCAAATTTGAAAACAAAAATAAAAACAGAAAATACAAAACATTTTCCAAAATGAAAATACAAAATAAAATACAAACAGAACGCCACCTAAATGAAGCCGAAACATTATACTCACCAGGAAGATCGAGTTTATAGGCATTGTTGTTGATCCTTTCAATCACTTGGAATGGACCATCCCCACGCGATTGTAACTTTGACTTGCATTGCTCTGGAAACCGCTCCTTTCTCAAATGTACCCAAACCCAATCACCGGGTTCAAATATGACGCCCTTTCTTCCTTTGTTAGCCTGCGAAGCATAATGTTCATTTTTCTTTTCAATTTCCAACCTCACCTTGTCGTGGAGTGATTTAACCATTTCAGCATTTTTCTTTCCATCCAAACTACTACGTTCATTCACAGGTAAAGGAATTAAATCCAATGGTGTTAGCGGATTAAAACCATAAACAATTTCAAATGGTGAACAAGAAGTAGTAGAATGTATAGCTCTATTATATGCAAATTCAAGAAATGGTAAACACTCTTCCCAATTTTTCAGATTTTTATTGATTATGGTGCGCAACAATTGAATCATTGTCCTATTTACTACCTCGGTCTGTCCATCGGTCTGTGGGTGACAAGTTGTAGAAAAAAGTAGTTTTGTTCCTAGTTTGTTCCACAAGACTCTCCAAAAATGACTAAGGAATTTAACATCCCTATCCGATACTATACTCTTAGGAACCCCATGTAAGCGCACGACTTCCCTAAAGAAAATATCAGCTATGTTGGTAGCATCATCAGTTTTGTGGCATGGTATGAAATGTGCCATTTTACTAAATCGATCTACTACCACAAAAATCGAGTCTCTGCCCTTCTTAGTCCTAGTTAATCCTAAAACAAAATCCATAGAGATATCGACCCAAGGTTCACTAGGGATGGGTAAAGGCATATATAAGCAATGGGGTTTAATCCTAGATTTTGCCTTCTTGCAAGTAATGCATCGATTACAAACCCGAACCACATCAATCTTCATCTTAGGCCAATAGAAATGTTCACCTAGGATTTCGATGGTCTTTTTAATCCCAAAATGATCCATTAAACCTCCACTATGGGCCTCTCTCACAAGTAACTTCCTCATTGAACACCTAGGGACACACAATTTATTTTCTCGGAATAAATAATCATCATGTTTAAAGAACTTATCCACAGCCCCTTTACCACATGAATCATAAATACCAGAAAAGTCCGGATCATTAGCATACATGTCCTTAACGTATTCAAACCCAAGCAATTTAGAATGCAAAGAAGTTAAGAGAATATACCTTCGAGACAATGCATCTGCCACCACATTTTCCTTACCTTGCTTGTACCGGATGACATAGGAAAATGTTTCGATGAACTCAAACTACCTTGCATGTCTATTACTTAGATTAGCTTGACCCCTCAAATGCTTCAAGGATTCATGATCAGTGTGTATCACGAACTCCCGTGACCACAAGTAATGTTGCTATGTCTCCAAAGCGCGCATAAGTGAGTATAACTCCTTGTCATATGTGGGGTAATTAGGAGCAGCCCCCTTTAGCTTTTCGCTAAAATAGGCTATTGGCCTTCGATCCTGCATTAAAATAGCTCCAATGCCTAGCCCTGAGGCATCACATTCAATCTCAAAAGCCTTGTCAAAGTTAGGAAGTGATAAAATCGGTGCTTTACACAACATATTTTTAATAGTCTCAAATGCATGCTCCTGTTCTACTCCCCATTTAAACCCTACACTTTTTTTGACAATTTCTGTGAGTGGTGCGGCAATCGTGCTAAAATCTTTAACAAAGCGCCTATAAAAACTAGCCAAGCCATGAAAACTTCTAACCTCGGTTATGCTTTTAGGTATTGGCCATTCTTTAATACCTTTGACTTTCTCTTCATCTACTTCTATTCCCTTAGCACTAACCACATAGCCAAGAAACACAACTTTTTCCATGAAAAAATTACACTTTTTAAAATTAGCAAAAAGTTGTTCTTGCCTCAAAACCAAAAGCACACACCTAACATGTTCCACATGCTCATTTAAAGTTTTACTATATATCAAGATATCATCGAAGTAAACTACAAAGAATTTACCTATAAATGCACGTAAAACATGATTCATTAAACGCATAAATATGCTAGGTGCATTAGTAAGTCCAAAAGGCATTACTAACCATTCATACAGGCCATATTTAGTTTTAAACGCAGTTTTTCACTCATCTCCTTCCTTCATTCGAATTTGATGATAACCACTTTTAAGATCAATTTTACTAAATATACTAGAACCATGCAATTCATCCAACATATCATCTAACCTAGGAATATGATGACGATACTTTACCGTTATGTTGTTGATGACTCTACAATCAACACACATTCTCCAAGTCCCGTCCTTTTTAGGTACAAGTAACACGGGGACGGCACATGGGTGTTGACCTATGGTCAACTTGACCTTATTGTTTTGATCATAACAAACAAGAATATATTGTGTTGCTAACAAGGGTGCTTCAAGTGTTTCATATAATGATACATATTCAAAGCATTCAATGTTCAAATCGTCTATCAAAGATATAAATCAAAACTATGTGATCAAGCACATGAGACACAAAGAAGATCAAGAAAGAATCGAAGATATTCAAGATCAAATTTCAAGTCGGAAAGCATGAAGACCAAGCAATGAAGCCTACAAAGAATTGAGCATTTACAAATTGCTTTTCAATCTTATGTAAGGTTAATGCATCAATAGTTGGCAATGCACTTCATAAAGCTCAAGTAACATTTTTAAAACCATCAAAATATCTTTTTCAAAATCAACTTTGATCATCAACTTTGATCAGAAAACCTTGAAAAAATCAAAATCTTGAAATCCTGATTTTTCAGGTCGACCGCAAATTTTTTTAGGTCGACCGCACTGTCTATTTTTGAACTCCAACGGCTATTTTCTCGCAACGCCTATATTGAGGTCGACCGCATGGCACGATAGGTGGACCGCAAAAGGCGGTATGTGAGAAATTTGCTCTATAAATAGCCTTCTCTCTTGCATTCATTTTCAACAACTAAGAGGAGATTTTAGAAAAGCTTTCTTGTGAAAAATTCATTGTTCTTGATTTATATTTATCTTTATTAGAAAACTTTGATTGATCCAAACTTTGTTTTATCAAAATTCATCAAAGTTTTTGAAAGAAAGTTTTTGTGAAGATTCTTGGTTTTATATTGTTTAAACTTCTTCAACATCTTCACACCATATTGGAATTGAAGTGTAAGCCCCTGTTCTGTTTGCTGTTTTGAGGTCGTTTTCTGTTTTTATTTTCGAAAACGCTAAAAACGCGTTCTCTTTACCATTTTCGAAAACGCATTTTGGAAAACAAAAAAAAAAATTGTACACAAAACGGAAAACGCCCGAAACATCGTTTTGGGCGTTTTGTGTGTATTTCGACAAAAAATGTCCAAAACGCGGAAAACGCGTTTTGGGATTTTTTTTTTTTTTTTTTTTTTTTTTTTTTTTTTTTTTTTTTTTTTTTTATAGAATTATCTTAACTTAGAACTAAGCTTAATATAAAGTTTTTATTTTTTTATTATTTTTTTAGAATTATCCTAGTTTGGAACTAAGCCTAAATAAAGATTAATTTTTTTTTTTTTTTTTTTTTTTTATAGAATTATCTTAACTTAGAACTAAGCTTAATATAAAGTTTTTATTTTTTTATTATTTTTTTAGAATTATCCTAGTTTGGAACTAAGCCTAAATAAAGATTAATTTTTTTTTTTTTTTTAGAATTATTCTAACTTGGAACTAAGCTTAAATAAAGTTTTATTAAATTCAATATCAACATTACAAAAAAAAATTAAGTGAGAATTCTTATTATTATATTTCAAAAAATGTACCAAACTGCATGGAATCGAAATGTACCAAACACGCAAAACTCTACTAAACAAAGCTAAATCTACCAAAAAAGAGCAAAATTTCACCAAGATGCCTAATCTAATACCAAAAGCGCGATATGTACCAAATTGTGAGATGTTTCAAATTGTGCCCAAGAAATTTACCAAAATGCGCAAATAGCTCTAAAATTTACGAAAACAATGTCAATTGTACTGTGCTAACCAAGATGTGTGAAATGTTAAAAAATGCTTCAAAATGTACTAAAATACACTATATATACCAGAATTCACCAAAATATACAAAATGCATGATATCGACCAAAATGCGCAAATCGTACCAGTGTGCGAATGTACCAAAATACAAGAAAACAAACCAAGTTAAATGAAATTTATCAAAATGCACAAAAATCTACTAAAATTCTAGAAATGTACCACATGAGAATTGTAGCAGGCAAGACCTATGATTAATCCTAGAAATGTGCCTGAATCAAATGTGGACTGATTACTCCACAAGGTCAAGATGACTTTTAAATTTATTTTGTTTAATCAAACTCTGTATGAGTAATTAGAGTTACATGTATTATGGAAGTAATTTGGACTTGAATATTATGTTATTAATTTCTTATAATATTTTTTTGGAGTTGAACATTAATGACATTATTATTTGGTCCAAAAAAAAGTTAAACAATATAGATTGTTTAATATAATTCAGAAGCAAATTCATTGAAAATAGTATAAGTTGTATTCTGCAAAATTTCAAACAGAACGTGTTTTCCAGCTTTTCATTTTCAAAAACAGTTTTCAGAAATGACAAACAGAACACGTTTTCAGCAACATTGAAAATAAAAATAAAAACAGGAAATACAAAACATTTTCCAAAATGAAAATACAAAATAAAATACAAACAGAACGCCACCTAAGTTTCTCTTTGTTCTAAACTTGCTTTAATCTTTTAAAAGAGAGAAATTCCAATTAAGGAACTTTGATTATTTGTGCTACAATTTTCATTATCATTTGATTCATCAAAGTTCCATTGCCTAAACACTTTGAGCTTAACTTATTGTTAATTATTCAAGTGTGGCATCTCTTGGTACTTAATTTGATTCAATATTTTAAAAAGATATTATTTGAAAAACTTTGTTTGATTGCATTGAACTTTTCATTATCTTTTGCATCAAAGTTTTTCTCTAACACTCGAGTTTAATTCATTGCTATTTATTGAAGTGTTAGCCTAACTCTCTCGGTACTTAATTTGAGTATATCATTTGTCAAGAGAGTTATTTCAATTGTAAATTCAATTCATTATATCTTGTGGTTTCGAGAGCCTTGTGAAAACTCGATTATTGGTTAATGGTAGGTGCCCCTTGTTGTAAGTCGCCTAAGGATTTGGTACTCCTTGTTGTAAGTTACCAATATAGTGGATTTGGCCTTGCTCATGACGGAGAGCTCGGTAACGGGGGACGTAGATCACGTTGGTTGATTGAACCTCCTTAAATCGCGTTTGCATTCTCTTATCCCTTTTACTTACTTACATTGCACTTACTCTATTCTATCAATTTATATTGTGCAACACTATATCTAGGTGCTATACTTACTTTATCAATTAAGTTTACACATTTATAGCACACTACATTGATAGTTAAGTTACTTACAACACTAAGTGCTCATACTTGTACCCATTGGTTTTTAAGTTTGAGATTATTTATCGAAAAAGTTTTATAAACCAATTTACCCCCCTCTTGGTTAGTTTATTCTTGGGCTAACAATGGGCTCATACTTTCCCTTATATACCCTTTGCTCATCAAGTCCTCCACTTGCCTTTGAAGTTCCTTCGTCTCCTCGGGATTACTCCTATAAGCTGGACGGTTTGGAATGACTGCTCCAGGTTCAAAATCAATCTGATGCTCAATACCTCGAATGGGTGGTAACCCACTAGGTATGTCATCTGGAAAAACACATCCTCGAACTCATGTAATAAAGAAATAGCCAAACTAGGGAGGGATTTGTTAACTCCATCAAATGCAAGGAATGATTCCTTGTACAACAAAAGGACCATTGGTCGTTTTTCCATAAATGCTTTCTTGATTTCATTCCTTTTTGCGTAGAAACTCATTTTCTTTTCTTTTCTGGCACTCTTCTCTCCCTCTCCTTTTTCTGAGGTATGTACCCCAACACTCTTTTTTTTCTCTCTCTCCTCTCCTTTTTCTGGAGTCGTGCTCCAACCCTCTTTTCCTCTCCTTTTTCTGAGGTCGTGGCCTCAACACTTTTTTTTTCAAGTTTCCTCACTTTTGTTCTTCATCATTTTTTAATTTAACTTGATTTGCATAAACTTGTGATGGTGTCAATGGTGTAAGTGTAATTTTTCTCCCATCCTTGGTAAAACTATATCTATTTTTATACCCGTCATGTGTCACCTTCCTATCATACTGCCAAGACCTTCCCAACAAAATGTGCCCGGCTTGCATAGGAACCACATCACACATCACTTCATCCAAATAGCTACCAATCGAGAAATTTACTAACACCATCCTATTCACCTTAATTTCACCACTATCATTTAACCACTGAAGTCTATAAGGTGATGGATGCTTCAACAATGGTAATCCTAACTTCTCAATTAGTGTGGTGCTAGCAACATTTGTACAACTACCACTGTCAATAATCATACTACATACCTTGTCTTGGATACGACACAGTGTATGAAATATGTTCTCCCTCTGTTGCTCCACATCATCCACGCTGATTTTAGCACTAAGGGCTCGCCTTGCTACTAATAACGTCCTATGCTCCCCAGATAACAATTCCTCATTATCACTAGCTTCCTCCAAAGCGGGCATGTCACTGTAGTCTTCCTCATTGCTGCCACTTTCCCAAGCCCCCTCTGCTCGCAAGGTAATAACACGCCTATTAGGGCATTGAGAAGCCACATGTCCTCTTCCCAAGCATTTGAAGCATTGGATATCTCTACTCCAAGATGGTTGAGACTCCCCTTTGGGTGGAAATTTGTTAACGGGCTCCTCCTTTCCCTTGGGTGCCTCAAAATTTCCTTTTGGTGCCTCAAACTTCCCTTTAGAAATAGCCCCATCGCCTTTATTTTCCCACTTCGGCTTCCAAGACGGATTAGAACCCGAAGAACCCGACTGATACTTAGCTGTCCCTTTTCTCTTCAATTGCTTCTCCACTTTCATGGCCATATGTAGCATATCTTCTAACTCCACATAGTGTTGCAATTCGACCACATTTGTTATTTCTATTTTCATCCCATTCAAGAAACGGGCCATAGTGGCCTCTTCATCCTCCTCTACATTGGCTCTAAGCATTAACATCTCCATCTCCTTATGATAATCCTCGACACTCTTAGAACCTTGGTAAAGACTTTGCAGTTTTTGATGAAGTTCCCTATGGTAATGACTAGGAACAAACCTCTTCCTCATGACAGCCTTTAATTCACCCCATGTACTAATAGGTCTCTCACGATTTCACATCCTAGAAGTTGCTAACTGATCCCACCAAGTAAGTGCATAATCGGTGAATTCAAGAACTGCAACCTTAACCTTTTTCTCCTCCGTATAGCTGTAGCAATCGAATATTAACTCAATCTTTTTCTCCCACTCTAGATATTGTTTCGGATCACTCCGACCCTTAAAGGAAGGAATAGTTGTTTTGATATTACTCATACCACGATCCTGTGGATCAATCTCTCTATCTCGTCGTTCGCGCCTAACCTCTCTATCCACAAGTGCCCCATCATCATACCCATCAAATTCATCTTCTTCCTCCATCTCTATCCTATGGCCACGCCCCACTTGTCTCCGCACATTAGGCGCTTCCCTAGGCCGTTCTAACCTTTCAATCCTGCTCGACATATCCCCAAGCATTTTCTCAAAGCGCTGTGCCAACTCTTCCACCATGTTGACTTGATCACTGTTCTCTGCTGTAGTAGAATTTTCCGACATCCTAAAACTAAGTAATATATGCCTCACGTGTATTTCATTCGTGTATCACTCAATTTTTGGCTTTTACCCTCTATTGATCTCACCTCTCTGCCTTTTTCCACTTAATGGCTTTCACCCCAATTGTTTCAAAGAACGAACCCGAACTCAAACAAGTTTAAGCCCGAATGATTCAAATCGAGTACGAGTGAGAATTTATGAACTTGTTGAAAAACTCGAAGAGGACCTTTAGAGAATGAAATTTGACTCTATATAGGACTTGATACTTTTATGGGAAATAAAATTGTTTCAAGAAAGTAATTCTTGAAATCAAATAACAACTTTTTCTTTTGCTGTTGAAATTTTCGTTTTTTTTATTTCTCGAAAATTCAACTACGAGAATAACGAAACAAACGAAATTTAATTTAGACACCAAACGAAGGAAATAACGACTTTTGAATTTTTTTTGTGACACTTTTTGGATTAAAGACTCAAGAACTGGAAGAACACGAAAAACAAGATTAAAGAAGACTCAAGAAAACAAAACAAAGATATAACCTTGATTTTTGGAGCCTAAGCTCTGATACCAGATGATGCAAACCACGTAGCAATTGTAGCTACTCAACCCACAAAATATTGAAATCGACCCAAGAACGCCAAAGAAATCACGATTTATGGATCCAATTAAAATTAATTGAACCAAACAACCAATACAATCACTGAGATATATTGACCTCTTGATCACAAGTAATATTAATTCTCACCGAGATTTGAACAAACAAGAATAACTCGCAAGTTCGAATTTTATTCAATGAAGAATAAGGTTGTTGAAAGCAATGTAGCCTCACAATAATAATATAAAAGTTCTGAATAATAATGAAAATTACATTCCTATAAATAGGGTCAAAACCTGTCTAAAGAGTTTTAATTATACTAGGTAACAAATTGCTAAAAATAAGGAAATAAAAAATATTCTAAAATTACGCGTATGGTTATTTACGGCCGTGACATTATCCTTTACGGCTGTAAGAAGCTTTCTGTTTCACCATTATGGCCGTGAGACTTTATTTACGATCATAAGTCATATTTATGAAAATCTTAGTTTTACCCGAGGCTGCATTACGGCCGTGACAATGTGGGTTACGGCCGTAAGTCCAATTTCTTCCAAATTCTCAATTTTCAGCAGTGGGCTCTTCACAGCCGTAAGAATTATGGGTTACGGCCGTGAATTTTGAAACTTTACATTTTCTTCGATGACTTGAATGAGGTTGATCTACTCGTCGTTTTGGCTCGACCCCAACATGGAACTTGCTTCTTTTGATGACACGAACATTGTTTTGGTCATTGTTTCTTGTACTAGCTTGTCCATTGCTTCGTTGGCCTTCTTTGTTTGCAATCGAGTCATCGGTCCTCCTTTGATCATCAACGAATCCTTGTGCGGGCTTGTATTCGTGGTCTGGATCACATCGGGGGGGTTAAGGATAGGGATTGGGGGTTTTAGTTGTATTTGTAATGTTCATTTTTAAAAAAAAAAACCGATAAAACTTTACAGTAATATAATGTTGAAAAAAAAAAAATTAAATAATGTTACTTGTAATGAACAAATGAAAAAAAATAATAATAAATAAATATAAATGAGAGAAAAATCACACACCACAACCAAAAATGTGTCATTTTGCGGTAAGAAACTCACTGGATCACCTCATAAAGTGGATATGGACAACTCCTCGTGAAAATATTTTAATTAAAATTCAAGTTAAGGATTAACTTCACTTCGATTACATGTTTTATGAGTTCTACAATTTTTTGACCCCACATTTTAATCACTTTTATCAAAATTCATTAAAAATCTGATTTTAATCATTATTAAAGGGGGCATGTGGTCCGTTTAGTTTTGATGTTTCAAAATTTGTGCGGCGTTCAAAGAAAATCAAATCATATTAAATAGTCGATCATAAGAAGACTAACTTGTTAATTTCCTCTGCATAAAACTAAAAATTTCTTTTGCACATTTTATGGTTCCTTTTGTTCCCTTCATTTTGTTCATCTTTCTCGTTCTCAAATGGCACCGTAATACTGGTTCAACAGCCGGGGAAAAGGTTACCTCCATCTCCACCAACGCTTCCAGTAATTGGTAATCTCCACCAAGTCGGCTTATACCCCCATCGCTCGCAGCAAGCACTATCCAAACGCTATGGTTCACTCATGCTGCTTCATCTCGGCCGAGTGCCAGCAGAGTAGTTATTGTCTCGTCTGCTGATGCAGCTCGAGAGATCATGAAAAATCAGGACCTGATTTTCTCAAACAGGCCGAAAACCAGACTCCCTGATGAAGTTTTCTATGGATCTAAGGACATAGCTTTTGCTTCTTACGGTGAGCACTGGAGGCAGGTGAGAAGTATATGTGTGCTTCAGCTTTTAAGTAACAAGCAGGTTCAATCTTTTTGTTTTATAAGAGAAGAAGAAACGTTCCTAATGATCGATAAGATTCGACATTCATCTTCATCAGCGATAAACTTGAGCGAAGTGCTGGTCTCTCTTGCTAATTGCATTGTGTGTAGGGTGGCCCTCGGATGGAAGTATAGTGCTGGAGAAACGATCATGAAACTGGAGTCAATGTTTAAGGAATTTGGGGAGTTATCAGGTACTTTTAATCTAGGAGATTATATTTCAGGGCTTAGTTGGATTAATCGAGTCAATGGTTTCGATGCTAGAGTAAAGACATTGGCTAAGCAGTTGGATGAATTTTGGGAAAGTTCAATTGAAGAGCACAGAAATCGAAAGAAAGGAGAGAAAAATCCTAATGATATAAGCAATGATGTTGGAGAACAAGATATTGTGGACATATTGCTCGAAATTCAGAGAGAAACAAGTCGAGTTTCGATATTGAAACTGATATCATCAAAGCAGTCATTTTTGTAAGAATCTCTTCTCAATTCCTTTCTTTATTTGCTTATGCATTCATTACTTTCGAAATTAAACTACTTGAATTAATAAATTTGTACATATACGTATAATAACCCTCACTAGGAAGGGCCCTCCCACACATTTTTATTGTGCAGGCTCCCTCCATGAGAGGGTTAGTACACCTATTTGTACAAATTTGTTAGTACATATAGCATTCCTCTTATTTTCGAAACATAGAATGGCCTGAACAACGTTAAAAAAAAAAAAAAAAAAAAAAAAAAAAAAAGAGAGATCTACCCCATTTCAATGTAGTAGCCATTCCTTGTACAGGATATGTTCGTCGCAGGGACGGATACAACATCTACTGCTTTAGAGTGGACATTAGCAGAGCTTTTAAAGCATCCAAAAACCATGAAGAAACTGCAGAACGAGGTGAGACAAGTAGCCGGAAATATACTAGAGATATCTGAAGATAATTTAGAGAAAATGCCATATATAAAGGCAGTGATCAAAGAGAGCCTAAGACTACATCCTCCGGCTCCTTTACTGCTCCCTCGAGAAGCAATGCAAGACACTAAAGTGTTGGGATATGACATTGGAGTTGGAACTCGAGTTGTCATTAATGCTTGGGCAATAGCAAGAGACCCGATGTTGTGGGAAAATCCTGATGATTTTAAACCAGAAAGGTTTCTTAACACTGGAATAGACTTCAAAGGTCTTAACTTCGAGTACACTCCATTTGGTTCTGGTCGGAGAGGCTGCCCTGGTATTCAATTTGGCATGGCTGTTGTTGAGCTTGCATTAGCAGAACTAATGCTTAACTTCAACTTCTCGTTGCCAGTAGGAGTAACGGAAAAAGATTTGGACATGAGTGAACACCCTGGAACCACTGTCCATAAAAAGCTTCCTCTACTTGTGATGGCCACTCCTTATTCTCTCTGAGTTATTTCTCATGCTCCGTGCAATCAAATGTTAAATTTAATCTTACATTATCTGCAAAAAAATCTCAAAATGCATTTGTACTTGAGATTATCTATCGTTGTATTTGTAGTAAAATTAAAATTATGCACTTGGTTGTCATATTGTACTCCGGTAGTAAAAAGAAAGATTTTTTAAAAAAAAAAAAAAAAACTAGAACAAAAAATTGTGCCCATTAATTAAACACAATTTTCTCCCCTCCCCATGACGGGGAGGGGAGCAAATCCCCTATTGAGAATGGGTGGGGTATTTGTGAGGGGTGGAGATTTTGACGGGTAGTGGTGCAAAATTTTAGTTAAACATAGTTGCATTGAATGTTATGTTGAAACGTTACCAACTATCCGACATTTTAAATATATTCCAATTAGTTAGACATTTTGCTAAATTTCCTTTATGCATACACATAAATTCATAATGACTTATGATGGTCACAAACTTTATGCAAAATTTTAAGTTGGTCCTCAACTTAAAATTGTCACGATTTATTCTCTTGAGCATGCATAGGTCCCTATAAAAATTCTATCTGTATATTTGTCAGTCAGTAGTCCAATTTTTATTTTTATTTTCTTTTTACTCCAGAAATTGTTTACACCACAAGTATTACATGAAATAATCAAAGATGGATGAAATATTTGGCCACATCAGATTCTTCTTTCTATCATAAGTCCGGAAAATATAGATGCAGTGACAAAAATATTATAAATTTAGATGGCTAAAGTTCTACAAATAAAAAAAAATAATAATAATACTAATCATTTACGAAACAACCTATAAGTTAAGGGATCTAATTAACAAATATTGAACGTAGGGCAGAAATCAACATCCCAATTCCCCATTGTTAACTTATTTTAAGTTATATTTATTGGCATTTTCTATTTTCCTATATGTTTGTAATTTGATAAATTTAGTTTATTATTAAATATTTTTATTTAGTAATTGATTAAGTTTAATTAAATTACTTAAACATTTCTTGGACGTAATATTGTCTTTATCTCTTATATATTGTGATAATATTTGTTGCTTATCTTCCATGAAAATGACAAGAAATATTGTGATAATATTTTGGAGATAATGTTGGTTGCTTATCTGATATGATAAGTATTGTGATAATGGTAGAAGTCTATCACTTATCTTTTGTGATAAGAATTGTGATAATAGTTTACTTGACTTGAAATTATATCTTTATCACTTATAATCATTTTCATTAGATTTAAAGTTTTCTTAAAATATTCTGATTGGCCGAGTATATTAGGATCATAATCTCGAAATATTGATATTGTTATCTTGTGATTTTGGTAAATTTCGTGATGATATATTTCGTGATGATAGATTTAAAAAAAAGTAACGGTTTGGGTTGGGTTGGATTAATTCGGGTTTTCAACTGAAACCCGCACCCTAAACCAACTTGAGACAAATTTTTATTTCTCAACCCACAAACCAACCCAACTACCTGAAAACCCAACCCAAACCGGTCGATTTGAGTTGGATTGGTTGGTTTCGTAGGTTTTTGCAGAGCCCTAGGTACAATATCAATAATATTATATCAATTAATTCAATGACAAGTAAATAAATCTCAACTCAAATGAAGTACCTTAAAATCATTCCTTGCGAGTTTTCATACTTTGAAATCGTTGTACAATAGCTTCATTATCAATCTGCAAAGATATATCTTTCTCTACATAAACAACAAAGCTATCATTCATCCACTCATCACCCATTCGTTTGCGCAATCTATCCTTCACAATGCTCATTGCAGAAAATACTCTCTTAACAGTAGCTATAGCAACCAGTAGAATTAGCACCATATGAAGTCGAAACCTGTCTTTATTTTTCCAACACGTGAATCCTTCTCTAACAAAAGATTCACCTCCTCCTTGATTACCATGACTTGATTTGAAAACATAACAGTACAAACAATAAGCAGCATCATTTGCTATACTATACTCCAACCAACTACTAAATTCATTAAACTAAGACGATTGGAATTGTCTAAAATGAGATTCTCCGAACTTTCGTCTTGGGAATACATGATCTAAAGGTTGACAAGCACCCTCTTGCAAATATGCTCTTCGAACTTGATCACGGATATTAATATTGTAATTTGAAATTGGGGTTCTGATGAGAACCGAGAAAGTCAAACCTCGATGCACAAGCCTGTGGGACCCATGATGAGATCCGATGCTAAGGAGGTTCAAGATTCGAGGCTAAACAAGTAATTAAAGTCAAGAAAAGCTAGCCAAGAATCAAGTTGGAGCAAAAAAGTAGAAGAAATTGGACTAAGCCAATTTCGGTCGACCGAAAGTCATTCCGGTCGACCGAAACTCTGCAGAGGATTTTTGAAGGCTGCCGAGTCGCGTTCGGCTGAGGGTTGGTCAACCGAAAGTTCCATTTCGGTCGACCATGTGATCGACCGAAAATGGTTCGATCGACTGTGTCGGGTTACCGAAACACTCCGTTTCACAAAAACGGGGTTTTTTCTTGCAAATTCCGAATTTGCACATTTTGTACATTATATACACATTCTTTTTCATTTGTAACATTAACTTGGTGGTTCATTGTAATGCTCTTGAGAGCTTGGTTTAGAGAGACTCCTTTTTTGAGGTAAGGTTAAACCTCTTTGATCTTGTATTTCTTTAGGAATGTAATTAACTTTGCTTGAGTATTATTATTCTTGTGTTGTTGTTTATTTTTCGCCACCTTGGAATTTGTTTGGTTGATACCCATTGGGCTAGGGTTTCTTAATTCTTGAATTTTGGGTTAGATTTAAGCTTGGGTTAAGGTGTTTATCGCTTTATTTACCACTTTAGCTTTCTTGGGTTTTGTATTAAATTATTGTGGGAATTTTCGATTAATATACCCAAGGGGTTCGCATCATTTGGTATCAGAGCTTGACTCTAATTTGGTAAATCTATCATTTACATTATTGTTGTTGTTATTCAAAAAAAAATCCGAAAATTGGGAAAATTGAGGAAAATTTATATGCCCATGTGTATTTGTTGATTCTATGTATTGGGTATATTGATTGTGAGTTGTTGGGGGAAATTTCATTATTCATTCACTACAAAACCTACACTTTCCAATTGTGTACTCAAAGTGTTTGATCAATTGTTCTAAAGAAAAATACTCCATTAGTGCTTTATTGTTCAATACTCATATATTGCTAATTACTTGGGGCTATCCAATTCCCATCATTGAGATTGTGTTATCAACATTGTATCCCATATATCTCTTGCTCCATATATTGGGTAATTTTTGATCATTAATTCCTTGCCACAATTGTATTGTTGGGGGTTTTCATATATCCACATTCAAGGTCATTCAAAGATTGAATACAAGTTGTTTGATAAATTGCCTCATTGAAAATTTACACTCTTGTGCTTATTGTTTTACATCTATGCCTTGTCTAATAATTTTGGTTATTCAATTCCCTTGCTAAAATTGTATTCCTAACATCTTATCCTACATATTAATTGTTCCTTTTGAGTATAGCAAGCACACAAATTCCACTTGCTATTATGTCTACTTGTTCTAAATTTATTCTTCCTTGTTTGTGATTTCTTTGACTCCACAAGAATTATACTTTGTGGTTTAGTTGATTACCTTCCTTGGAGAACTTGAGAAAGGAGATTTTGAGTGGAAAAAGGCAATAGTGGTGAGCTCATTAGAGGGTAAAAACCTAAATTGAGTGAAACACGAGCGAAAAATATTCTTGTGAGAACACTTTCACACTTGCACACTATGTCAAATTCCAATACTCAAACTCCAGACTTGAAGTACTTGTTACAAAATCTTTCAACCACCATGGCTAGACAAATTGAGGAGATTGGGGGTGAGTTGAAAAATTTAGGAACAAGAGGGGAGAGTACATCAAATAGGGGAGGTGAAAAAATGATGTGTAGTAGAAGAAGGGTGAGGGATAATCTTGGGGACATAGTGTATAGGGATGGAGTTAGAAAACAAAATGGGAGTTTGAATAGGAAAATTAGAATGGATGTTTGGGATGATGAAAGGGATAGTAAACAAAATGGGAGCATGCATAGGAAAAGAGGAGAATAGGTAGATAGGAGTGGAGATGGAATTGATGATAATATTGATAGAACTAAAATAAAGAGTCCATCATTCCATAGGAGGGATGATAATGAAGGGGAAGTTGAAGGAGGTTGGAGAATGGGTAGAAGAAGAAGAGAATGGGTAGATAGGAGTGGAGATGGGATGGATGAGAAGGTTAATATTGAGCAAATGAAGACTTCATCATTCCACAGGAGGGACGGTAGTGGAAGTAGAAAAGTAGTGAAGGAGATGAATGCTAGGCCACCACAATCTTTGGCCCATGCTAATGAGATGGAGGAACATGGGAAGGATAATTTCTACACTAGGTTCCTAGTGAGTGATAAACCATGTAGTCTCATGATAGATGGGGAGATTGTCACTAATTTGGTGAGTGCTAGTAGAGTTGAGAAATTGGGGTTACAGGTAATGAAGCATCCAGTCCTTATATATTGCAAAGGTTGAATGACTATGGGGAGGTGAGGGTAAGTGAACAAGTTCTTCTTACTTTTCACATTGGTACTTATAGTGACCAAATATTACGTGATGTGGTTCCCTTACACACTACTCACATAATTTTGGGAAGACTTTGGCGATGTGAGCGAAATGTGAATCATGATAGGAGGAGGAACCGGTGTAGCTTCCAAATGGATAGAAAAAAGGTTGTGATCCTATCTTTGAGCCCGGAAGAAGTATGCAAAGACCAAAAGAAGCTCAAGAAGGAGTTTGAAGAAGAAAATGAGTAGGAAAAAGAAAAAGAAAAAGAAACGAAGAAAGAAAAGGAAAATTTGATTGAGCCAATTGAGGAAGAAACAAAAGAGAGGCAAAATGAGAGCATGAGAGTTGGGGCCACGTCCCTAGAACAAGGAGAGGCAATGAGACTTGGGGCCATGTCCCTAGAAAAAGGAGAGGAAATGAGGGTTGGATCCATGACTCCAGAAAAAGGAGAGGTAAGAGAGGAATCGAGGGTTGAGGATTTTACCTCAGAAAAAGGTGAGGAAGTGATGAGTGCCACCAAAGAAATTGAGAGAAGAGATCCCTCCAAAATGTTCTTTGCACTTGAATACTCTAACAACTCCCTCCCTAGTTCGGTTATTTCTTTGTTGCAGGAAATTGTGAGGCCAACTTATCAAGGCAACAAAGAACTCCAAAAGCATGCCTTATGGAAGAAATTCATGGAAACATTTTCCTACAACAACGAGTACAACCGAGGTAAAGAAAATGGAATAATCAATGCAACATCTAGGAGGTATGCTCCTAACATTTCTTTGAATGCAAGGTTATTGTGTTTTGAATACATTAGAGGGTTGTATGATCTTGATGTAGATTTGACAAGTGTGTTGTTGACTTGTGAAAATGTAACATGTGGTAAAAATCCTTGTCATGATGAATGCTTAATTTGTAAATGCAACTTTTTGCATGTGCCCAATTGCATAAGTACCAAACCCTTGTGTGAAAATGTTGCATATAATACATTTCATGGGCATGTTGAATCCTTATTTTGTGAAAATATGCTTGACGTGCATATTTGCTCTCTAAAGAAATTGCTAGCTAGGGGAGTCCATGGGAGAAATTTATTGAGATGTCTTGGTGATAATAGGACTCCACTTCTAACATTTCTTGATGCCCCCTCATTTTATTTTGAACATGTTAAGGGCATGCATGTTAATAATCCAAAATTGTTAAACATTTATGAATCATGTTGTGAGCGATATCTCGATGGATTTTATGGGCATGATAACTATTTTTTTTGGAAAGTTGGATTGTTTGTTTCTAAATGTGCCATGCGCGAATTTCTAATGAGTGAGGCGCGTGTTGGTTGTTTGATTGGGCACTTTGAAATCAAGGGGGCATGGAAAATATTTTGTGATCGCTTTTATTGGCCTCATTGGAAAATTGATGATAAACATGTTTGCACTTGTGGTAAAGGCCGAACGTTCAAATGGCTAAATCTAAATTTTTACCTCAAGTTTTATACAGACATTTGCACGTTCCCAGTAAACCTTGGATTAATCATTCTATGGAGTTCGTGTTGGGTTTACTTAGACTAAAGAAAAGAAATGATGCTAATTTTGTGGATGTTGGTAGGGGTATTAAATTTTCACATTTTACTACATGTCATGAAACCAACATTGCTATCAACATGATGAATTTTTTCTTTGGGAGAGTGGTGCATTTGCATAAAAATGATGTTCAATTTGTGGTTGTTAAATTTACTTGCAATGGAAGTTTTCATCCTATTAGAAAATTTTCTCCACTTGATGTTGCTTATGGCCCTAGCCTACTAACTCTTTTGAGCTTGATGTACTTATTTATTGATGGAAATGTTAGTTTAGGGGGGCATAACAAAGCAAATATGGTTAAGCCCCTTCGCAGGAGGCTCGCGCCTCCATCTGAGGGGATTTGCATACAATGTACTTCCCATACCAACCATGGTAGGAGGCGATTCATATTTGATCCGGGTGGTTGGATATGATTATTTTCAAGGGGAGAACGGGTTCCCAAACGAATAAAATCCAAAATGCTACCCTGCGGTGTTGGCACATCTCAAGCTCTTGGCAATGCCTACAAATTGATTTTGCACGATGAGTATGAAATTTCAGTTATAGTTATTGTGTCTGAATTTTATTTTATTGTAGGTGTCGATTCGTGGTCGAATCTCTTTTGAGATGGAGGAGATGATGAGAATTGCAAAGGTCCAACTTCATCGCATGAACCTGTGACCCACAATGTTGCAAGATCAAGGTTCAAGGAGTCTCACAACAGTGCACTCAAGCAAGATTCGAGGTCGAATCATTTTCAAGAGGGAGGGGATGATGAGAACTGAGAAAGTCAAACCTCGATGTGCAAGCCTGTGGGACCCATGACGAGATCCGATGCCAAGGAGGTTCAAGATTCGAGGCTAAAAAAATAATTAAAGTCAAGAAAAGCTAGCCAAGAATCAAGTTGGAGCCAAAAAGTAGAAGAAATTGGACTAAGCCAATTTCGGTCTACCGAAAGTCATTCCGGTCGACCGAAACTCTGCAGAGGATTTTTGAAGGCTGCCTGAGTCGCGTTCGGCTGAGGGTTGGTCAACCGAAAGTCCCATTTCGGTCGACCATGTGATCGACCGAAAATGGTTCAGTCGATCGTGTCGGTCGACCGAAACACTCCGTTTCACAAAAACGGGGTTTTTCTTGCAAATTTCAAATTTGCACATTTTGCCCATTTTGTACATTATATACACATTCTTTTTTATTTGTAACATTAACTTGGTGGTTCATTGTAATGCTCTTGAGAGCTTGGTCTAAGGAAACTCCTTTTTTGAGGTAAGGTTAAACCTCTTTGATCTTGTATTTCTTTAGGAATGTAATCAACTTTACTTGAGTATTATTATTCTTGTGTTGTTGTTTATTTTTCCCCACCTTGGAATTTGTTTGGTTGATACCCATTGGGCTAGGGTTTGTTAATCCTTGAATTTTGGGTTAGATTTAAACTTGGGTTAAGGTGTTTATCGCTTTATTTACCACTTTAGCTTTCTTGGGTTTTGTATTAAATTGTTGTGAGAATTTTCGGTTAATATACCGAAGGGGTTCGCATTAGGTTCTTAATCCAAGATCGGTGGGAAGTTGTGCAATATCAACATCCATTCTATTTTCATGATCAGCGGGAAGTTGTGTAACATCAACATCCATTCTAATTGAAGTCCCCTCATCAATATTTCCTTCTACTGGACATTTTCTTTTAAAAAATCTATCTCAGATGGACATGATTTTTCCCTACTACAATAAACAATTAATAATTAGAAACTCATAAATAAACTTCAAAAACTAAAAACCACAAATTTCAAATTAAACAAACTCAACAAATACCAATTACAAATCACAAATCTCAAATAATGAAAATTAAAACCAAGCTAATTAAATATATTAAAAATACCCCCAAATGCCAAATCAATATTATTTTCACAAAACTAATTACTAGTATCAATATAAGATCAGTGTTCTAAAAAGCGTAAAACATGAAGAAGCGGTGAGGCCTATCATCAAGCTTAAGCTTATCTAGGCGCTAAAAAGTACGGCAATGCTCAAGCGAAGTGCGGGTAAAGCGCGAAGCGTGACGAAACGGTGAGGCAAAGCTTCAAGTCTAAGTGCGTCTAAGTATAAGTGTAAGCGGGTTTTTTAGAATACTGTATAAGATAGGCATAAAATGGGCACAAATAAAATAGGCATAAAGTTAAATCTGTGCAACAATTAACAATTAAATATGTGCAACAAATAACAATTGGATAAAACAATAGAACACATTACGCCCAGTAGAACAAAAGCCGTAAAATGAATTAAATACTTACTGTCTTTAGTCTTTTGTCTTCATCTCCATTTTTCAGATCGAAAAAAAAAAAAAAAAAAAACTTACTGTCGTGTGCCAGGTGCTAGCGGAGCTGCGAAGGAGCAAGTAGACCCAGGCCAGTAGCGGAAGTTTCGATTTTCGTTGGTTGGAGTCGGAGCAAGCACTCGGCGAGGGCAGTGACAGGTCAGATGGCGGCGAGACCGATGGTTTGAGTTTGAGGCTTTTTGAAGAACTTGAGAAAGGTTCAATGATTCAGAACCTGAGAACAATGCGTTTAGGCTGGTTCATCTGTTTTACAATTTAAAATTTTTTTTTTACCCGGGCTTACCTGGGGCAGTCCAAAAGTTCAGCGCAGTCCATGGACCGCACTAGACCGGGCTGCCTTCGCCCCTGACTAAACTGGCTAATGTTTTTCTATCTGACTTGATCAAGGAAATCACTATCATCCCTGCGGGTAATCAAGCTGACAAACTATTTTAGAAACTCAGTCCCTCTAGTATGTTCTATATCCAATCTTGTATTGAATCATTTAGACAAAGAGCTACTAGACAGATGTCATTTAAATATAATAGTATCCCTCCTAAAGTGTTAAATTTTATTTTGTGACTCGGCTTTCTATTGATGAGATATTGCAGAAGTATTGTATTCAGTTAGTTTCTAAATGTCGATGTTGCAATTCTTTAGAAACCATCCATCATTTTTCTTCTCCAAGGTAGAATAGCTAAAGAGGTTTTGGCTTACTATCATGCTAAAGTTGGAATTGTTGGTCATCAGGCAGTCCACCTCAGGGTTTTGTCTATGGATTGGATTTTTCAGAAGAACTCTAAGCCTGGGGATCTTAATATATGTCCTTTCTTTATTCATTTTGTGCTTTCTCCAGAAATCTTCTTCCCCCATATCTGGCTTGAAGGCAATAGTGTACCAGACTGGATGACCAATAAGGGTTTCAAGGAGAAATTTTTTTGCTTTCTAGAAACTGAAGACCTGCCGCAATCAATCAAAGGTATGATCAGATTGGATAAATTTGGGATGCCAGCAATCCGGGTTTGTAAAAAATAAGCAACTGCAGTCATAGATTCTCTTAGAGATTAATTTGCTTTCTTTGTAATTCTTTGATTTTATTTTTTTATTGTTTACTTTAATCCATGTTTACGGAAGTGAAGGATTTGTAAAGACTAAAGAGGAGTAGTACTCCTATTTTGCATACATATAGAAAAGAGATTGGCTGCATGGCTCAATTTGGCCGAAGAATTATAAGAGCTTAGTCCCTTTGGAATGTCAAGGAACACCACCCCTTGGGCTTGGAATGTCAAGGGCCACCACGTCACCAGTCGGATCCAGTTCAATTTCAATTTAGATTGGGAGATTTAAAGGAACCAATGCGAGCTCTAGAGCATCTCCGACCCAAGAACTCCAATTTGGAGTAAATTTACAAAATGGTGTAATTTTTATAGTATCCTACGTAGTCATCTCCAATCCAGGACTTCAAATCTTACACCAAATAAATTGTTAAATAGTAAAATTTATATTCCCCTATTATTTTCAATTCTCAAATATTAATTTATTTCGAAAAGTATTTAATTATATATTTTACTACACTTAAATGGTATAAATTGATAATTTAAATTTAAAATGATTATTGAAAATATTACGTGCTACTAAAATTTTATAAATTGATAATTCGTATCAAACATGGCTAATTCTAAATTTGAACAGAAAAAAGAAGTTATTAATTTGTAGACCTGAAATATGGAATTAAGATAAAATACATAAAAATGGATAAAATACATTACACACTATGAAAATCATTATTCACCATCCATTCTCAATTGAATTAAAGCCATCCTCCTTCGTTACACCAAATCTTCTCTTCCATCCACCACTCTGCCACTGTCACTCTCCAAAAATTGAAGGGCAAATCTAGAAGAAAAAAATTGTATCTTCTACACTATATGAACAGCGCTACGCCATATTTGACGTAGCACCGCTCAAGATTCCAAGACAGCGCGCTGGAATGCAGTTCAATTGGAGCAATTTTGGATTCCATTAATGGAGTCCGGTTGGAAATGCTCGAAACTAAAGAGTAAAAAGCATTGTGATGCGAACCCCTTCGGTGCGTTGACCGAAAATTTCCACAACAATTTTAATACCAACCCAAGAAAGCTAAAGTGGTAAATAAATGGATAAACACATTAACCCAAGTTTAAATCTAACCCAAAATTCAAGGATTAAACTAACCCTAGCCCAATGGAGAGAATTAAACAAATTCCAAGGTGGCGGAAATAAACAACAACACAAGAATAATAATACTCAAGATAAAGTTGATTAATTTCCTAAGAGATACAAGATCAAAGAGGTTTAACCTTACCTCAAGAAGGAGGGTCTTCAAGACCTAGCTCTCAAGAGCAATTTTCTTAACATCCAAAGTTTTTTTTCACAAATGAACAAGAAATGTCTATAAAAGGTACAAAATGGGTAAAATGTGCAATTTAGGTATTTACAAGAAAAATCCCGTTTTTTGAAAATCGGAGTGTTTCGGTCGACCGAAATTATTTCGGTCGATCACTAGGTCAACCGAAATTGGACATTCCGTCGACCGCCACTCAGCCGAAAGCGCCTGAGGCTAAAACAAAAATTCCTCTGCAGAGTTTCGGTCGACCGGTATGACTTTCGGTCGACCGAAATTGGCTGAGTCCAATTTCTCCTTCTTTTTGACTCCAACTTGATTCTCGGCTTGTTTTCTTGACATATTCACATTATTTAGCCTCGAATTTTGAACCTCTTCGACGTCGGATCTCGTCATGGGTCCCACGGGTACGTGCATCGATGTTTGGCTTTCTCGATTCTCATCATCCCCTTCCTCTTGAAAAGGATTCGACCTCGAATCTTGCTTGAATGCACTGTCGTGAAACTCATTGAACTTTGATCTAGCAACATTGTGGATCACAGGTTCGTGCAATGAAGTTGGACCCTCGTGATTCTCATCATCTCCTCCATCTCGAAAGAGATTTGACCACGAATCGACACCTACAATAAAAATAGAAAATTCAGACACAATAAATGTAACTGAAATTTCATACTCACCGTGCAAAATCAATTTGTAGGCGTTGCGAAGAACTTGAGAGGTGCCAACTTCGCAGGGTAGCATTTTGGGTTTTAATCGATCGGGAACCCATTCTCCCCTTGAAAAGAACCATTTCCAACCACCCGGATCAAATACGAATCGCCTCCTACCATGGTTGGAATGGGAAGGACATTGTAGGCCAATCCCCTCAGATGGAGGCACGAGCCTCCTATGAAGGGGCTTAACCAAATGTGCATTCTTGTGCCCACCTAAACCAACTCTTTCTCCAATAAATATATGCATAAATTTCAACAGAGTTAATAGGTTAAAGTCACAAGCAATTTTAAGTGGAGAAAACTTGCTAATATGATGAACAATTAAATTGCAAGCAAATTTAACAACCACAAAATTAGCACCAACTTCGTGCAAATGCACGACCTCCCGAAAGAAAAGATTAGCTAGGTTGATGACCTTGTTGGTTTCATGGCATGCAATCAAACGTGACATTTTAATTCTCCTACCAATAATCACAAAAATAGCTTCATTTTCTTTCTTTGTTCCAAGTAAACCCACTATAAAATTTATAGAAGTAGTAGTCCAAGGTTTACTCATGATGCGAAAATATGCATGGAATTCTTGAGGTAAAAATTTGAGTTTAGCCATTTTGCAAGTTCGACATTTACTACAAGTGTAAACATGTTCAACACCAATCTTCAAAATAGGCCAATAAAATTGATCACATAATACCCCTAAAACCCCATTGATTTTAAATCGCCCCATCAGACAATCATCATGTGCTCCTCCCACTAGCAATTCACGCATGGAACATTTACAAGGAAACAATCCAACTTTCCAAAACAAATAATCATCATGCCCATAGAATCCATCAAAATATTGCTCACAACATGATTCATAAATGTTTAACAAATTCGGATATTGAACATGCATGCTCTTACTATGTTCAACACGGAATGAGGGAGCATCTAAAAATGTTAGAAGCGAAGTCCTTTTATCATCAAGACATCCCAATAAATCTTTCTCATGGACTCCCCTAACTAACAATTCCTCTAGAGAGCCAATATGCAAGTCAAGCATATTTTCACAAAATATGGATTCAACATGCCCATGAAATGTACTATATGCAACATTTTCACAAAAGGACTTGGTACTTATGCAATTGGGAACACGCAAAAAGTTGCATTTAAAAATTAAGAACTCATCATGACAAAGATCCTTACCACATGTTACATTTTCACAAGTCAACAACACACTTGTCAAATCTACATCAAGATCATACAACCCTCTAATATATTCAAGACACAATAACCTTGCATTCAAGAAAATGTTAGGAGCATACCTCCTAGATGTTGCATCGGTTATGTCATTTTCTTTACCTCGGTTGTACTCGTTGTTGTAGGAAAATGTTTCCATGAATTTCTTCCATAAGGCATGCTTTTGGAGTTCTTTGTTGCCTTGATAAGTTGACCTCACAATTTCCTGCAACAAAGAAAGAATCAAACTAGGGAGGGAAGTGTTAGAATATTCAAGAGTAAAGAACATTTTGGAGTGATCTCTTCTCTCAATTTCTTTGGTGGCACTCATCACTTTCTCACCTTTTTCTGAGGTAGAATCCTCAACCCTCGGTTCTTCTCTCACCTCTCCTTTTTCTGGACTCGTGGCTCCAACCCTCATTGCCTCTCCTTTTTCTAGGGACGTGGCCCCAACTCTCTCTTTTTCACTTGACCTCACTTTTGTGTTGACATCAACTTCCTCAAGTGATTTTTCTTTTGATTTCCTATTTTCCCTTTCTTCCTCAAATTCCTTCTTGAGCTTCATTCGGTCTTTGCATACTTCTTCAGGGCTCAAAGATAGGATCACAATTTTTTTCCCATCCATTTGGAAGCTACATCGGTTCTTCCTCTTGTCATGTGTCACACTCCTATCACTTTGCCAAGGTCTCCCCAAAATTATGTGAGTAGTGTACATGGGAACTACATCACATATCACTTGGTCACAATAGGATCCAATGTTGAAGGAAAGAAGAACTTGTTCACTCACTCTCACTCCCCCATCATCACCCAACATTTGCAATACATAGGGATGAGGATGCTTCATAACCGGTAACCCCAATTTCTCAACTCTACTAGCACTCACCAAATTAGTGCCAATCTCCCCATCTATCATGAGACTACATGGTTTATCACTCACTAGGCACCTAGTGTAGAAATTATCCTTCCCATGTTCCTCCACCTCATTAGTATGGGCCATAGATTGTGGTGGCCTAGCATTTATCTCCAACACTCCCTTCTCATTATCACCCCTCCTATGAAATAATGGACTTTTCATTTTTGCCTTATCAATAATATCATCAATTCCATCTCCACTCCTATCTACCCATTCTCTTCTCCTCCTATTCATACTCCATTCTTCTTCCACTTCTCCACCTCTACCCATTCCATGGAGTGATGAATTTTGCATTCTCGCACTATCAATATTTTCATCAACTCCATTTCTCCTACCTTCTAACCACTCTCTTCTTTTCCTATTCAAACTCCCATTTTGTTCACCATCCCTTTCATCATCCCAAGCATCCCTTCTAATTTTCCTATTCAAACTCCCATTTTGTTTTTCACTTCCATCCCTATACACAATGTTCCCAAATTTATCCCTCACCCTTCTTCTACTACACATCATTTCTTCAACTCCTCTATTTGATGTACTCTCCCCTCTTGTCCCTAAATTTTCCAACTCACCCCCACTTTTCTCCATTTGTATAGCCATGGTGGTTGAAAGATTTTCCAACAAGTACTTCAAATCTTGAGTTTGAGAATTGAAAATGGACATGGTGTGCAAGTGTGAAAGTGTTCTCACAAGAAAATATTTCTCTCGTGTTTCACTCAAATTTGGCTTTTACCCTCTATTAAACTCACCACTCTTGCCTTTTTCCACTCAAAATCTCCTTTCTCAAGTTCTCCAAGGAAGGTAATCAACTAAACCACAAAGTATAATTCTTGTGGAGTTAAAGAAATCACCAACAAGGAAGAAGGAATTTAGAACAAGTAGACACAAATAGCAAGTAGAATTTATGTGCTTGCTATACTCAAAAGGAACAATATCTATGTGGGATAAGATGCTAGGATCACAATTTCAACAATGGGATTGAAAAACCACAAGTATTAGACAAGGCTTATATGTAGAGCAATAAGCACATAGAGTCTAAATTTTGAATGATGCGATTTATCAAACACCTTGTACTCAATTTTTGAATGACCTTGAATGTGGATAATGTGGATATATGAAAACTCCCACAACACAATTGTGGCAAGAAGTGAATGATCAACAATTATCCAATAGATGAAGCAAGTGATATATGGAATAAAATGTTGATAACACAATCTCAATGATAGGAATTGGATAGCCCCAAGTAATTAGCAATATATGGGTATCGAACAATAAAGCACTAAGGGAGTATTTTTCTTTGGGACAATTTATCAAACACTTTGAATACACAATTTGGAAAGTGTAGGTTTTGTAGTGAATGAATATGGAATTCCCCCAAAAAACTCACAATCAATCTACCCAATACATAGAATCAACAATACACATGGGCATATAAATTTTCCCCAATTTTTTTCAATTTTCGGATTTTTTTCTTTTTTTTTCACAATGCCAAGAACAACAACAAGAAAGTAAAGATAGGTTTACCAAATTAGAGCCAAGCTCTGATACCAAATGATGCGAACCCCTTCGGTGCGTTGACCAAAAATTCCCACAACAATTTTAATACCAACCCAAGAAAGCTAAAGTGGTAAATAAATGGATAAATACCTTAACCCAAGTTTAAATCTAACCCAAAATTCAAGGATTAAACTAACCATAGCCCAATGGAGAGAATTAAACAAATTTCAAGGTGGCGGAAATAAACAACAACACAAGAATAATAATACTCAAGATAAAGTTGATTAATTTCCTAAGAGATACAAGATCAAAGAGGTTTAACCTTACCTCAAGAAGGGGGGTCTTCAAGACCTAGCTCTCAAGAGCAATTTTCTTAACATCCAAAGTTTTTTCACAAATGAACAAGAAATGTGTATAAAAGGTACAAAATGGGTAAAATGTGCAATTTCGGTATTTACAAGAAAAACCCCGTTTTTTGAAAACCGGAGTGTTTCGGTCGATCGAAATTATTTTGGTCGATCACTGGGTCGACCGAAATTGGACGTTCGGTCGACCGCCACTCAGCCGAAAGCGCCTGAGGCTAAAACAAAAATTCCTCTGCAGAGTTTCGGTCGACCGGTATGACTTTCGGTCGATCGAAATTGGCTGAGTCCAATTTCTCCTTCTTGTTGACTCCAACTTGATTCTCGGCTTGTTTTCTTGACTTATTCACATTATTTAGCCTCGAATCTTGAACCTCTTCGACGTCGGATCTCGTCATGGGTCCCACGGGTACGTACATCGATGTTTGACTTTCTCGATTCTCATCACATTGGAACTATTGAGATGTAAAATTCGATCGTGTTTGTTTATAGATTTTTTGCAGTGAAGACAAAAATAGATCATAGGGAGGGGCGCCACAAACCCTTCCCACCCGCTAATGATCTAAGTTGCACGGATACCGACACGCGACATGGATATGACACGACACCGGCACGCCGACATGTGATTTTTTTAAAAAGTTAGGACACGACACGTTGGAGACACGCCAATTAATTTTTTTTAATTTATTATTATTTTAATTTTATTACAAACAATACATTGTATATTTATTGAATCAAAATGAGGATATCAAATAAAAAAAACTTGGAAGTTAGATTTATCATTTTTTTTAATTGCATGCATTTCGCCCTTTCCCTTTTTTTATTTTGATGTATATGGTGTAGCTCCGACACGTGTTAGAGAGTGTTCAGAGACAGAGAGTGTCGGTGTCGGACACGTGTCGGATATGATATGCTGGCTCCCGACAGAGTGTCGGTGCAACCTAGCTAATGATACATGGGATATTTACCTCCAATGATAGAGGATGTTCACTGTTAAACATGCATGGTAGAGGATTTGTTAAAAAGGCGACCTTTTCACTCTCATGTATTGCACTTCACAGTGTACATGCCCCCAAAATTCTAGAATATGGCTAATTGAGTAACATAATCATGTTGTGCAAATGGATAATATACATATAAATTTGTTTGTATAATCTAAAAATTTATATGAAATAAATTAAATTAATATTTGTTTAAAATAGATTTTTTTAAAGAAATTGATTTTTGAAAATAAAAAAATTATTTTCTTACTTGAATAAATCTCTTAAAAATGAAGTGAAAAATAGATTTTTTTTCCCCTTTATGTGCTTGAAAATCAAGAAAACTTTGTGAGTCCATTTAAAATTTGTGTTCAAAAATGAATTTAGGGGAAATGATTTTCGAAAAGGCTATTCCAATCAAATATTAATTTAATTTAGTTCATAATAATCCGTAGATTATACATTGGATAATACTAATAGTGACTTATTTATTTTATTTTTTATATTTAATTAACTAAAATTAGCAAGTTATTAATTTTTATTTAAGATTTATTGATCCAGTGGATAATATACGTATAATTTTTTTTAAAATTATTATGAACTAAATTAAATTGATATTTGTTTGTAATAGTTTTTTTTTTTTTTTTTAAATCATTTCTCTCAAATTCATCTTCTAATGCACATTTTAAAGAGACCCATAACGTTTTCCTAATTTTCAACCACATTATATTTAAGAAAAAATAATCTATTTTCACTCCATTTTTAAGAGATTCATTCAAGTACGAAAATATTTTATTTTTTTTTCAAAAATCAATTTCTTTAAAAATATATTCCAAATAAATATTAATTTAATTTATTTCATAATAATTTTTAGATTATAGAAACAAACTTATTTATATATTAACCATTTGATCAATAAAATCCTAATGGGGAAATTTAATCTACTAATTTTGTTTAATTAAGTATTAAAAACAAATATATCTATGGACCCAATTGTGCAAATTCTGTGACTAAATTGTAAAACTTTCTATAAAAAAATAAGAATATATTTGTCATTTTTTTTAAAAAAAAGGGACAACTTTTGTTAGTTTAGCCAAAAAATTAAGGGTTTCACGTCAAAATAAAACATCAAAGACCACTTTAGCTATATTTTCAAATACTAGGGACTGTTTGCTCCAATATTTGGATAAAAAAAGTTAACAAACTGTCATTTTGAGTAACTAATTGAAAGTTAAATGATAAATTGTGTAATGATTGAACTTTAATTACATAGTTAAAATTTCGCTGAATCTTAAATGATATTTTGTGAAATTAACCCCACACTCATATCATGGATTGTTAAGCACTGCATCCACAGATACATTACTCTTCTTCCTTGCTTCTTCATATGTATTTAGGTATGATGTACAGCCAAAATATATAATTCCTATTCAGCCTATGTTCTGTAAATGAAATATAAATAAATAAATAAATACATTACAATTTCTAATATAATTTTTTAACAAAACATATTTTTTGAAATTACTTTTTAATTACATATTCTACATAGAAAACACAAATAATCTACAAATAATGACGGCTATAAGCTGCTGAACAGACTCAATTATCTGCTTTCACATTCAATAAAACTTGCTATATATGTTAAAGTGTTCTCTGCCTCAAAAAATACTTCTCACTGTATCATTATTTTTATCGTAAATTGGTGTCGGATATATCCTTGTCTTATGTTGACAATTTTATCGTAAAGAATATCCTAATGGGACAAACACAAACTCATTTATTAAACTTACATCTTCACCATTTATGTTTAACCTTTTCTACACAAAAAAAATGTAAACAAGAAATCATCGAGAAGTTTAAGAAGAAAGGAAAAAGAGAAGAATCAAAATACTTCGGATATTTCACCATTGTTTAGTTCTAACCGGCCAAAGTTTCGGTGGTTTGGAAATTAGTGGCTAAAGCTAGCCGTTGTAGTGTTGGACACTATCTTAAGCACATTTATTATCGTGAGTGACATAAAGAAACTGATTTATTCCTCATCTTACCAAAAAAGAGGAAGAGAATTAAACTGGAAAAATGCATATAATTAATGAGACAGTTATGCTCAAATACCCGTGAGGGTATTACCCTTCACGAATATGGACGTAATACACACCATTGAGTCATTATAATAAATATTAAATGGCCATTTTCTTTAACCATTTACGTAATGGTGTCGATTTTCATTTATTTGTATTTTATTTATCTGTGTCCTCACTAAAGTAACGAAGTAATGGTATCCGTTTTTAGGCCTGTCGTATTTAGTGATTGTCTATAACTCAAATACCCAGACTATAACATTATATATAGCCTTTATTTGAGTCTCATTCTTTAAAATTTATTTTTCTTCCAACTCATTTTTAACTACACATGCTCCTAATAAAATAATTTTGCACTTAAATCCTAAATTTTCTCAACTTTTTAACCATACACCGTAAAAGAATCACTAACAAGTTTATTATCAAAAAATTGAGTTCAAACTGGGGTAGAGTTGATAATGGGCCGAGCCTGTAATTTCACTGATCGGCTCGCGGCTCATCTAAAACGAGCCGAGCTGAGCTCGGCTTGTGTGGTCAAGGGCCAAGCTCGCGCCTCATTGGCCGAGCCGTGCTGGCCCACGAGTCATTTAATTTATTTATTTTTATTATTTTTTTAAAATAGTATTTTGCTTTAAAAAAAACTTACGAGCCACGAGCTAAGCTAGTGGGATCGGCTCGTGGCTCGTCTGAATGAGCCGTTTGTGGTCAGACGAGCCGACGAGCAGCTCAGCCCGTTTGCCACCTCTAAACTGGGGCTTAATATTATGGATACTTATATTGACGCCACAACTTTTGTTAACTACACCACATTTTATTTTAATGAATATCATTAAGCTTTTCTCATTTTTATACTTATACTCCCAACTTTTTATATAAATCTTTTATCATCAACTATCTGTTACTTTTCATATTTCACCTATAAATATCATTTTTTTCCAAAATATTTCTTACGAGGACGAAAATTTTTATTTATCTCTCGTATTTTTAAATTATCGAAGTAAATAACTTATATAAAAGTCAAAAATAAATATTTCTCCTCTTTTCAATACACATTAGCAAAATATTTAGATATAAATTTGTGATTAAAAACAAAATATGTTAATTTATTGAAAGTTAAGAATAATAATTTTTGGAAAAAAATTGAAGACATAAAAGCAAAAGTGAGCAAATATTAAAAACCTTTTATATAATTAAAATGTAGTGTAGATATAAAAAATTGTGGTGCGAATATAACTATCCTAATCTTATGAGTAATTCTAGAGGGATATTTTTAATTAACATTTTTAAGTGACACGACGAACATACATTGTGTGGTAAAAAGTAAGTAGTGGGGTATTTATTTACACCATCCAATGTATAATCGACATGTCACATTATCATTTAAAATGTCAATTTAAAATATCTCCCTAGAATTATTAAAATATTATATTGATGTGTTTCTCAACACAAAAACCACACAATATGAAACTATCTGATTTTTATTCATTTATTTTATCTTCAACACCTCTGTATTCTCACAGGTGAAAATTTTCAAAAGGGGTCATGATAGGTAAATTATTCATAATTTGGTGGGGGGGGGGGGGGGGGGGGGGTTTAAAACATGAACTCATGACATTTATCTCTTCTTTTTAACTTGGATGTGTTTGAATTATACACACTTTTTGTTGAACACATTTTTTATCTCCACGCATTTTGCTATCTATATATAATTTAAACCCGCTTATAATTACTTCCCATACATGTGTGTGAATCGTTATATAAATTTCTTATTCAACTCGGTCCAGGCAAGGTTCATTTACGCGCAGAAATTACAAGTAGGAAGCCATTATAGAATCGAGTAAAGATATTTGTGTGCTCCAATATTATGTTAATCTAAAAACTTAAGATGTTAGAACGTGAATAATTATTTATTTAATTACTTTCTACATTATTAAATAGACAAATATTATATGCATGACATTATAACATGGTTCCAATGGTAGAAAAGATTATAAATAGTGGGACATAAGGAGATTATCTGACAAACTTCCTCTGTTGAGAAAAGAAAATGATCTCTTTTCAACATTTGATAGTTCCTCTTGCTTCCTTCATTTTTTCCGTCTTCCTTTACAAATGGTACTTTAATGCTGCTTCAACAGCCCCAAAAAGGTTACCGCCATCTCCATCAAAGCTTCCTTTGATTGGAAATCTTCACCAACTCGGCTTATACCCTCATCGCTCATTGCGATCACTATCCAAACACTATGGTTCACTCATGATGCTTCATCTTGGCAGTGTACCGACGCTTATTGTCTCCTCCGCAGATGCGGCTCGCGAGATCATGAAAAATCACGACATGGTTTTCTTAAACAGGCCTAAGATAAACGTTATGGATAAAATTGTTTATGGCTGCAAGGACATAGCTTTTTCTCCTTACGGTGAGCACTGGAGGCAGGTGAGGACTTTATGTGTACGTCAGCTGTTGAGCAACAAAAGGGTCCAATCTTTTCGCCGTATAAGAGACGAAGAAACGTCCCTTATGATCGAGAAAATTAATCAATCCTGCTCTTCTTCGACGTCTTTGATAAACTTGAGCAATCTTTTGGTGTCTCTTACTAGTGATATTATATGTAGAGTGGCACTGGGGAGGAAATATAGTGATGGAGAAGAAATCAATAAATTTGGTTTAATGTTGAAGGAAGTTGGGTCATTATTAGGAACTTTCAATCCAGGGGATTACATTCCATGGCTTAAATGGATTAAAAGTGTCGATGGTTTCAATTTCAGAGTAGAGAAATTAGCTAAATCGCTCGATGAATTTTTGGATGGTGTGGTTGAAGAACATAGAAATCGAAAGCAAGGAAAGGCGGATGGTGATGACAGCACTGGTGAAGCAGATCTTGTTGACATATTGCTCGAAATTCAGAGGGAAAACAAGGCTGGTTTCCCTATTGAAAATGATACCATCAAAGCTGTCATTTTTGTAAGAATCTCTCTGTGTTTTGCACATTCATGTGTCTTTAGACTATAATCTTTTTCTTTGTTGAACAGGACATGTTTGCTGCTGGGACTGATACAACATATATTACTTTAGAGTGGGCAGTGGCAGAGCTTTTAAGGCACAAGAAAGCCATGGAGAAGCTGCAAAACGAGGTGAGACAAGTAGCAGGAAGCAAATTGGAGATAACAGAGGAAGATTTAGATAAAATGCCTTATATGAAGGCAGTGATCAAAGAGACCCTAAGACTACATCCTCCACTTCCATTACTGCTCCCACGAGAATCAACCCAAGAAAGTAAAGTGTTGAGCTCCCAAGCTCCTTTTACAGATTGAAGAAGAAGACCCAGCACAAGAAGAATGTCCAGCAAGAACGATCCCAGCAGCCTTGTTCTTGTTCCTTGTTTGAGCTCAGTTTATGACCACTTAAACACACCGGAACATGGCACCGTCGTCCTCGAGAAATGGCAACCGGATCTAGGTTCGCCGGAGGTAGCAAGATTTCGCCGGAGATATTGGACCTCTCCCACTTCTACCTCTCCACCCAAGAATGTGCCAAGTCTCTTTAAAAAAGAAAGGTTTCCCCCTCTTATTCAAAATTCAAATTCCATGGGTAAGTGAAGTCTCAATCATAGGGTGCCATGTGGATTAAGTGGACCACCACTATATTCCACAAATCTTCACCTTGGGCCACCTTAATCCATTACCAATTTCTCCGGTTACAAGTACTATCCATGTGTGTGTGGTCTAATAAATCATCATCGCTCACTCCAGCCAAGTACCTGCAAAACAACTAACCATTATCAATAGCAAGAATTGATAAACACTTGTTGAATTTACCTGCCGCAAGTACCTTTGTCCCAACATCTGCAGGATTATCATCAGTTGTAATTTTAAGCAATGTAAACTCACCTGAAGCTAACTTCTCCCTAATGAAATGATACTTTACCTCAATGTGCTTAGACCTTTCATGATAAACAGGATTTTTACATAACATTAAAGCACTTTGACTATCAGTAAATATCATAGCAGTTTCATTTAAGAAGTTCAATTCACACAATAGTCCTTTTAACCACATGCATTCTTTTACCACTTCAGTGAGTGCAACATATTCCGCTTCAGTGCTGGAGAGTGTAACAATAGATTGCAACTGTGATTTCCATGTGATACAATTATCACCCAAACAGAAAAAATAAGAAGTGGTAGATTTCCTCTGATCTTTATCACCTGCAAAGTCAGAATCTACATATCCCTTAAGCTCAAGCTTATCACTTCTCCTTTCAAACACTAACCCCCTTTTAAGAGTTCCCGCTAGATATCTTAATAGCCATTTTAATGCAGCCCAATGAGGTTTACCTGGGTTAGACATAAACCTACTCAATAAACTAACTGCATATGCAAGGTCCGGTCTGGTGGTAATCATAGAATACATCACAGAACCAATGGCATTAGCATAGGGAACATTACTCATTTCTTGCTTTTCATCTTCATTTTTAGGACATTGTGCAGATGATAAATTTATGTGTGCAGCTAATGGTATATTGACAGACTTAGCAAGTTTCATGCCAAATTTGGTTATCACCTTGTCTAAATAAGACTCTTGATTAATAGTCAGTCTATTATCAGCCCTATTCCTTTTAATAACCATGCCAAGAATCTTTCTTGCCTCTCCCAAGTCTTTCATGTCAAATTCCGATTTTAAAAGGTTTTTCATTTTAACAATTTCAGCTTTACTAAAACTAGCAAGCAACATGTCATCCACATATAACAACAAATAAACTTCACAGCCTATCTTACAGTTATTATAATACAAACATGCATCATATTCACTCCTTTTAAAACCAATTTTAAACATATAAGCATCAAATTTCTTATACCATTGCCTAGGACTCTGCTTAAGGCCATACAAGGACTTTCTAAGCAAGCACACAAGTTCCGACTTACCCTTCACCTCAAACCCTTGAGGTTGAGCCATGTAAATCACCTCATCCAATTCCCCATGAAGAAAAGCGGTCTTAACATCTAGTTGCTCTAATTCCCAATCATATTGGACAACTAAGGCTAAGACTAACCTGATAGTTTTATACTTAATAACAGGTGAAAACACCTCATTATAGTCTATCCCTTCTCTTTGAGTAAATCCTTTAGCTACCAATCTAGCTTTATATCTTAAAGGGTCATTAGCTTCTACTCCTTCTTTCAACTTGTAGATCCATTTACAATGGACTACCTTCTGATTCCTTGGTTTTTCAACCAACTTCCAAGTCTCATTTTGTTTCAGAGACTGGATTTCCTCCTTCATAGCCTTTTTCCAATTTTCAGACTTTTCACAATTGATCGCTTCCTCAAATGAAGCAGGTTCAACTGAATCTAAGGCTTCACCTGAAACTAAGACATAGTCAATCAAATTAGAAGAGACGTACTTCATATTTGGTCTAACTTGTCTCCTCTCCCTATCTCTCACTAATTGGTAGTTTTCCAAATTAGTACCTGCAGATGTTTCTTGATCAGGGACTTCCATTTCAGGAATTTCAGGAATTTCAAGTTCAGGTTGCTCTACCATGACTTCTTGTTCCGCTTCTACTTGAGGTTGGGTTTCACTACCCTCTGGATTATCTTCACCTAATCTCTTCACCTCAAAGTCAATCTTCTTCTCAGTACAAGATTCCCCCTTCTCAGTTTGTCTATTTATGGTCTTAAGACAAGGCATATCGAGTTCATTGAACTTCACATCTCGACTGTTGATAACTTTCATGCCCTTACCATCTAAAACCCATAACCTGTAACCTTTCACTCCCTCTGGATAACCTAACATGACACACTTAGTAGCCCTAGGGTCTAACTTACCCTCAACCTGATGTGCATAGGCCGCACAACCAAATACTCTAAGGTGTGACAAATCTGGAGGTTTCCCAGTCCACAATTCTTGGGGAGTCTTAAAGTCAACAGTACTAGAAGGTGACCTATTTATCAAATAGGCAGCGGTACAAACAGCTTCACCCCAAAAGCCTTTAGCTAACCCCGAACTAATCAGCATGCATCTAACTTTATTCATTAAAGTCCGATTCATCCTCTCAGCTACCCCATTCTGCTGGGGGGTAGATCTTACAGTCCTATGCCTTCTGATACCTCTATCCTTGCAAAAGGTATCGAACTCAAAGTTGCAAAACTCTAGACCATTGTCCGTCCTAAGAGTTCTTACACTTTTCCCCATTTGTTTCTCAACCAAGGCAATCCAGGACTTGAACTTACCAAAAGTGTCAGATTTGGATTTAAGGGGATACACCCAAACTTTCCTCGAGTAGTCATCAACAATAGATAGGAAAAATCTACTACCTCCATTTGTAGGATGTTTTTCTGGTCCCCACAAATCAGCATGAATGTATTCTAAGGGTCTGTTAGTGTTGTGTTCACCTATCCCAAAGCTAACCCTGTGTGACTTTCCTAGAACACACGTCTCACAAAAGCTTAAAGGTATAACACTATCCTTTCCTAGTAAACTCTGATCACTAAGACACTTCAACCCCTTGTTTCCTATGTGTCCCATCCTTTTATGCCAAAGATCTGATCTATCTTCATAAGTTGTAGATAATGCAGACTCGTAGGCCTTTAACGCTTTACCTTCAAGGATATACAATCCATTCCTCTTGGGACCTTTCATAACAACTAGAGAGCCTTTACTCACTTTCATAGTACCGAAATGAGATCTGTACTCATAACCCTCATCTTCCAAAATGCCCAAGGAAATGAGGTTCCTCGCAAGGCCCGGGACATACCTGACATTCAGAAGAGATCTGATCATGCCATCATGCATCCTAATAGCAATATCACCAACTCCTTCCACGGTCTGTGTATAGTTGTCCCCCAAGTACACTTTCCTAGGCTTAACTTCTCTATAGTTATAAAACCAAGATTTAACAGGACTCATATGGACAGTGGCACCCGAGTCTAAAACCCACTCACTGTCAAAATCAATTTCAGACACATTCATTGCTTGTGGTCTATGAAGGGTATTGTCGACATTATCATCATCACATGTCACAGTCATCATATGAAGACTATCAAAAGCATCACCTACAGCAACTAGGTTCTGGTCATCACTCTGCTGAGGTCTATGTTTCTTCTTAAAGTCATCACAGTCTCTTTTGAAATGTCCAATTTTACCACAATAGTAGCATTTCTTAACACTCTTATCCCGAGACTTGGACCTACCCTTCGAGTTTCCTCTACCCTTCTTCGTTTGGAAGTGGTTTTCTCTCGACTCATTTCTCCCTCTAAAACCACTAAACAAACTCTCTTCCCTCGAGCTGCTACCCCTTGACTCCCTCTTCATCTCGAGCTCCCTAGCCCTTAAAGCCTCAACTACAATATCTAAGGTCACAGTGTCCCTAGCATATGTGATAGCATTCCTAACATCTCTATAAGATTCAGGCATGGCATTTAGCATAATAGCAGCGAGATATTCATCATCAAATTTCTTTCCATTGTGGGTCAGACACTTGACAAGACTGTTAAACTCACTCAAATTAGATTCAAGATCCTTTCCTTGATCCAATTTATAGTTGAAAAGTTTTTGAATTAAGTGAATCTTCTTCGTTAAAGATTTTGTCAAAAAAAGTTTGTCAAGTGCTTCCCACAAATCTTTAGCAGTCGTATGCTTTTCAACTTGTCCCACTATATCATCAGATAAATGCAATATTATACAACTATGTGCAATTTCATTCATCTCAGCAATTTCATCAGGTTTATCTAACAATGCTTTTGAATAAGTACTAGGGTCCTCAAGTGCTTTAGAAACTCTTTGTTGAATTAAAATAGCCTTCATTTTTTGCTTCCAAATGGAATAATCTCCCTTACCGTTAAATTGTGACAATTCAACACGAGAACCCATAATGCAAATAATGAAAATTCAAACAAGTTAACACAAAGCAATTACCCACACTCAAATGCAAGATCAAACCAATTTCACCAAAATTACTCTTCAAGATGATCACACAAATAATATAATAACAAGTAATACACGACAATTTCAAGAAATTAAGCACGTAGTCAAATTCCAATCCTATGTGAGTTCTACCAACAAGCAATGGTTACCGGCAAGGTAACCCCCAACACTATATGGCCACCTCACAATAGCCTCTAGAATATGAAATACGTAATGAAAATAAGGGATAGCCAATGCAAACCGAGCGGACTTTTCAATGTCCGTATAATCAAGAGTTGATTTTGCAAAATGGACTTCGGAAATGGAACGAGCAGGTCGAGCTGAAGATTATGTCGAAAAATGCCTCGCCGGACCGCCGCCGGACCACCGCGCCGGAGTTCTACCGCCCCTGCCGGAAAATTCTCAAAAAACACAGAAAGATGCTCCTCGTCGTCACGAATCCAACGGTGGTGACCGTTTAGCGATTGGAGCTCCCTACCGGCCGGAATCGCTGTTTTTCAGTTTACCAACATTTTCTTCTCCGGCGAATAACTTCTGTTTCAACCGTCGGATTGCCACCAAATTTCAGGCGAGTCTTCTCCTCAAAGAGCCCGTTCTAATGGCGGTGGCCGATCGTCGATCGGAGCTCTGGATCGGCCGGAATCCTCGTTTTTCAGTCCGGTTTTCACAACCTTCTTTCGCCGTTTGCCGCCGTCTCAGCCACCGGAATTGCTCCACCTTCTGGTCGAGTGTTCTCCACGATGAGGCGGTTCTTTTGGTGTTGGTCTTGCTCCGATTGGTTGGCCGGAGGTCAGGTTTTTGAAACGGGTCAGTGATTTTTTTTCTTTCTCTCCTTCTTGCTTCCAGCGATCTGTGCTTCTCCTCTTGCTTTCTTTAGCCCAGCTACTTCACCATAGCTCTGATACCATTTGTTGAGCTCCCAAGCTCCTTTTACAGATTGAAGAAGAAGACCCAGCACAAGAAGAATGTCCAGCAAGAACGATCCCAGCAGCCTTGTTCTTGTTCCTTGTTTGAGCTCAGTTTATGACCACTTAAACACACCGGAACATGGCACCGTCGTCCTCGAGAAATGGCAACCGGATCTAGGTTCGCCGGAGGTAGCAAGATTTCGCCGGAGATATTGGACCTCTCCCACTTCTACCTCTCCACCCAAGAATGTGCCAAGTCTCTTTAAAAAAGAAAGGTTTCCCCCTCTTATTCAAAATTCAAATTCCATGGGTAAGTGAAGTCCCAATCATAGGGTGCCATGTGGATTAAGTGGACCACCACTATATTCCACATAAAGTCATGGGGTATGACATTGCAGTTGGAACCCGAGTTATGATCAATGCTTGGGCAATTGCAAGAGACCCAATTTTTTGGGAAAATCCAGAAGAATTCCAACCAGAAAGGTTTCGTAACTCGGGAATAGACTTCAAAGGGCTTAATTTTGAGTTGATCCCATTTGGCGCTGGTCGTAGAGGATGCCCTGGTATTACATTTGCCATAGGTGTTGTGGAGCTTGCTTTAGCAAAATTGATGCATAAATTTAACTTCCCAATAGAAAAAGATTTGGACATGACCGAGGCCTCTGGAGCTGCTGTCTACAAAAAGTTTCCTCTACTTGTGATCCCAAGCCCGCATTCTTGCTAATGCTTTTTGAGAGTGTCATCAACTATTCACTCTTACTCTCTAGAATTCTCTCTGAGTATCACGATATAAAAATAAAATTATCTTATTGTCTTTTGTATTTGGTTCTCAGATTATCTTCGTTTATGCTGAAATCGAGTTGTTTAAAAGAGTTAAGCTGAATCTTATGCCTCTGAAGTCTAATCCCGCCTTACATTAGAATTTGAATAAATTCTTCAAAACATACGCCTTACGTGCTGTTTGTGAGATTTGCACCTCGATTCAGGGCAACTAATCAGATCGCTAGTTTGTCTTATGTTTAACATTTTTTCGTTGATCTTAGCGTTTTCGACTTTCTTTCAAAACTCTTAACTGTTTTAGAGATATTTTGTTCTTTTTTCCGGCTGTAAACAAGATAGAAAGGAGGTGTTGGAGGAAATAGTAGCAGGCATGTTTTTCAAAACAACAAAAATGCAGAAAATGAAAACTTGTCGATCGAGACTCGTGATAGTACAATGTCGTAAAGTGAAATAGCCCGCCGTGAAATGCTACCTCTTTGGACAATCATTCATAGGATACAACAATAGAATCACTATTGTAGCACTCGTGATTTCCAAAACACTCAATGTTAGTCCAAAATAGTATAGAAAATAAATTTTTGTGTTAGAAAATTTATCACAGATAATTATTTATCTATGATCCAAAATAAATTATCATGCTGAATTATCAAGAATTAAATAACTGAAGCGGAAGCGTACCTTAATCAAACGTAATTCACGATAAACGATTTGACGGTCTGATCTTCTAAATCAATACGTAGTCCGTATTTTCTCTCTGATGATGGGATGTCAGACAAGATGAACAGTACGTAGGATTCAAGGACCATAACCGACTTTATATACTGAATTGCCAATTAACCTAATCCGGCCTATCATGAATTAGGTAATAGCCTGGTATCTACACATAAAAGCCCATACATTTAATTAGATGCATTTAAGCCCGATATATATAAAATCCTTATTAGATCACTTTAAATGGGCTTAACCAAAATTGATAGCCTTTTATTCAATACACAATAATTCACATATAAGCCCACACGATTGATTAAAATCCTTACAATCTCCCACTTGGGCTATATGTGTAACCTTACAATTGTGTATCAATCATAACCTTATGAGTACTCAGAATTTTGCTATCATTACTGAATGCATCCCCAAACAATCCGGTCCATCAATTATATCAACATAGGATCAAAGCGGCTTTCGCTACATTAATCGTAACTAAACCTTCAATGGTCACGTATATTGACATAACTGAATGACATGGATCAAGTATGGATGTGTAGCATGGAAATTACATGTAATGTGATCTTCAACATGCCTATTTCCAACTGGTCCAACCTTAGTGAGATCATCCTCAAACAAGTTCAGAGATAATAAACCTGAAACCTTACAGCTGTATATAACTTTAACTTTAAACTGTATCCAAAAGGACAGTAAATGTGTCTAATGCACCCAAAATACAAACTCCCACTGAAACCGAATATCCTTCAGAAATACAACACCCATATGAGTATTGTGCTCATGAAAGACCTTGGGTTGTAATACTTTAGTAAGCGGATCCGCAATTATGGAGTTTGTCCCAATGTGCTCTTATTGACACGTGTCCACTCTGAACTGTATCCTTCACAACCAGGAACTTTTGTCAATGTATTTTGACTTAGTTGAGCTCCTGTTGTTACTGGAATATAAATCTGCTGAGTTATTGTCACAATATAACTTTAGTGGTCTTTCTATACCGTACAGAATATGCAGCCTAGTGACAAAATTTCGCAGCTATATTCCATAATTAGATGCCCCCAAAATTGCTACAACTGTGCTGCCAAGTGAAAAAAGCTAAAGTGTCTGTTAAGCACTCCATCCGGAAATAGCTCCTCCAACCAGCAGATAAATGTAGCCTTATGTGGATCTTTTACTTTCTTGGCATCTAGTAAAAATCGGAATCATAATACCATATGATCTCCAACTGATCCGATTTTCTGTATGTGAGTATATAATCTTTTGTTCTCTTTAAATACTTTATAACCCATGTTTGGCTGCTTTCCAAATGATCCGTCCCAGGGTTACTTAAATATCTCCTTAGTATCCCAATAACGTATGCAATATCCGAACGCATACAAATTTGAGTATATATCAGATTCCCTATAGCTTAACTATATGGGAGGAGCCTCTGCATTTCTTTAACTTCAAGATAACTTTTCGGGCATTAGTCGAGACTAAATTTGTCTCCCTTAGCGATAGGGCTGTCCCCTGATTTACTGTCTTGCATTCCAAACCTCTTAAGTACTTTATCGATATAGCCCTTTTGTGACAATTCAAGAATACCCCTAGAACAATCCCGGTGTATCTGAATTCCTAATACAAAAGAGACGTCACCAAGATTTTTAATCTCAAAATTTTATGTGACATGCCTATATCATTAGTGGCAAGCAATATGTTATCAACATACAAAATCAGGAAAATACACTTACTCCCACTGAACTTGTAATACATACAATCATCAACAACATCAATCTCAAGACCAAATGAGATAATTACTTGATGAAATTTGTATTACCCTTAACAAGAAGCTGGCTTGAGCACATAAATGGATTTCTTTAATTTCCAAACCATTAGCTTTGGGTCTACTGACACAAAGTTTTCTGATTGCACCAAATAGATCGCCCCATCAATGTCGCCATTGAGAAACGCCACCTTAGTATCCATTTGACGTAACTCGAGGTCAAAATGTGCAACAACCTGACTTTCCTGAAAGAGTCTTTTATAGAAACCAAAGAGAAAATCTCTTTATAATTAATGCCATCATTCTGTGTAAAGCCCTTAGATACAAAACGAACTTTATATCTTTCCACATTACCTATCAAATCCCTCTTGGTTTAAAAATCCATTTAAGACCAATGGGCTTCGTACCTTCTGGTAATGGGATAAGATCACAAACTTTATTGTCTTGCATATGCTTATACTCCTTATTTATGGTATCAATCCACTTTTGAGAGTTAGAAACCTGCATGGCCTGATGGAATTGATTGGACCATCTTCCACCATTCCATTATTTTCCTTATGTTCTTGAAAAAATACTATTTAAATTAACCTGAATAGCATTTTTTTTTCCTCTCGTGGATCTCCTTAATGGCTTTAGTTATTGAGTTTGTACTTCTGAAATTTACCTTATTTAGGATGGGAGGTTCTTCAATATTGTCTAGTTGAGGTTCTGGATATGCTTCTTGATCAATGACATGCATAAAAACTTTCACATTGTCAAAAGCAACAATAGGAATCGAAACCGATCCTTCCTCAACTTCTTCCTTAAAGACAATATCTCTAACCTTATTTCTCCCCCAAACTCAACATCCTCAAAAAATGTTGCATTTCCCGTTTCAAAAAGGTTGACTTAAGTGTGGGATCATAAAAGTTATAGACCCTAGATCGCTCAAAACAATTAATAAAGTAGCTGCTTACTGTTTTGGAGTCCAATTTCTTTATGTGGCCTATAAGGCCTAGCCTTAGCTGGACATCCCCAAATGTGGAAATACTTTAGACTAGGTTTTCTGCCAGTCAAAAGTTCTTAAGGTATTTTAGTAGCAGTTTTAGTTGGTACTATGTACGATCTTTCTTTAAATGTCCAGATTTCTGACAAAAGAAACAGCCTTAATGTGTTTATGTGGTTTCTTTTGTTCTGAACTCTTAACAACTTTATGTTCTTTATTTCTTTTATTGCCCTTATCTTTAGAGGTGTTTGCCAAGTGAACACTTTCAGTTCTGTCCTGCTTCAACTTTTCTTCCTCTTGTACACAAAAATAGAATGAGCTCATTTAGAGTTAATTTCTCCCTTTAATAGTTACAACTGTCCTTAAATTAACTGAATGTGCAAGAAGCTTGCACACTATGAAATGAGCTCATTGAGAGTCCATTTCTACTTTGACAGTTATAACTAACCTTAAATTAACTATATTGTGCAGGAAGCGATATCAATACCAAATGCACGAGCAAGTCATTAGACAAGTCGAGTTTTAGTTCCTTAAGTTTTGAAGCAGTGTGAGACATCTACACGATGTACTCCCTTATTTTTCCATTGCCTTTATACTTTATTGAAATCAAGTTTTGCATAAGCGTGCTTGTTTCAGCCTTATCCTTTTTCGCAAAACGTTTCTTAATTTCGGCAAGGAATTCATTGACATCATTTACCTCCTCAGATACTATGCCACTAAAGGCTTCCGAAATGCCGCACTTAATGATCATGAGACTCACATAATTTAAGCAATCTCACTTCTCAAAGTTCCTCATTTGATTAGATGAACTTTCATCCATAAGAGGAGCAGGTTGCTCAATCCTTAGTACACGGTCTAGATCCATGCAGTCAACGAAAAGTTAATGTTCTTGTTTTGATCCTTGAAGTTTGTTCCATAAATATAGGGATTAAGTTTGAGCTTGTAGATATACTACTAGCAGAATTTGAAACCGAATAGAGAACACTTAAATAAAATAGCTCACATAAATACCTTATTATGCAAATCATATTTTCAAATAATGGTAGGGCCCATCACAAGATACCTAGCACAACATCAATATTTAGTCTTTGGACAGAAATATTGACTTGTAAGTGGTACTCTTGGTGTAGTAATCAAACACTGACAGTAAGACATGTCAACCAACAAACATTTCTTTGGACCAATTTATTGATCACACGTAAAACCAAATAACCGTCACATATTTATCACCACAAGTTCATGTGAAATTCGGGCCAAATATTGACCTTCCTTTGGGCCGATCAATATCCGCATGAAATAACACACAAACACCTAATTTTCCCTTAATGTAGTGATCAAACACTGGCAATAAGACATGTTAACCAATAAACCTTTCTTTGGACCGATTTATTGGTCACACGTTAAACCAAATAATTGCCACGTGTTTATTACCACAGGTGCATGTGAAATTCGAGCCAAATATTGACCTTCATTTGGGCCGATCAATATTCGCAATGAATAACACACACAAATACCTTCTAATATTCATAGTTAATTAATATCCACAAAAGAGGTTGCTTTGGCAACATGTTGCTTCAACTAACTTACTTTCGAATATTATATCTCTCAAAAGATTCCGATGTACCAAGATTTGAAACTGAAATTCATTGATTTGCATCTATATTTGACTTTAGGATTTGAATTATAGAATTCAAAACTTTAGAATAAAGCAATCCTTAAGTTAGGAGAGTCAATTGCAATATTTTTAAACCTTAGGTGGCCAATTATGTAAAATTTTAAGCTTGAAAGACTTAAATTATAATTTTCCCAAAACTTTATTGGCCAATTTAGAGAAATTCCAAGCATTAGGTCCCAATTTGAAAGAAAATTAAACTTTAGGGGTCCAAAATAGGAAATTTTCAATCTTTAAAGGTTGATTTTGAAAATTTTCAAACTTTAGGAGCCAATTTAGAAAATTCCCAAACTTTAGGGACTTAACAAAAAAAATTCAAACTTTAAGGACCAATTTTGAAAATTTCCAAACTTTAGTGACTGAATTAGAAAATTTTCAAAATTTAGGGACCAAATTAGAGAATTTTCAAGCTTTAGGGACCATATTTGAAAATTCTCAAACATTAGGGGCTAGATTATAAAATTTAGAACTTTAGAGGCCCAACTTTAATAATTTCAAAACTTTAGGGTTAATCTTTAATCCCAAACAAAACAGAGAGGACCAGAGGTGAAATTTTACATAATTTCCCAAAATTGTAAAAGAGCCCTTACAAACTTCTAATTTTCGGAAAAGCCCCCGTCCCCAAACTCATTTCTCAGCAGTTAGGGTTTCGGATTAACCCTAACCGCCGCCGTCCCCGCCCTCAAATCCAGCAGAATGCGCCACCGCTACTGACGAACTCCCACGATGCAGCGCGATTCGTTGCTGCAGTGCCGCGCGCAGCGCCAACCCCGACCCTGCAATGACGCCTCTTTCCTTCACACCGCACACAACACCGCTTAGCAGCGGTAGTCCGCTTGCGCAATGCCGGTGGCGGTGGTTCAGTCGCCCAAACCTCAATCATCCTCAAACTTAATCCGAACAAATTATGCATCTCAAACCAGATTCAAAATCGTCCAAAACCAAATCAAAAAATCCAACATCCCAAACTTTCGATCACAATACACAAAACCAAATATATACATAGCCAGAATTCGATTGCTGAATTTAAAACCAAAACCAAACCCCAAATTCAAAACACCATATACATGCACAGAGAAAAAAAAAAAAAGATTTGTTGAAACCCCAAACTTATATATCCAAATTGAAGCGGAAGGCAGTAATCTGATTGCATATAATACCCGGTAGAAAATATATTTCTTACACACTATCTGATAATTCAACATGAAGATGGCTCTGATACCACTTGTTAGAAAATTTATCACAGATAATTATTTATCTATGATCCAAAATAAATCATCATGCTGAATTATCAAGAATTAAATAACTGAAGCGGAAGCGTACCTTAATCAAACGTAATTCACGATAAACGATTTGACGGTCTGATCTTCTAAATCAATACGTAGTCCGTATTTTCTCTCTGATGATGGGATGTCAGACAAGATGAACAGTACGTAGGATTCAAGGACCATAACCGACTTTATATACTGAATTGCCAATTAACCTAATCCGGCCCATCATGAATTAGGTAATAGCCTGGTATCTACACATAAAAGCCCATACATTTAATTAGATGCATTTAAGTCCGATATATATAAAATCCTTATTAGATCACTTTAAATGGGCTTAACCAAAATTGATAGCATTTTATTCAATACACAATAATTCACATATAAGCCCACACGATTGATTAAAATTCTTACATTTTGTACTTAAGAATTGAAGGAATTGTTTTTGTCTTTTTTTTTACTGAAAACAACTCGATTTTATAGGTAAAAAGTATCTGAATAACTTCCACCACAAACAATTAAAAAAATGAAACTGAAAAACTTTTATGTGTTTTTATTATTTTAATCACACTAGAAGGTTGACAAGGAAGTTGACATAATGCATACATGATATAATCATATCACTTTACCCATCACATTAATTCCTAAATCAATAAAAACAATTTCGTCACATCATTTTTTGTCATTCTTCTTGTCATCCTACAAGTACAAGTAGCATTAATCAAAGTAAAAATATTTATTTTAACAAAAGAACTTCGAAAGCCCCAAGGCCCAATCAAACACTTTTATTACGCGTGTGGAAGGTCATTCGAAGCGCCGACCTCCTACATAAATTTAACATTTTCAACAACTTGGGAACTTTATCTAATTTATTTATTTCTTTCAATTAATATATTTGACATATATATTTCTAACATTCCCTCACATAAAAGAAATAAAATAAATATAAATATCATTTTGGAGTATGGAAGAAATCATGCTGGCTTAAGTGTCTTTAGACTTGAACATTGGCTTTGTATATTCTATCGTGTTTGCTAATTGTAGAGTGAACTTTCTCATGAACTCTTCAATTATGATTGCAAACTCAGACAATAGAAAAACGTACAATTTCAAAGATAATCACTGAGTTCTAGTGATTGCATTCATTTCGGACATGAATTTTCCCGGTTTCTTTGATTGCTCTACGGAAATAGCCTAAATTCTCATAGTAAGGGCCCCCACTTCCACAATTAAATAGATGCTTCTATCAAAAGTGTACTGTATCTAAACACCCCATTGATAACAATTATAGTAAGCATTAAGATCATTAACTCATCCTCTAATCAATAAAGTCTGTACTACTACATCATAGGGAGGGGCTTGGAATAAATCCAATAAAGTACCTCCATAAATCACTATAGTGATTTTGTTGTTCCATTGAATCTTGTCCATGGGACTTCCAATTGCGAGATGGATTTCCGTTTATAGATGATCTAGTTCCTAATAAGCTTTAGCCCAATCCCCTTCGATGTTTTTTGAACTAGCTCTCTAGCTAATCGTTTAGTTAATGGGCCAACAATATTATCACTTGACTTTACATAGTCAATAGCTATAACCAAATCCTTAAGCAGCTGTTGTACAGTGTTGTGCCTCCTACAGATATGTCCAGACTTTCCATTGTAGGATTAATTTTGAGCTCTTGAACTAGATGCTTGACTGTGACAATGAACAGAAATAACTGGAAGTGGTTTTGACATCAAATGAACACCCATAAGGAAATTCCTTAACCATTTAACCTCCTCACCTTCCTTGTCTAAATCTATGAGCTCAAACTTCATAGTAGATCTCACAATGCAAGTTCACTTTGTGGATTTCCATGATACCGCACCGCCTGCCAAAGTGAACGCATATCCACTTATAGATTTACTTTCATTAGTTTAGCATCAAAATATCCTTCAAGTACAACATGGAATTTGGTATAATGTATTCCTGAATCTAGAGTGTATCTCAAATACCTCAAGACACGAATAAGAGCCTCTCAATGTTCACCATTGGGATTACTAGTATACCTGCTTAGTACACCAACAGCATATGCAATATTAGGCCTTGTGTAGTTCATGAGATACATGAGAAATCACTCAAGCATATTCTAAAGAAGAAACACCCGGACCTGAATGTTTTCTCAAATGTATGCTTCCATCATAAGGTGTTTTAGCAGGAACATAATTATATTAATTAAATTTCTGAAGCACTTTCTCCACATAATGATAATGGGTTAAAGTGAGTCCCTCATCATTTTTTAATATTTTAATTCCTAGAACAACATCAACAAGACCCAAATCTTTCATCTTAAAGTGCTTTGCCGAAACTGTTTACGCTTATTACCCACATCTAAACTAGTTCCCAGAATCAACATATCATCAACATATAAGAAAATAATTGCACCACAATTATTTCCAAATTTTCTATATATACATTTATCAGGTTCATTTATAACATAACCACTAGATGTCAAAACAGTATCAATTTTTTCATGTCATTACTTAGGAGCTTGTTTAAGGCCATAAAGAAATTTTTTAAGTCTACATACATTATCATCTAGGCCTTCTACAACAAATACCTCAGGTTGGTCCACGTAAATCTCCTCTTCTAAGTTTCCATTTAAAAAGAGCAGTTTTAACATCCGTCTGATGAACGAAAAGACCATATAATGAAGCAATAGCAATTAATATCATAATAATGGTAATCCTGGTTATAGGTAAATAAGTATCAAAGAACTCAACTCCTTCTTTTTGTTTATATCCTTTAGCTTCAAGCCATGCTTTGAACTTATCAAATGAATCATTGACCTTAAGTTTTTTCTTAAACAACCACTTACATTAGATTGGCTTACATCCTTGAGGTAAATCTTCTAACTCCCAAGTGTTATTACGCACAATAGAATTGCATTCACTGTTTATAGCCTCATTCCAAAAGATAGAATCTGGGAAGTCATAGCTTTACCAAAAGTACCAGGAACATCCTCTACTTAGTAGGTCAAAAATTCAGGACTGAAAGAAGTTACAATCCTTGGTCTTTTGCTTCTTCGAATTTCAGCTTCTTCTAGTTCATATGGCTCCTCTCTAACTCTAGGAGTCACACTAACAGAGTTTAAGCATTCAGTGCCACGTCTACAGTTTTAGTAGATAATGAACAGTTAGATGAAGAATCCACCTGACTTTTGAATTGAGGAAGTAGGCCCGCGTAGAGGTACAACACTTGAATACCCTTGGTGATTCCATGACAAGGACACTTCCTAAGCATGTTTTTCAACCTATTTCACGCCTCATCAAATGATTCTGCATCATGTTGCTGAAATAATGATATGTCATGCTTGAGCTTTGCAATTTTGATAGGTGGAAAGAATTTTTTGCAAATTTTTTTTAGCCAGATCATTCTAGGTGGCTATACTAGCCATGGGACAAGAATCCAACAATTCTAAAGCTCTATCTCACAGAATGTGTAGAAATAGACGAATTCTAATGACATCATTTGATATTCCTTGATATTTGAAGTGATGACACATCTCCAAAAATCTAGAAACATGAGTGTGCAAGTTTTTGTTTGTTCCGTCATAGAATTGATGCCAAGAACAATTGAATGACATTCGTCTTCAACTGGAAATTTAGCTGACCAAGGGGAGGATACACTATGCTCGGCTGATTTTGGAAATTTTCGTAGTCATGAAATCATCGACAAGCATATTTCCCTCGTCAATAGTTGGATCATTAACAGATGCCACTGGATTATCCTTAGCGTTTTCCATCTTGCTGTTTTTGTTTTTCTAATACTTCTCTTAATTTGCGGTGAAGAGTGCATTAGATTTTTAGATCAGCTTCTACAATATCATCGCATCTCAAATTTCGCATACACAAGTCTATGAGACGCCAAAGAAATAGTGAATGATTTTGAAATTAAAAAGAAATTTAATAAAGCAATAAAACTTGGAATTAGTGAAAATAATTCAAAAATAAATCTACACTACAATCTCTGGTAACGAAGACAAAAGTTTGTCGTGTGTTTTCCTTACCACTAGTGTCGGATTGCACAATTAATAAAGTAGGTCTTTCATTCAAGTATCGTACCCACGATGATTGAGATGATTTATTATTTTAGATTATTAGCCTTAACCGAAACAAGTAAAATCAAATAAATGTGTTGTGAATTACCCAAGAAAACTAAAAAATCAAAGTGTCTAAAATTATCAAGTTCAATTAAACTAACAAAATTGCAAGATTTGTGTATGTAATGTATGTGAATGTAGTGCTAGGATCTAGAATCCATCTTATACTCTATATTTCATACATTGGTTTGCATATTAATGATAAAGTATATGTATGAAGATCAATGTTCTGATTTAACGTTTAAAACTCTCTTTCGAACAAGAATTAAACATTTTCCTTTACGTGACCCATCTATATCTTTATGACGATTATGAACACATAAGAAAGTATAAAACATTCATGAACGATTTAAGATTACATAAAGCATAGTGATATATTTATATCTCTATCAAACATTATGGAAATTAACTCAAGTCTAACGATTTCCTACTCTTTTAAACATAGAAAACTACCACAAACATCATATAATTAATGCGCATATAGTTATAGATGAAAAATAATATGAGTTAATCGCTCAAATAAAAATTGTCATTGAATTAAACAAATCAAAGCATAAAAGTACGAGTTTAAGACTTCATCATAATCCTAACACTATGAAAAGCATCTCCAATAGACTTTTTATATTTAAAGAGCATAGTCTATATAATAGAGAATTAATTCATCACCTAGAACACAAAATAATCTTGTTGTCGACGAAAATCTTCAATCCCGAGCCTTGTGCCTCTTGAATTGATGAATTGGAGAATTATGTGTATAGAGACGTGTAAGAGAATATAAGAGGTTCCAAATTCGCGCTTAACAAGATATTTATATCTAGGGTAGAGACTTTGCACAAAGTGGAAGAATATATCAAGAGTTGTGTTGAATGAGGAAACATAATATTCTGTTCTGAACAAAGGCGTGATTGCGTGGAGTTCCACGCGGTAAAAAGCAAATGCTCTCTCTAAATCAAATAAATAGGAAGTTAAAAAAATAATAGAAAAAAGAAAATAGAGTGTAACATCATGTAATATGCTAGGCAAATCAATATTCATTTTCAAATTAAACGGGTTCATTTTTTTAATATCTTATTATTTTAATAGTTCCGTAAGTATATATATAATATACAAATATGATATTTCGTGCTGACATAAATTGCAACTTTGATTTCTTAATGGGTAATTATATTGACATCATAACATTTGTTAAATAAATCACATTTTATTTTTAATGAATATCCCTAAACTTTTTTTTTTTTTTTTTTTTTTTTTTACACTTATACTCTCAAGTTTTTTATATAAATCTTTTATCATTAAGCATATATATTAATTTTCATATCTTGTCCATAAATATGACTTTTGTCCAAAATATTTTTTATGAGGGCAAAAAAACTTATTTATCTCTCATATTTTTAAATAATTGAAGCAAATAACTAATGCAAAAGTCAAAAACAAAATATTTTCCCCTCTTTTCAATTCATATTAACAGAATATTTGAATATAAATTGTGATTAAAAAATACGTTAATTAACTGAAAGTTAAGAATAATAATGATTTGGAAAAAAATGGAGGACATAAAAGCAAAATTGAGCAAATATTAAAAACCTTTCATATAATTAAAATGCAGTGTAAATATTAAAAAGTGTGGTTTGAATATAACTACCTTTCTTAATTGATGTAGTAAACTAGCAATGGAGACATCTCCGGAAACCCACAATATAAAAATACAACAAAATCCATTTCTTAATTGAAAACAGATCTGGTTATTATGAAATAATCACTATTTCTATGTGTTGACTTTCGTATAAAGGTAAATCCTTCCAAAACTAATGTCACGTTATCTAGTTTCCTTATTCGAAATATTCCAACGCTAACCATTCTAATATTTTTTAGGACTAAGACTTGCTTTCTCATCTGTGCTCTATAACCCATCATCTTAACTACTGAGTCCATCACTTCCATTGAGACCGAAAATCCCTCGCTAAAACATGTTTCGTTTTCATCAAGAAATTGATGAATTTCTTCCATTTCTATACTTAACTATCACTTTATTCTTTGTATGGTTTCTCCTCAAATTTCTGTACAGGCCTACTGCTAAAAAAAATCTGCCACCATCACCTCCAAAACTGCCAATCTTAGGTAATCTCCACCAACTGAGTGCGTTGACTCACAGATCACTCCAATCCTTGGCAAAAAAATATGGTCCTGTGATGCTGCTTCACTTTGGCAATAAGCCAACAGTGATTGTCTCGTCAGCCTATGCGGCGAAAGAGATAATGAAAACTCGGGATCTAATCTTTGCCAATAAACCTGACTCAAGTGTTACCAGGCGATTAATGTATGATGGAAAGGACGTTTCTGTCGCGCCTTACGGCGAATACTGGAGGCAGTTGAAAAGCATTTGTGTTCTTCAGCTTTTAAGTAATAAGAGGGTCCAGTCTTTTCATTCCATCAGGGAAGAAGAAATAGACCATTTGATTAAAAAGGTCAAGGAGACTTCTTTACTTCCGTCTGCTGAACTATATCGCGTGGAATGAGTTATTTGTTCGATTTCTGACTTCTATTCTGTTTATTGTTCTTATGAAAGTAAGCCCCTAATCTTGTGTTGTTTGTTCGTTTTCTAACGGCTTTTATGTTTATTGTTGTTCTCGAAAATAGGTATCAGCTGGGAATATATCTGTAACATCATCACCATTGAATCTGAGTGAAATGTTCTCGTCCCTTGCAAATGATGTGATCTGCAGAGCAGCTTTAGGAAGGAAATTCAGTGAAGAGGGGAGTGGAAAGAAATTTCTGAATCTAATGAGGGAATTTTCAGAGTTGTTGGCAAATATTAGTGTAGGAGAATTCATTCCATGGCTTTCATGGATTGAAAGGATTTCCGGGTTTAAGGCTAGAGTCGACAAGGTAGCTAAAGAACTGGATGAGTTCCTGGAGGAAGTAATTCAGGGATGCTTGAATGCTGAGCAAGATCTATCAGGAAAGACAGTTCAGAATGCAAGTACAGAGAACTTTCTTGATATTTTGACGACGATTTACAAGGATAGTACTACCGGCACCTCCATTCATAGGGACAGTATTAAAGGAATACTCGTGGTAAAGATCTCTCGTCATCTCTATCTCTATCTGTCTATCTATCCATCTATGTCTCTCTTCTCTAACTGTGGAGCATAACATTATATACACTTATCCCTCAACCACAACTTGAGGGAGGGTATTCCTTGAATACTTTTGGCAAATTTGTTAGGGGTATTTTGGGTTCTTGAGTATGTTTTTTTTATTACAAATGGGGATCATAGGGGCGGGGAGGGATTCCAGGGGAGGGGGGTAGGATTCAAATTCGAGACCGGGTAGGGGAAACTTGAGCACATGGCCACTGCAGCACACGCCCGAATCCTAGGTTTTTAAGTATATTGAGATTTCTATATATATTAAGACGCTCTAATATTATTTGGAGGACGTTTTATGCCTAAGACTGAAGGTTAACCAACGTTGCGCTTTACTCATTTTCTGATTCCTTTTCTAACTTTTATTTCTATTAGAAGTGAAGATTAGGGCTTAATCTATTACTAAAGAGGGTAATAATAAGTAATTATTCATTCACTTCATACTCGTCCAGGCTTATCTTATTGAACATTTATCTAATTATACCAGGATGTTTTTATTGGTGGAACTGACACAACATCAACTGTTCTAGAATGGACAATGACAGAGCTCTTAAGACATCCTAAAATCATGACGATGCTGCAAAATGAGGTGAGGAGCATTCTCAAAGGCAAACAGAACATAACTGATAATGACCTGGAGAAAATGCATTTTCTAAAAGCTGTAATCAAGGAAACTCTTCGCTATCATTCTCCGGTCCCATTTTTGGCCCGAATAGCTGGCCAGGACGTTCAAATTATGGGATATGATATAGCGGCCGGGACGATGATCATAACCAATTGTTGGGAAATCGGTAGAGACCCTGAATCATGGGAGGAACCTGAAAAGTTTCAGCCAGAGAGATTCTTGAATTCCTCTATAGACTTCAGAGGAATAGATTTCCAACTGATTCCATTCGGTGCAGGCAGAAGAGGGTGCCCGGGAATCAGTTTCGCAATGGCAACCATTGAATTTGCACTGGCAAATCTTGTCCAAAAGTTCGACTGGAAATTGCCTGATGGAGAAAAAGGAGAGGATTTGGACATGACTGAATATCCTGGCGTTACGGTTCGCAGGAAAAAGCACCTTCTTGCTGTTGCCACTCAATATTGCTTCGAGGGCAGATAAATTATCCAATTCGATACAACATTGTTTCACTTTTAAGATTGTAATATCATTAAATTGCTCAGTTACCCGTCACGGGTACATAAGATTGTACTCATGTATTAGAAGAACCCACATGTGAGATCTTGTAATACATAGGTATTGAATAACAGAGCAGATCTGTGTAATATCATACCCAAAACAGAAAAAGTAACAATGATTTCCTGAATTTCCTTTCGTCTTAAAAATACGTTGTCAGAGGGTGTTAACTCAAAGCCAAGGATATTATTAGGGATGTCAACGAGCTGAGCCGAAGATCAAGGCTCGAACTTGGCTCGAGCTTTTTGGGGTCGAGCTTTTTTTGCCCTGAGCAGAGCCGAGCTAAAGCTCGTCTCCAAAAATAAGACTCGACTCGAACTTTTTCCGAGCCGAGCTGAGCCAAGTCCCGAGCTTTTACTTTTTTTTCTTATTTTTATAGCAAAAATTAATAAAATTTTTATTGAAAATGTGTATATATAGCAAGTTGAGCCGAACTCGTGGTCGAAATTCATTGTTCAAGCTCTCATCGAGCATTTTTACCAGGCTTTTTTTTTGGCTCGAGCCCCGTATCTCAAAAAAAAGCTCGACTCGAAATCTCGAGCCGCGACCCAAATTTTTTTCAAGCCGAGTCCGAGCGGCCCGAGCCGACGAACTGATTTTCCATCCCTAGATATTATCATCTTTTAATGGGGCTCTAAGGCCATCTCGAACTATATGTTGCATCAAAACTTGGGGTCAGCTTTGCACCATTTTGATACAAATCTTGCATTAAACTGAAAATCATCTCCAATCCATGCACCAAAAGTTGTATCAAATAAATAGTGTTTCATCATTTTCTTTGGTTATTAACAGTTTATTTATCTCAAAAATTATTATTTTGTTTATATAAATTGCTAAGGCTCTATTTGACAAACCGTTTATTTGTTTATAAATAATAACAATATTTTGTGATCCATTTTTTTAAAAAGTGAAAAATAGTGGACAAGATTCTTGAACCAGTTGAAATAGTTGATTTTTTTTAAAAATATCGTGTTGGTAACCTTTTTAAATTTATTGAGCAATCTTATTTTAATTCATTCCTTAATTATTATTGACTACATGATTAAAAAGTAATAATAATAATTGTTCTCGCATTTCTCTATTCTCCCTCTCTCGCGTCTCTCTTATTCATCAAACCCACACACCACAAGCAACGGATTTTTAACCAAACAGAGTGAAATTTTGCAGATTTCAGGTTTCAAATGAACTATCCCTTCAAATCATTATTTTGGGCAAGAATGTTAAAATTTTCATTTTTCATTTTCTTTTCGTGTGCTTGTTTTGCTGTTTTCGTTAATGGGTATTTTGAAAATATGCTTTTCTTTACCTGGGTTATATCAGTGAAATTGATGGGACAAATTACAAGAAGTTCTTACGGTTGGATCCCATAGTGAAAAGTGATATATACTAAGGGAATTAATCCAAAATGTCCCTACGTTTGATACTCACTGTGCAAAACGTTTAAACGTTCTGATTTTTTATACAAAACGTCCCAACGTTTCCAATTTCTTGCGCAAGATGTCGTATGTTAATTTAGATATTTCTGCACCATCAATTTGGATTTGAACAGTCAACATTTAAATCTGTGAACGGCTTTTTCTTCCAAAATCAAGTATAACTCATTTCTTTCTTTCCCGCCTCAATTGTTAACTTCTAGTAAATATTGTTTAAAAAATAAATTACTTCTAAAAAATAATGTGAAAACAGGTAAACGGCCAACTCTTAACCATGAGTATGTTCAACCAGAAGAATAGAACGGAAATAATTCGAGGTGTGTCAATTAATCGGCACATTTTTGTCTGAATTTCAATTGTGAAAAGACGTAGCAGAAAGTTGTAGAAGGGAAAAGGTAACAGAGTTTGCTTGAAACGAATCTGGTTCTCTGCATCCCTACGTTTAAATAACTTAGTGAAGAATGTCCCAACCTTTGAAAACGTTTGGTAGAAAACATCCCTATTTTTAACAAATATCACGTAAACTATCCCTACCTATAAAAAAATTGACATATAAGAGCCATGTCTTTCTTTCCCCAAGCACCTAGGCACATAATCCATTTTCGGGAAACTCATATGTGAAACCGGAACTGATCATCAACCACATTTCAGCTCAAACCCACCACAAAATCTAATCTTTTAGCTTTAGCCAAGAAATTTATAGTTGATGAGCCCCAAATTTCTCAAGCATATTTTCACCTCATTCAAGCTCAACTACATAAATGACCTAAGATTCCAAGTGAATATTTTCAAATTCCACTCAAGCACAGACACATGCCTATGCATATCAAGCAGAGAAAATAAGGGGGTCTTGATTTTCACGTTTCATGTTTAAAAGGAAAGAAATGAAATTGGTACTTGATTTAGGACAAAAATGCCCTTCAAAGTTTTAAAGACATCATGTGCAAATCCAAATTGACGGTGGATATACGTCTAAATTAACAGAAAGGACGCCTTGCGCAAGAATTTGAAAACTTTAGGACGTTTTGTGCCAAAAATCAGAACATTAGGACGTTCTAAACAATGAATGTCTAACGTAAGGACGTTTTGTACCAATTACCCTATATACTAATAATACAGTGTAATTAAAAATTAAATTTATTGTATAGTAAAAAATGGACATAAAGAGAAGAAAAAATTGTTGCATATAAAAATGAAGTTATAATGAGCAATCCATCGTTTGCACAATCAAAAATTGGTGCATGGTTGGAGGCATTTGCACCAATTCTTTACACCATTTTGGTGAAAAAGATCAAAAAGGGGAGTCTCCATTGGAGATATCCTTAGGTGATGTTCTCTACCTGATTTTCCTTCATTAACATTGTTTTGTTAAACTTCAATCAAATAGATGTGATTATTGAATATCATCACCCACTAAAAAAAAATCTAGAGCTTTACAAGTTCGTTTCCTTCGCTCTCTCTTCTGTTATGAAGTTGAACTATGACATCTCGAACTCAGCTAAATTGAAATGGAGAAAAATAAAGGTAAATGTACACAGCATTTATGTGAAAACCCCCAATTTAAATTTGGGGTAAAAACTATGACAAAGCTTAGAAGGGTTCCACTATAGTGGGAGAATTACAACCACTCTTTAAATAATATTTAATCTCTCTTGTAAATAAAAGAAAACAGAGTAACAAACACCGAAAAATAACTAATATTTTCCTATCTCTTTACTTTCTATCTCTCTGATATCATTTTATACACTTATTTTCATGCTAAAAATATGATATATTGTTGTTGTTTTAGAATAAAAACTATTGATTTAGTTGTTATTTGTTTATATTTCCGAAATAATCGCAGAGTCGAGCAAATGAAGCAAATAAAGAGAAATTGGATGATAAATAGAGCTAAATTATATACATGAGGAGGTGCATAAAGTCATTTGAGGCCAAGAAGAAGCTAATTGGAAGAAATCAGAAGCTTAAGGACTAAATTAATCTAATTGGAAGATGAAGGACTCAAGGTGCAAATAAAATAAAAGGACCAAACTTACACAGATTGAAAACTGAAACTTGTGAAGCAACGGTAATACCGTGGCATCTGAATTAGGTAGTTCTGAAATCACGTCTCCATGTGATCACAGAATTTGAATTGCGCGGTCGCGTGCTTCTCCAATTGGGCCGCAGCTGGGCTTCTAAATGTGAATTTTAACAGCTTCATCTTCTAATTAACCTATACTTTACCTAAATCTATATATACTCGACCACATGCATATTTTTGGGGTTCCCAACTCTGCATATTACATAATTGAACACTGTCAAATCATTAAGGAACCAAATGATGCCGAATTCAAGATTAAAGAATCAAGTATCAAGATTATGATTCGGATGATGAACTAGTTTCAATATCTGAATTTCATGTTTTACTGCGCCAAGTGTTATAGTGATCTCCGTTCAATTTGTCACCCTCATTAAGATCGGCTATGATATTCTTAGATTCCACGGTTTGAAATGCCAAAAACCGAGTTGAATCACTTGCCTTTTGCTCACTTCAGCACTATTGTTTGTTCGAAATCTGATGGGTGCCGAATCTAAAAAATAATAATATCTTGCTCTTAGAAAAATAAATTGTGGCAGGAGTGAACATGGTCGAATCCACAAAGATTGGTTAGATTTAATTCTTTGGTAAATTAAAACAATAAATTAAAAAGATGGGGATTTTGAATTTTGAGTATGAAATCAATTTGTAATAAAAAAAATTGCACAGAATTAAATTGATACAAAAATACCAAATTAAACAAGTATCTAGCCCTAGGTACATCTCAGAGTTGATTCATAGAATTGATCATGGATGCGAAAATAGAATACTTTACTCTATCTCTAAATTAGTTATGGTTATTGATACGATCTCATAGCCTATCTCTTCTTACTTTCTCAATAATCAAGATACGCTCGTTGACTACTTCTCTAATCAATAAATAACCCTACATACGATCTTAGGACTTAATTTATCAATAGCATTAATCTTTAAAAGACTACCAATCCTAACCAAGAAATGCACATGTGTGATTCATTTACAATATATTATATATCTTCATAACATAAATTAAAAATCTATATGAAATCAACTATGTTATTTGCCATGAATATTAGAATATCTAAACAATTATGGATTTAGATTCCTAACTAACAATATATTATTCCAATAATTAAACCAACGTCCACTTTGTAACATGCACTTTGTATTATTCAATCAAAATAATAATCTCAACACACACAAAAGATATATAAGAATCAAAACTTCAATTATCCTTGTGCTGGAATATGATATTTCACTATCCATCAACATTTGAAATCAAGAACTTAAAAGAACTAGTGGCATACACATGCGTTGCACGTGATCAACCGGTATTTTTTTACTTTTAATATATTCAAAATTTGTGATTGTTAGTTCTTCACATTTACACAATTATAGTAGGTTTTGTGATAAAGATGGAATAAGGTGTTATATTATATTGTTGGATTCTATAATTATGATTATAAATATTGATAATTTATTTAAATTCATTGAAATAAAAATGCAATTTGAGATGAGTTTAAAATAGGGCAATACTTTTGTGAATACCTTTTGGTGAGCGATATTTGATGAATGACTAAATCATGATATAAAATATCATGAGTTTGGTGATGTCTTAATAAGGATATTTGGGCATGTGCTTACGAACAATAAAATTAATAATTGCTAATTGTATCATGAGAGAACGTATTAGGAGATTGCACACGGTGTTACATTTGTTTCGTAGTAGTTCCTTGTAAACAATATTATTATATATTATATAATTAATGTAATATCTTCTATCCTCGATAATAATTTATAATTTCTTATTTATCATTCAATTAATTTTATTTTATTTATATCGTTAATGAAGAATTTTTATTTCTTGAATGATGAGAAGTTAACATGGCAGGAAAGAAATGATTTCTTGGGACTGAGGGCTAAAAATGACCATGGAATGTACATCTAGAATCCTAACCAATGGGAAGATGTATTTCCAGCTCTCTATCGATATCTTAAAAATAAAATAACGTCATTTATCAATGATGATGGTTGTTTCATGAATTATATGAATGGGGGCGCGTAAAATTCCAAGAAATCAGGTATGAAATTCTTGATTTATGAAAGAACTGCTTGGATTGGAGTGTTGGGAAAAGTTTTCAAAGAATGTGGCATAGAATTAGACGATGGGAAAGAAAAACTGTAGGGTAGAAACTCGCTAATTGAAGAATTAAGGAGGGTACAACCTACTCACATGTTTAATGCAGCTGGTAGGCCTAATGTAGATTAGTGCATTTAAAATCATTAAACAATTTAAGCATTTAAAATCATTAACCCAAGAGGAAATATCACAAATTAAACAATAATTATGCACTCTTTCAAATCCCAAACACACTTATACAATGCTTATACTCATGCATAAACTAGCTCAAGTTCATCAATTGTTCTCATCATTGTTCCTTCATCTACCTCCACCTATCCTTCTACTATTCACACAATCATACATTAAAGATTTAAACCTCAACACAAGTAAGAAATTATCTAGAAATAGAGTAAATCCCCACCTACCAATACAAATGATTAATCACTTCAACAATTTCTCAAAATCTAAATGCAGTGTTATTTAACACCCTCACATTAGATTTACTCAATACGCTCAAGGTGTTTTGAGTGTCAGGAATATATTCTCAAGTCAAAACATAGAAGATTCTCACCATAGGCTTGCTAATATATCATATCGGTGCCACCAATGAATTGAACGCAAAATAAGGGTCTTAAAACGGATTGTAATGGGGCTTGGGTAATGTGGGATAAAAAAAAAAGATTTTCTTTTTAGCTATTTCATCAAAGGAACTATAAAAACTTCTTCACAAAAGTTCATTTAGACTTTATACACCTCCTTCAATCAAATCACTCTTGATCTTTGTTTCACTATCGTTTTTTTTTTTCATTTTTTTTTTTTTTTTTTTTTTTTTTTTGGATTTTCTTCATTTAAATAAAAGAACAATTTAGATTGGAACTCGATTAAGTTATCCCCAATGTATTTTTCACATTCCCACCTCAAAAGAACAATGAGACTTGCAATATAGATCTTTGATTTCCAATATCTTCAATATCTCCAAAAATAAATTGAAGCTTCATATGAATAAGTCTATATATTCCTTCAATGCAAGGTTCAAAAAAAGGGAAGATTAGTAAAGAATAGGATTCCTCTTGGCTTGTATTGTGGTTAATTTACAACAAAAAGGCTATAGCTCAAAAGTGTCTTTCTAGGGGTACATTACAAGGTAGGCTTTTTAAGAAAGATAAATTTAGATTCACATAATTTCCCTCCAATTACCAAGGGACATCTCGACATGAATAACAAAGCAAGTTCTAAAATAAATCAACTGCACATGACAATCACACAATCAAAGAAATGGAGCATTATGAAATGTTAAAAGCTCAAGGCTCAAAATCTCAAAAAGTGAGGTTAATATGCATCAAGTCCCACACATTCTCCATTCAATCAACCATCAATAGCAATCAATCATAGTGCAATAAATAAGAATTCAACTACTCATGCAAATCCCACATTGTGACTCAATTTATCTCAATAATGCACAATAATCCATATCATAAATGGATAAGAATCAACATAATCTAGAATTAAGAAAGAATTTTCAAAAAGAAAAAAAAAAGAAAAAGAAAAAAAAAAACTTATTAAGTAGGGTAAATAAATGGAAATAAATTAGCATTCAAATTCAAGACAAAAGTATAGCAAGAAAATAAGAACCCTCCCCCACACTTAGTCCAGGCATTGTCCTCAATGTAACAAAAACATAAACTAAAAAAAAATAAAAAAATAGAGGACTCCCATGGAAGTATTTAGCTACGGGCTAAGTGGTGGTGAAGGAAGAGTGAATCTTATATGATCAAAGAAAGCTTCTTGATTCTTTTCTATTTATGCAAGTTGACGCTCAAGCTTGTCAAATCGATCATCATACTTCCCTTTAGATGGTGATGTGGATTTGGACGTGGATGTGGATTTGGAAGGATGATAAGGAATTATGGTCTGTTTAGTGTTTCTAATGGCTGGACATCTGCATGTGGGTTGAGGTGTAATGATCCTGGTTCATGGAAAATGTATGCACCTGCTTCCTTAAAAACCAAACCCATCACCTCCAAACAACGTAAGTCCAATGGTTGAATCTTTCAAGCAATATAAAGATCATTATCATTAGGATCAATCAAATTCTCATGCAAAGCTAAATGAGTAATCAAAGAACCCAAATCAAAGTACGTTTTTTTTTGCCACAACATTAGCAAATGAGGAAGCTAACCAATATCCAAGATTTACCTTGATTTTGTTTAGCATGCACCACATGAAATAAAATTCAGATTTCGACAACACTGCAGCAGAATCTTTACTACCTGAAAAAGTAAGTGTTACAAACCGATGGATGTATTTCAAAGTAGGATCACGAAGATATGAATCTTTAGATTTACTCGGCTTATAGAAATTAGAAGTGGACAATTCTTTATATAAAGGAACTGGTTCAAAATTCTCACTATAATCACATGCATTGTTCAAATATTCATTGGTTTCAGTATATTCCTTATTGATAAAACGAAAAGCCACATTAAATTCAGTAATAAAAATCCTGAACTCTTTCCCCATAAGTCTAAATTGCACTACTTAAGGGCTATTCAGTGTGAAATCTGTAGGTTTTTTAAATCCAAAGGTACAGCAAAACTCCCTAACAAGTTCAATATAGGCTAGCAATTGAATTGAAAAATAAGTCTGTCATCCTATATTATCAATTAATTCATGCTCCTTCATATCAATATGTAAAGTTTCCATAGTAGGCTTATGAATGCACTTACAGGGAATGATAGCTTTACCAAAAATTTTCGTATACCTGTTTTTTTCTTTTTTCTTGGTTAATTGTAGGCATCCATACAAATCAGACTCAGAAGGCTAGAGAATATGCATTCCCTTACCAATTCGAGCTCGTTCGTGCACAGGTGATTGGACATCATCCGGAGTTGTTCAAGTTCCTGCACTAGGGGTTGGCCATATAGATTTTTTTTCAAGCTTCCACGGCTGCTTTGAGACCATTTTTCTATGCTCGTAGTGTTCAAATTGTGGTGGTTGATTCTAAGTTTCTGTGGAGACATGAATAGGAGTTGACCGTGGTAGAGATGGCCGGTTGCTGTGGGTTGTAGCGGTGAAAGGTTGGAATTGGTTGGTTGCAGTTTGTATTTGGCGGTGGAAGAGAAGTGTGACGATTGTGAGAGAAAGAGAGAGGTGCGGGATGAGGTTGGTGAGGGGTGGCGATGAAGAGAGGATGGAGATGGCTACTCGGAACTCAATGACGGGTGTGTGAAGACACATGTATCGGGGGGTGGGATAAGGGCGAGTAGTGGAGTGGAGTGGTCGAAGCTTATTGAGGGAGAGATGAAGGTTGTCACCACTGGTGCATTAGAGAAAAGGAGAGATGGAGATGGTGATGGTAGCCTGAGGTTGCGATTTGCTTGAGAGAGAGATGTGAGGTAAGGTTTGAGGGCATTCGATTTTTCCTCTATTTTCATGGTTTTTTTGGATCTTGTGGCTTAAATCGTGGTGCACCTTGATTAAGGCATTGATACACCTTATACCAAGATTTTTCAATATTTGAATCCGTTGCTTTTTTCATAGAGAGTGCCCACGGCTTAACGAACATTGATACCTGTACAATAATCAAAATAAGATCAATTACACACTTTTTTATTATAAAGCTCATAAAGCAATAATAATGAAAATAAGAATTGACTGCTATAATGAAAGAAAAATTCAGGTTTCCTCCCAAAAGCACCTTTCTTTTATGTCTTTGGCTAGACGTTACCATCTCTCAATTGGTGTAAGTTGGGAATTCAAATTAAATTGATCAACATTACACACTACACATTGGAAAACCTTTATAAAAAGGTTTTAAGCGATGTCCATTGACTTTAAAAGTCTTACCCTATCCAAGCCTTGAATTTCAACTTCACCGTTAGAAAACAAATTAGTAACAAGGAAAGACCCTATCCATCTAGAACGAAACCAGTAAATAGTTTCAATTTAGAATGGTAAAGTTGAACTTTCTGACCAATAGAAAATGTTTTCTTGGAAATTATTTGATCATGGAAGGCTTTTGTGTTTTCTTTTGTAGATGTTTGAGTTCTCATAGACATCAGTGCGGATCTCTTCCAACTCTTGCAATTGTGATTTCATTTGCTTACCCTACTCATCCATTCTCATATTGCAATGCTTGACAGCCCAATATGCCATGTGTTCTTACTATAATGGAAGATGACATGTTTTGAAAAATACTAAACGGTAAGGAGACATGTTAAGTGCAATTTTATACACTTTTTATACCTTTAAATTAGCATATTTTGGAACATCTTGAGCAAATATCTACTAATTTATGTACATTTTGTGTTTAAATAGGTTAATATCCAAGTTTGAAGTCAAAAACCACAAAAGGAGTGAAGATTCTGCTGAAATTCCAAGTTCAGGGACCATTTTGTCACTTCCGGGAAGTTTTGGACAAGCCGTGCAATTAACCAAGGGACCAAATTGAAAGATCTCAAAAGTTGAAGGACAAGAGTGCAATTTTAGAAGGACAAAAGCTGGAGAATGTGACCAAGTATCTGGAATGTGAACAAGGCATGATGGAGAGTATGGGAAAAAGCAAAAAGGCTGAACAAAGTGGAGAAAAACAGGCTGGCTCGTGAGCTGGCTGTGTTGAGGGAAAGATATACATATACGGTGGCAGAGAAAAGTGAGAAAAAAAGGGGGGAAGACTGCTGGTGACAGCATCAGTGTGAACCAGAAGATAGATAGATAGGCAGAAGGAGGGAGATTGGGGGTTGAACTCAGGCTGGTGACAGCAGCTTGAACCTAAGCTCACTTACTGGTTCTATATTAATGCCGGAAAGAGAATATACAGACACATATATACAGACGAGAAGGTGCATACATGGGCAGCTGAAAACTCTGCAAGTTTGAGTGCTGGTGCTGCCATTTTAAGTTGCTGCTGGTTTTAATTCTATTGCTGGTTGCTGTTTTGCTGCTGAAGCTGCTGCCTGTATTGCTGGTTGCTGTTTTGCTGCTGGAGCTGCTGCACAAGTTGCTGGGAAGCTGCTGAAAGCTGGAAGGTTGCTTGCTGGTGCTGCTGGTGACGCTGTAGTTGCTGGGAAGCTGCTGAAAGCTGGAAGATTGCTTGATGTTGCTGCCAAGCTGAGCTTTACTGCTGTGCTATACTGCCGGAGCTGATGCCATAACTGGAAGAAGGAGTTGCTGGTTTTCTTGATAATTGAAGGAGGAGCTGCTGCTGCAAAGTCGTTTCTGCTATTTCTATCTTGCTGCTGGACTGATTAACTAAAAACCAGACTGCTGGAATTTACTGCTGCTGAAAGAGGCTGTAGGGACTGCTAGCTGCTGGTGCCTTTGCTGCTGCCGGCTGAAATGGGGAGATGCAGGAAGACGCAAATGCAGCTGGTCACATCCTGTTGTTCTTACTGTGTTAATGTTTTGCTGCTGATACTTGCATATTGTTGGACTGCTGCTGGTTATTGATGAAGAAACTTGATTCAAAGTGAATGATTCTTGGTTTTTCACTTCAAGAACTTTACAAAAATGGGGAGTTTTCTTTATTCTCTTGTTTTTCATCTTTATTTTTAGTATTATTCATATGTTTATGTTGTTTGTTAAATGATGTTGTTAGTTTATTATTGGTTAATGTTATTGTGTTGGAATTGTTGACTAGTTTAATTTTAATTAAGCATTTTAAGTAGTTTCTAGATTTTGGGTATTTATGTTTACATGTTTATGATTATGAATGTTGTTTTAGATTTTTGTAACTTTTAAATGTTTGTTACTATTTTAAATTGTCATTGGAATTTACTACACAAGTTAGGTGATTTTAAAATTTTCCATGTAATTTGGTTGATTAATTAACTACCAGTAATTGATTTGAAAAGAAGAAATTAGTATATTTATGAAAACTAAATTCACATTGTCTCATGTTTTCTAGTTTAATTTAGTCACCAAGTTCTTTTTGTTAATAGTTTATTTTGGATAATTAGTTTTAATCCTAGCTTTTACATATTGTTGTCTATTTGCTTTAATTAACTAGTTTTTCATGTTGCCATGTTTTAACTTTATGATAGCTAGTATTCACCATCAAACCAACTTTTTGTGTTACTTGACTTTTCTTTTAAAATGAAATCAATAACTTTAATTATAAATAAATCAATTATCGTGGGTACGATAACCGGACTTTTCTAGTCCACTTTACTACTTGAACGCGAACCGTGCACTTTCGGTATACGATTTTAGCGAATAAGTTTTTGGCGCCGTTGCCGGGGATTGATTTTATTTGTACTAAATGCATTGATTTTTGTTAATTGAATTGTCTTCTCATTCTCATCTATTTCTTCTTTTTATTTTCATTTTCTAGGTACTCTTGCTTTGTTTATGCAACAACGTTCGACTCGAGATATTCTTCCAATTGATCCTGAACCCGAACGAACTTTTAGGAAGAGGATTAGGGAAAGAAGAGAACAAGTTGAACAACAAAGAATACAAGGCAATATGGGGGACAACAATCAAGGTGGTGTCAATCCCGCTATTGATGAAGATGATAGACCAATGGGGCAATTCATGGTCCCTCTCATCACTCAAAATCGAGGAAGCATCACATATCCCTCATTTGGACGTCTGAACTTTCATCTAAAGCCGGATGTGATAAATCTCTTCAAGGGGCATCTACAATTCTATGGAATGACCGAGGAGAATCCATTTACTCACATCTCGCGGTTTTTGGAGATGTGTAGTAACTTTGATTATCCGGGAATTAGCAAGGAGGCTATCAACATGCGGTTATTTCCACATACCCTTAGAGATGGAGCTCGAGAATGGTTAGATGCCAACCCGGTTGGAAGTATTACAACATGGAATGATCTTGCTCAAAAGTTCACTACAAAATACTTTCCTCCGTCAAAAGTGGCTAAATTGAAGAGTGATATCTCCACATTTCGACAACTTGACACCGAATGTTTCTATGAGGCATGGGAAAGATTCAAGGAGATGTTGAGGAAATGTCCAAATCATGGGTTCACCAAGCAAATGCAAGTTCAATATTTCTATCTTGGGATGAATCCATCTAGTCGAGTGACGGTTGATTCGGCCTCCAATGGAGCTATCACTACAAAATCACCTAATGAGGCAATTGAGCTCTTTGAGAGGATGGCTAGTCACAATTCTACTTGGCCAACCGACATCATGGTACCAAAGAAAGCCGCGGGAATTCATGAAATTGATGCATATGCGGCTTTGTCGGCAAAGATGGACCTTCTATTCAAGAAGTGCGATGATTTATCTTCTCAACATACGGTAAAAGCAATCTACCCTCCTATTTCTATTTGTGATGTATGTGGAGCAACACACAAGGTTGAGGAATGTCTCATGCTCAAAATGGCTTCTACTTCAAATGAGCAAGTGAATTATGCTCAAAATTTCAACCGACCACAAGGCAATCCTTACTCCAACACATACAATCCGGGTTGGAGGAATCATCCGAATTTTTCTTGGTCCAACAATCAAAATCAAGTAAAGCCTCCCGGTTTTGTTCAACCTCCACCACCCCAAGAGAAGAAGCCTTCCATTGAGGAGATACTCATGCAATTCATGAACAAGACCAATACTATTCTCCAAAATCAAGCTGCTTCTATCAAAAATCTTGAGACTCAAGTTGGGCAATTGGAAAAAATGATGACGGAGAGACAACAAGGAGCCTTTCCAAGCAATACCGAGATCAATCCAAGGGAAAATGTGCAAGCCATCACTACAAGAAGTGGAATTCAATTACCGAAAATCACGGTAAAGCAACATGTGGCACAACCCGAGGTAAAAGAAAAAGGTAATGGGCATGTTGAGGAGGCGAATGAAAATGATGTAACATTGAAGGAAAGTGGGGAGATCTCAACAAAGGTTCCTACTCTAGTGAAAGCTTATGTGCCTCCCATTCCTTTTCCTCAAAGACTCCAAAAGCACAAGGTGGATGCACAATTTGGTAAATTTCTTGAAGTTTTCAAGAAACTTCACATCAACATACCATTTGCCGATGCATTAGCACAAATGCCTAGTATGCAAAGTTTATGAAAGACATCCTTTCAAACAAAAGGAGGCTCGAAGATCATGAAACTGTGATGCTCACGGAAGGATGTAGTGCCATACTACAAAACAAATTGCCTCCAAAAATCAAAGATCCAGGGAGTTTTACTGTTCCTTGTACTATTGGTGATTTAACTTCTGGTAAAGCATTATGTGATCTTGGTGCTAGTATTAATTTAATGCCTTTGTCTATTTTCAGGAGATTGAACATGGGAGAGGTGAAGCCAACCACAGTTTCATTGCAATTGGCTGATCGTTCTATTAAGCATCCGCGTGGTATTGTTGAGGATGTGCTAATCAAGGTGGACAAATTCATCTTCCCCGCCGATTTCATCATTCTTGATATGGAGGAAGACCTTGATATCCCAATCATCTTGGGAAGACCCTTCCTAGCAACCGGTCGAGCTCTAATAGATGTACAAGGAGGCAAATTGATATTGAGGGTTCAAGATGAGCAAATCACATTCGACATCATGAAATCCATTAAGTATCCCGCCGAAGTAAATTTATGCTCCCGAGTAGACATCATTGATCAAGAGGTGACTACATCATTCATCTATGGGTCATCTAAGGATCCCCTTGAGATTTGCATTGCTCACTCCATAACCACCGAGGGAGAGGATGATTTGGACATCGGAAGGATGTCACAACACTTGGATGCTCCCAAATTTTATCCCTTCAAGAAGAGGCCATATTTTGAGGAATTGGGAGATAACTCTTCTCCTTCACTACCCTCCATTCAACAAGCCCCAACTCTTGAGCTAAAACCTCTTCCATCACATTTGAGGTATTCTTACTTGGGTGATTCTTCTACTCTTCCCGTTATTATATGAATTTGTTGGATGAAGTGGAGGAAGAAAAACTACTTGAGGTGTTGAAAATGCATAAAATGGCTATTGGGTGGACTATGGCGGATATCAAGGGTATTAGCCCTACCTTGTGCATGCATAAAATCCTCATGGAAGATGACTTCAAACCAACAGTGGAGCATCTACTCCGTCTAAATCCAAACATGAAAGAAGTGGTGAAAGCCGAGGTATTGAAGTGGTTGGATGCGGGAATTATCTATCCAATTTCGGATAGTGCATGGGTGAGAACCGTCCAATGTGTTCCAAAGAAAGGAGGTGTCACGGTGGTTGAACATGAGAATAACGAGCTTATTCCTACAAGGCCCGTGACGGGATGGAGAGTGTGCATTGACTACCGAAAATTGAACAATGCCACTCGAAAAGATCACTTTCCTCTCCCCTTTATTGACCAAATGCTTGAGAGGTTGGCGGGGCATTCCCATTATTGTTTCTTGGATGGATACTCGGGCTACAATCAAATTTTAATAGCCCCCGAAGATCAAGAGAAGACCACCTTCACATGTCCATATGGGACTTTTGCTTATAGGAGGATGCCGTTTGGTCTTTGCAATGCACCGGCTACGTTTCAACGTTGTATGATGGTCATATTCTCCGACATGGTGGAAAAATTCATCAAGGTATTTATGGATGATTTTTCAGTTTGTGGTTCTTCTTTCAATGAATGCTTGGATAATCTTGATTTAGTATTGAAAAGATGTGAAGAAACCAATTTAGTGCTTAATTGGGAGAAATGTCATTTTATGGTGAGAGAGGGCATTGTACTTGGCCACGGGATTTCACAAGGGCGGATTGAGGTTGATAAAGCCAAAATACAAGTTATTGAGAAATTGCCTCTTCCTACTTCGGTGAAAGGCATAAGGAGTTTCTTGGGACATGCGGGCTTCTATAGGAGATTCATCAAGGATTTCTCTAAAATCACTAAGCCTCTTTGTTCTCTACTTGAGAAGAACAACACTTTCCATTTCTCTCAAGAGTGTCTATTGGCTTTCAACACTCTTAAGGAGAGGCTTATCTCGGCTCCTATTATTGTGGCCCCGGATTGGAGCTTACCATTTGAGCTCATGTGCGATGCTAGTGATTATGCCGTGGGAGCGGTTTTGGGGCAAAGGAGAGGTAAATTGTTGCATGTGATCTACTATGCAAGCCGAACATTGAGTGATGCTCAATTGAATTATGCCACAAATGAGAAAGAGATGCTTGCCGTGGTCTTTTCCTTTGAAAAATTTCGATCTTATCTCATCGGCTCAAAGGTAATTGTCTATACCGATCACTCCGCTCTAAAATACTTGCTTGCTAAGAAGGATGCGAAGCCAAGATTGATTAGATGGGTCCTTCTCTTGCAAGAATTTGATTTGGAAATCCGTGATAAAAAGGGTGTGGATAATCTTGTGGCCGATCATCTATCTAGGCTTGATCAACCTAAAGAAGGGGGAGTAGAGGAAATCAATGAAGCATTTCCGGATGAACAACTATTGCATGCCAACCATCTTCTCCAAGTTTTCGAAGCACCATGGTATGCGGACTTCGTGAATTTCCTTGTAAGTGGTATTCTTCCCCCGGATTTCTCTAATCAACAAAAGAAGAAATCCTTTGCCGATGTGAAACATTATTTTTGGGATGAGCCATATTTATTCAAGAGGGGGTCGGACCAAATTATTAGAAGATGTGTTCCCGAGGATGAAATGGAAGCTATTCTTGATAGGTGTCATTCATCACCTTATGGGGGTCACTTTGGAGCTTCCAAAACTACCTCAAAGGTTCTTCAATCGGGGTTCTATTGGCCAACTTTATTCAAGGATGCTTATACCTTAGTATCCAAATGTGATTGATGCCAAAGGAGTGGGAATATCTTTCGGCGTAATGAAATTCCATTGACTTCAATCTTGGAAGTGGAAATTTTCGATGTTTGGGGAATTGATTTCATAGGGCCATTTCCATCATCGTTCTCAAATCAATATATTTTGGTGGCGGTGGATTATGTTTCTAAATGGGTAGAGGCGGTGGCTTTTCCCACTAATGATGCTCGGGTGGTGGTCAATTTTCTCAAGAAGAACATTTTTACACGCTTTGGAACCCCCCGACTCATCGTTAGTGATGGAGGCAAACACTTTTGCAATCGCCTCCTTGACTCACTTTTGTCAAAGTATGGAGTGAAACACCGAGTAGCCACACCTTACCATCCCCAAACAAGTGGCCAAGTGGAGATCTCAAATCGAGAGTTGAAAAGAATTCTTGAGATGACGGTGAATACATCAAGGAAAGATTAGTCGAGGAAGCTAGATGATGCATTATGGGCTTACCGCACCGCATTCAAAACTCCTATTGGTATGTCTTCATTTTGTCTTGTTTTTTGGAAAATCATGTCATCTCCCCGTTGAACTTGAGCATCGAGCATTTTGGGCTACACAGGCATTAAACTTTGATGCAAAATTAATTGGTGAGAAGAGGTTGCTTCAACTTAATGAACTTGATGAATTTCGCCTCAACTCATATGAAAATGCTCGCATCTATAAGGAGAGGACCAAGAAATGACATGATAACCACATAGTGAAGAGAGACTTCAAAGTTGGGCAACAAGTTCTTCTATTCAACTCCCGACTTCGATTATTCCCCGGAAAGCTTCGATCCCGTTGGTGGGGGCTATTCACAATTTCTCAAATCTTTCCCCATGGAGCTATTGAGCTATATCATCCCGAAAAGGCACATTTCAAGGTCAACAGGCAAAGGTTGAAACCATTCTTGGAAGGAGAACCCCCAGAGGAAAAGTCATCATTTCTCCTCAATGCTCCCGAATGAACAATCCAAAAGTCGAGCTTATGACTTTAACCAAGCGCTTTTTGGGAGGCAACCCAAATTTCTTCTCTTTTGAGTTACTTGTATTTATTTACTATACTTTTTACTTCCTTTTTAATTAATTGTCAAACTTTTGTAGGTAACAATTTTTTTTGAAAATCCTAAGTGCCATTGTCCTCAACAAGTTTGGGGGTGAACTACATTCGACGAAAGCTTAGGTCAAATTCAACATCACAAACAAGCATTGAATTAGGGAAGTTTCAGTACCTCTTTTCGTCTTTACATATTGTTTCTATTTTCACATTGAGGACAATGTGTAATTCAAGTTTGGGGGTGTTGACTTCATTTTGCATTTTATCATGTTGGATAGCCTTGTCGGCTCAAATAATTTGATGTTTGAAATTGCTGATTAATTCACGAATCATGATCAAATATGCTACTTGTGTCTATTTTTATAAATTGCTTATCTATGAGTGATCCTGAGTTCTCTTGAGCACAATAGTCATAACTAATTATTGTTGAGATTTGGAATCCATTGAAGGTTGGAAAAATTTGTGAAGTAGAAATTAGGTTGTGAGCTTGTATCTTCAATTTTTATCAACCTATCCAATTCCTTCTCAATGCTATTAATCTCTTGATCCTTTGTGAGACAAGTTTGGGGGTGGTCGAGCTGGTAAAGGAGACGGTCTAGATGTGTAGTGATTCCATGCATGCTTGATCTAAATTTGTGTGGAGTGTTGTTGATGTTAGTATAAGCTAAGTGATGACCAAATGCTAGAGATCTAAGCCCATTTTAATTATTACATTGCCCTATCTCGTAGCCTTTTTGACTCGAGTAATTAAGCCCGTAGTAGTATCTTGAAACTTGGTGCCTTAAGTTTGAAACTTGGGAGTCATCGGCCTAAAGCTCGCTACATGGGTCAATTAGAAAGCTTAATGAGTATGGTACACACACACACTGGAAAAAAAAAAGCACATCATCATCATTGCATTTGCTTAATAAGTCTACCTCACTTCGTAGCCTTTTTGACTCGAGTTAGTAAGTCCGTAGGGGTATTTTGAAACCTGGTACCCTTTGATCTTAAAACAATCGGGGAGTTTCCGGCCTAAAGCTCGCTACATGGGTCAATTAGAAAGCTTAAGGGAGTGAGGAAGTCACGAGCAATCATCACATTAGTTTGTAAAAATCATGCATTTGTATTTGCATAAGGGCTTAGATTAATAGTGAGTTTGAATTGCTTGGTATAAACTTTAATGTTGAAACACTCATCTAGTGGAGAATCACTGCATATCTAGATTGTTGAAATTGCTGATAAGTCATAACCAAACTTTAGTGGAAAAAGAAATGTGTAAATTGAGACTCACCCCTAGGATTGCATTTCGGGAGAGAAAAGAAATAATATGGGGGGATGAATGTCACGAGAGGGTAAGGAATGAAATTGACCACTAAGGGTGGATAGTACTATTTTGAAATATATCCTTCCTATAATGTTTCTTTGAACTTTAGTGATAATTGGAAGTGACTATGCACACACACACCGATCAAACATGAGATAAGCTCAACTTCTTTTTGTAGTATTATTTTGAAAACACAATTGTGAATTAATCATGCAATTTTACACTCAAGTAAGAATTTACAAGTTATCTAGCATTGTTGATCATTCATTCATTTACTTTTTGTGTTAGTAGATATTCTTGCTCGAGACAAGCAAGAGTTTAAGTTTGGGAGTATTTGTTAAATGCATTTTTATACACTTTTTATACCTTTAAATTAGCATATTTTGGAACATCTTGAGCAAATATCTACTAATTTATGTACATTTTGTGTTGAAATAGGTTAATATTCAAGTTTGAGGCCAAAAACCACAAAAGGAGTGAAGATTCTGCTGAAATTCCAAGTTCAGGGACCATTTTGTCACTTCCGGGAAGTTTTGGACAAGCCGTGCAATTAACCAAGGGACCAAATTGAAAGATCTCAAAAGTTGAAGGACAAGAGTGCAATTTTAGAAGGACAAAAGCTGGAGAATGTGACCAAGTATCTGGAATGTGAACAAGGCATGATGGAGAGTATGGGAAAAAGCAAAAAGGCTGAACAAAGTGGAGAAAAACAGGCTGGCTCGTGAGCTGGCTGTGTTGAGGGAAAGATATACATATACGGTGGCAGAGAAAAGTGAGAAAAAAAGGGGGGAAGACTGCTGGTGACAGCATCAGTGTGAACCAGAAGATAGATAGATAGGCAGAAGGAGGGAGATTGGGGGTTGAACTCAGGCTGGTGACAGCAGCTTGAACCTAAGCTCACTTACTGGTTCTATATTAATGCCGGAAAGAGAATATTTAGACACATATATACAGACGAGAAGGTGCATACATGGGCAGCTGAAAACTCTGCAAGTTTGAGTGCTGGTGCTGCCATTTTAAGTTGCTGCTGGTTTTAATTCTATTGCTGGTTGCTGTTTTGCTGCTGAAGCTGCTGCCTGTATTGCTGGTTGCTGTTTTGCTGCTGGAGCTGCTGCACAAGTTGCTGGGAAGCTGCTGAAAGCTCGAAGGTTGCTTGCTGGTGCTGCTGGTGACGCTGTAGTTGCTGGGAAGCTGCTGAAAGCTGGAAGATTGCTTGCTGTTGCTGCCAAGCTGAGCTTTACTGCTGTGCTATACTGCCGGAGCTGATGCCATAACTGGAAGAAGGAGTTGCTGGTTTTCTTGATAATTGAAGGAGGAGCTGCTGCTGCAAAGTCGTTTCTGCTATTTCTATCTTGCTGCTGGACTGATTAACTAAAAACCAGACTGCTGGAATTTACTGCTGCTGAAAGAGGCTGTAGGGACTGCTAGCTGCTGGTGCCTTTGCTGCTGCCGGCTGAAATGGGGAGATGCAGGAAGACGCAAATGCAGCTGGTCACATCCTGTTGTTCTTACTGTGTTAATGTTTTGCTGCTGATACTTGCATATTGTTGGACTGCTGCTGGTTATTGATGAAGAAACTTGATTCAAAGTGAATGATTCTTGGTTTTTCACTTCAAGAACTTTACAAAAATGGGGAGTTTTCTTTATTCTCTTGTTTTTCATCTTTATTTTTAGTATTATTCATATGTTTATGTTGTTTGTTAAATGATGTTGTTAGTTTATTATTGGTTAATGTTATTGTGTTGGAATTGTTGACTAGTTTAATTTTAATTAAGCATTTTAAGTAGTTTCTAGATTTTGGGTATTTATGTTTACATGTTTATGATTATGAATGTTGTTTTAGATTTTTGTAACTTTTAAATGTTTGTTACTATTTTAAATTGTCATTGGAATTTACTACACAAGTTAGGTGATTTTAAAATTTTCCATGTAATTTGGTTGATTAATTGACTACCAGTAATTGATTTGAAAAGAAGAAATTAGTATATTTATGAAAACTAAATTCACATTGTCTCATGTTATCTAGTTTAGTTTAGTCACCAAGTTCTTTTTGTTAGTAGTTTATTTTGGATAATTAGTTTTAATCCTAACTTTTACATATTGTTGTCTATTTGCTTTAATTAACTAGTTTTTCATGTTGCCATGTTTTAACTTTATGATAGCTAATATTCACCATCAAACCAACTTTTTGTGTTACTTGACTTTTCTTTTAAAATGAAATCAATAACTTTAATTACAAATAAATCAATCATCGTGGGTAGGATAATCCGAACTTTTCTAGTCCACTTTACTACTTGAACGCGAACCGTGCACTTGCGGTATACGATTTTAGCGAACAAGACATACATATAGCAGTTTTATAAGTTGTTCGATAAGCCCAAAGTGGATCCTCAAGTGTTGGACTCCAATCCTTCCTATTCGGGTTGACGGTCTTTTCAAGTATGGATTTAATTTCTCTGTTGGATACCTCAACTTGTCCGTTTCTTTGTGGGTGATAAGCAGTAAAGATGCAGTTAGTAACATTATATTTCTTTAATAAGTCTTCCACTACTCTATTGCAAAAGTGAAACCCGTGATCACTAATGATAGCCTTCAATTTCCCAAACCAAACAAAAATATGAGATTTAACAAAATCTGCACCCACTTTAGCAACATTAGTCTGGGTGGCCTTGGCTTCCACCCACTTTGAAACATAATCCACCGCAAGAATTATGTAAACATTATTATAAGAGGAAAGAAAAGGACCCATGAAATCAATAGCCATTCACGAAAAAAGAATAAGGGTAAGTGGCATTTGATCTCTACATCCAGTGGTTCCAATTTTCTGACATTGTTCGAAAGACTTGCAAAACATGTATGAATCATGAAAAAAAGTAGGCCAAAATAATCCACACTCTAATACCTTACAGATTGTTCTCTTAGGACCACTCCACTCACCAATCCGTGCTTGAAGTTCGTTTCGAGCGTCTGTCTCCCATGATACAACGAAGATCGAGCAGTTAACATAGCTCAACATTACCATTCCGAAAAACTATATGTATGCACGAGATATCACCAAAACAAATTGGACAGAAATGATAAAAGGGAACACTGTAAGAAATCTAAACAGAAAATGAAGAATGAGACAGTGCTAAGAAGTGAGCTTTTCGTGTGTTTCAAACAGTGGTGGACTTTTTATTTAATAGCCTCCAATGAGGGTAAGAATTCGAGTGTTACAGTAATAACACTGATAATTTATTCCAATAACTTCAGGAGTCATAAGAGTTTCAATTTCAAATTAGAAGGAAAAAAAAAACTCAGTAAATTTCCAAAACGTGGACAACGCGAGGTGGTCAATTTTGGTTTATTTGGTCCGACATTCGTGTACGTAGGTTGCGCTCGCACACAAATTCAAGGCCCGGATGCCAATTCAAACCGAGATTTGCACCTTCCTTCGTGCACGTGGAGAGAGCCTCTATGCTACACATGATTAAAACCTTCTAAAGTGTAGCCATATTTAATGTGGTTTCAAGTTTTGTCAAGTCCTTGTGTAGGTCAAATGTTTACAATTTTCCCACCATTTACATAGTTATCTTCCACATGGTCCTCTTTGAACTTCAATTTCTCATTCATCCGAGAATCAATTTTGACAAATGAATATATCATTTCAGTGTTCTCATGAAGGAGAACAAAAATCAAATTTGATCCTACACAAAGATCAAAGGGTCCCACCCAAAATTGAACCCAAAAGCATCCACTTAGCTGCCATTTTCTAGAGATGGAAAATGGGTCGAGCTGGTCGTCGGCTCGTGAAAATACGAGCCGAGGGAGGCTCAGCTCGCCATTGAGGTGAGCAAGTGGCTCGTTTCCCACGAGCCACACGAGCTAGTTTGCAAAAAATAAAAAATAAAAAAAAAGGTACAAAATGTGGTCCATATTTCATTTCAATCTTTCAATGTTTCATTATATCTCTCAATTCTAACCATTTATACAACTATACACATTTCATTTTCAATATTCTTATCACCTACGCTTTCATTTTCTATTTCAAATTTTTAACATACAAAAAAATGGATCCTGACTGAAGATTTGTTGAAGAATTGTTCGATGGTCCCCTTGGACTTGGGAGCATGACTTAACACCACAATCTCAATCTCACGACTTCAACGATGAATTTTCCGGTCTCAACGACATACCAATTCCAGAAAATATTGAAGAAGATGTAAGTAAACAACTAATCGATTTAGATGATATTGAAGAAGATGTTGATATTCAAATCTTAAAAAATGATCCCGATATTCTCAACGCAAGAGGGAAGCGAATAGCTAGAAAAGGTAAGAAGAAAGCTGCAAAGTGTTGGGATCACTTTAAATTGGTCGCGACTGAGAAAACAACTGACGAAATACGAGAATTCAAAGCAGTGTACAAATATTATGAATAGTACGAAAAAAGGGTATTGGTACTACACACTTCAACCGTCACTTTCGCAAGTGTTTGACCAAGCACGGGTTCATTGAATCAAATCAAAGTCAATTACAATCTGGTTCATCCACTAGTAGTTCTGCAGCTGGATCTACACTTTCAAATTGGATGTATTTCGAAGAAGAGAATCAAACTAACATGGTTCAATTCGTTGCGGGGGCGGAGTAAAATTAAAAATCAATTAATAGTTGATTTACGTAAATATGTGTTGTTTCTTTTACTCCCGATCTTTAGGAAGGTATTAATAAGAAAAAGTTTATATTGCTGCAACTGCACATTACATAGATCCACTTTGGGGTTATGCATAAAAAAATATCGCTTTTAAAATTATAGAATCTTCTCATAACGCAACCAACATATTTAATGTTATACTACAAATTGTTAAAAACATGGTTTCGAAAGTAAAATTCGAACATTTACTTTCGATAATGCTAATGTAAATAAGCCTGTGGTAGATAAGTTATGTAGAATTCTTAACCTGGAATTTCGTAATTTTTTATTCCATGTTAAATGTATTTGTCATATTTTAAATTTAATTGTTCAACATGGAATGAAATATATTAAAGACCAACTTCTAACGATCCAAATTTTTTTTACGTCCTTTACTATCCATTATGATGTAATAAAAGTATTTTATAATTTATGTAAATATTTTGGAATGGAAAGAAAGAAAAACTTGTTTAAAAGAAAGAGAAACGAAAATATTAAATAAATAAAATTTACATAAAAAACGAATTTAACTGTCCATTTGTTCGAGATTTTTTTAGCACTCCCGACCTCATTTGATTACATGTGATATATGTACGAGCAAGTTCTCGGAGTGAACTTCAAGAATATGAAAACGGTTTGTCATTCCGACCAACGGTTAGCCCTCGGTGAATCTTTTTAAGTTGGTATGTTAAAAACGGTAACCCGAAAACTGTTTTTAGTGGCCAATTTCGGAAGGCCATAACTTTCTCCTCGATTATCCGTTTCTTGCATCGTAAATTGGGTATGAAAATACTCCGTGAGTAATTCGAAATGGTACCAAGAAACCAAGATTTTGACTTAGTTTGATACCCCCGAATCTTAGCCCAAATACTGGCCTTCAAAACTGAATGTTTGGAAGAAACTTAGGCACGAGGTATCAACGGTAGGACGTGGCTGCATATTAAAACCTCTAGCACCTTCTTTACATCATTAGTCAGCAAACCTATATAAGATAGCACCTGCTTAAGATCATTACACCTCCTTCTTGGGCTTAATATTAAATTACAAAAAAAAATGGAAGATATCCTCAGTGGGCTGGACTTCAATTCCTTTTGGTGTTGCCCTCTTTCAATATAAATACTCCTGATTGGCTTAATATTAAGGGGAAATTGCGCTGGGCACTTAAAAAATATCATCAAATTGAAGAATACGTTTGCAATTGAATGAAATTGGAAAATACTGTCTTCTTCTTCCGTCCCTGCTTCTTCACGACTGGCCCGACTGCATACCCGTGCAAGCTTCCTCCCCGATTTCTTCTTCCTTCTGACCTTCTCTCGCCACCATCGCTGCTGGCTTGCTGCTGCTACTTCTATACCCGACCATCGATCATTGTTGCTGCGTGCTATATCACATTTCTACATTCCGCTTGATTGCCTACCACCGCACAACCACCAAGCCACCACCACTGCAGCACCGACGAGCTCATTGCTTCGAGCAGCACCGCGACGGTTGAGTGTGATATTTTTTCTGTTGCGTGGTTGTGTTAGTGTTCGGCTATGCGGGGTCCCCGATTGGAGCTATTGGAAGTGGTCGGCGGTGGTGCACAGTGAGGCGTGCCGGTTGTGGTGATAAAGATGGAGTTGCAGACGGAGTTGTTGGGAATAATGTTGAAAGATGCAGCTGTACTGCTGCAACACCTCTTCTACTCTGATTCTGCTTGGCTGAAAATAAGAAAATATTGCGTGAAAATCGTTGGATTCTAGTTTGAGACAAAGTTTCATAATTAAAAGTGTAAAGTCTCAAGTTATGATATTATAATTTCGCTCAAAGTATCATAAAAAATTAATAAAGTTTCATATTTTGATACTAAAAATTTGAAGTCATATTCTGATACTTTACAAGTATTTTATGATACTTTAAGTATACTGTTGTGAAACTTGTAAAGTATCATGTTGTGATACTTGTAAAGTATCATAGGATTCTTTCAAAGTATCATGCTGTGAAACTTGTGAAAACAGTATTTTTCAAAAAAAAAAAATGAAGTATTTTTCATTTTTTTTAAAAATGAAGTAAATTTCAATTATGATAAAAAAATATGGGTATTTTTGCAAACGTCCCTAATATTAAATTACAAAAAATGGAAGATATCCTCAGTGGGCTGGACTTCAATTCCTTTTGGTGTTGCCCTCTTTCACTATAAATACTCCTAATTGGAGATAAATTCTTCACAGAAAAACGTTGAGCCCTGAGCTGTGAGAAAAAGAGTGATTTTCTTTCCTTGCACCCCATTTTTATTTATACCTAACCTTGGTTTTAAAGCTATTGTCCACACAAGAATTAGGTCCTATGAACAACCACTTATCTCTGTAACTATCCTTTCATGCTCGCCAAAAGGAAGATATAGAAATAATAGTTTTCTTTCCTTCAAAAATCCTCGAGTTTAATGTTAGGCTTAAAGACATGTTAATTTAATAACATGCACTTTATGTTCTAAAGGAAATTCTGCTCGATCTAATTTAGTTAAAACCCTGAAGAAAATCCCATAAACTCAGTTGGTAGTACTGAACCAATTGCATGTATCGATACATACATGATTCATGAAGTATCGATACATCCTGTAAGCAGAATATAAAGAACCTCTTTTTTTACACTTCTTGACTAATGTGAGTGGAATATGTTTATGTGTGCTTGATTACGTGATCTTACTATAATTTCATATAATAGTTATGATGTCATTAATCTTGTCATGATATTATTGTGATCTTATTATTATCTTAAATGATATGAAATAAGATGTGGGTAGTCGTATGCTCTGCAATTGCACCTTCATGGTGAATATCTGCATAAGAAAACTATCTACTAACCAGAGATCATTTCCGAGTAATTATCTTGAAATAAACAAAGAGATAAATTGTATTTTCTGCAGTTGTACCTTCATGGTGAATCTCTGCATCAGAAAACTATCTACTGACCTGACTTAACTTGTCTATATGTAACTCTCGAATATGTAAACTTGTCTCACTTGAATATTATCTTGAATATGTAAAATATCAATCTTATACGTGAAACGTTTTTGCTCTTTGTTAAGTACCAATACATGATAACTGAACCAGTATTGTTTGAATAGTGTGATACGTAATGAGTAATCTTTGCTCCGATTATTTATAGAAATTATGAATGGTGTTTGTACTTGATATCACACTTGTACTTTTTAATATGATATTAAATGCATTTCATGGCATAAATAGGATTTTCATATATTTATTAAAGCATTGCATAAAAAGGAATTTCTTGATATTACAATCCCGCTCGTCTTGATATAAGTACCATGGAGTCCATTAACTGGATCACGATATGGTTACGCTTGATAATGAATTTTGGGGATATCGACTCTTTGCTTGAAACACGTGGTATAGAAACCATGGTTGTAAAAGAACTCATGAAATAAACTTCACGCTTGAACACAGGGTTCAATTCCCTGCTTGTGCATGCTCGGGATAGTAGTTGATTTATAATATGGGCCCCATTAAAAGTCATGCTCTTGAAAAGACATGCATTTGCACTAGTCATGATTACATGAACTTGACTCTACTTGAATATATGTCTTCCTCGACTTGTCTTGTTCTGTCTTGATTATATGACTCGAGTATATGAATTAACTAGTTTAAATATGTGAGACATATTTTTACGTTAAGGTTAATTATATGAAGTTTGACCTGACTAAAATATGAAAAATTGACCTGACTGGACTGGATATAACTTGAAATACCTATAATCTAAATTGACTTGACTCGAACTTGACTTGAGTCTAATCTTGAATATAAGTCTTGTCTTGAATATATGACATGAATATCGACTTGAACTTGACGCAACGTGAATATAAGGCTTAATAAGTAAAGTTTGCACGAATCTTGATTATGTGAGATTGACCTGTCTAAGTGCAATAGCACATGTGCACCATACTTCACTCAATGGACAAGTTTATGCTCATTCCACATCACATCTAATATTTCAGGTGGTAATAGAAATGAAAAAGGAATTGGCACGGATCTACTGACGGCAAGACAAATAGCGCGGATCTTGTGTTTGAACTGTCAAACTCACTACTTTATTGTTGTTACTTTTTATGTAAAATATTTTAAAGTCAAGATCTTATATTAAATGTTTTATCGTTACTTTATTTTTAAAGTAAATTGATTAAAATTCCAATTAAGTGACGTCTGATTTACGAATAGAAAAATAAGAATATTTCCGCAATATGTTTTATGCGCCACGTGTTGGCATCAAAATTCGAAAATAAAAGAAAAAAATTGTTCGTGCGTCACAAGTTGGTATCAGATCATAATTGTTTAAAACGTTTAAAAAAGTTTTGAAATTTGCGTGCGTAACAAATGGATAGATTTAAAGATGCATTAGTGTACATAACTATATAACCAAGTAGAAAACAATACTTTGAAGAGTTATATTTACAATACGGTAAAGATCTAAGAAATTTATCACCAACGTAGGTCATAGTTGGAACTCTACATGTTTGTTACTTAAATCATGTGAAAGTTATGAATACATAATAACCGAGTATTATAACAATATAATACTTAGAAATGAAAATGAATCTTTATTAATAGAAGAGGATTGTGAAATTACTTTTAAAGTCAAAAAGTTTTTACGATTCAACCAACATATTATCTGAGGTGTATTATCCAACTAGTTCAAGAGTGCTTGAACGTCTTTATGTTATTACAAAAACTTTTAATAGATATGGAGATAACACATTTTTTGTTGATATGATAATTGTTGTGAAAATAACGTTTAGAAAATATTTAGAAGATTTACCTATATTATTTTCCTTAGCATTCGTAATGGACTTGCATTACAATTTGAATAAACTTTTAATTTCTTTACATAAAATACAATTTTGATTTCAAAACAAAAAGTGTACACGTAACAAGTTTTTCGTGTACAATTTTAACTTCGCCACTAGAAAATTCAATTATTTAAGTTATTAGCCGGTTTCAAGCCCCAAAAAAGAAGAAGAGAGTTTTAATTTTAACGTTTAAATTTCAATTTATTTACTCAATTTTAGTTTTTGTCTTTTCAAATTATCATCGGAGACTTGAATAATTGAACTTTATTCATCCATTCAATCAATAACATTATTTATTTGGTAATTATATTTGCACCATAATTTTTTATAACTGCACAACATTAATTGCATTATTGATCCATAATCTTTAAAGATTATTATATTTATATTCTTTTTTTTTTATCAAGTTCTTTATCATTAAATTTTCAACAATTATCAAATTTTGTCTTTCGTGATAGTTTCGTCCAATTTTTTATTATTATCGTATTTTAAAATAATGAACAAGTATTCATTTAAAATTTGGATTTTTTTTACTTATTAAGTGTACAAGCGATAAATAAATCTTTTTAATCCCTCTTAATAAATTTTTTTGTTAGAAATCGATAGAAGGAAGGAGATATATTAAATAATGAAAGAATTAAAATAAGAATACTAATAAAAATAGTTGGTGAACATAATTGTAATATTGATTAAAGGTTATAAACATTTCTTACAATTAAAATATGGTACACATATAAGAAGATACCGTTACATTAATATTCAAGTATTTTAACTTAAGGGGGGGAAAAACAAAAAAAGGAAAATGAACGATCCCACAAGTCGAAGCTCGGCTCGTCCCATGAGCCCCGAGCTCGGCCACTGTTAAACGAGTCGAGCATAGACATGAGCTCGTGGCTCGGCTCTTCCATTTGACGAGCTGAGCCCGACAAGTCAATCGGCTCGACCCATTGCCACCTCTACCATTTTTCGACAATTTTATCAATAAAATTTGTGATTAAAAATGAATTAAAATTTTTGAAATTTTAAATAATAGGTATCAAACATAGGCTTCTTATGGTAAAAATCTAGGTATACTTAATAATCCTTATCATCGTTCCACCAGCTTTGTTGAACACTTGAACTTAACGATATCACGCAAGTTCATGTTAAAGTTGAGAGATTCCATTTGTCATCAAAACGTTGCAAAATCAGTCCTCTTTGGGAAAACTTTTGTTTTAAATATGTTTTTAAATAACATATTTCTCCAAATAATTTTTTAACAATACATTTCTCAAAATTACTTTTCAACCACATATTTCACATCGAAAATATCACATTTTTTGTTTTAAACAAAAAACTTATCAAAGTCCCTTAGCCGTTAGGGATAGAAATATACTCCTATACTTTGTGTTTTCTGCTATAATATTCACAATCCTTTTAATGCTTTCTTACACAGTCGTATTTAACATGGAAATATAGTTGGGTCATGCATAGGAACCGTGATGGATCTAGGAGGACGATTCAGCTAGAGCAGTCGTTGACCGTTGTCTAACGACGGTCAATCACCGCAATAACGAAATTATTTTTTATTTTATATAATAATATTAAAATTCATGAATCAATATAGGAATACACTATAAGATACATGCTAATAAAAATCAAGAACAAAAAAATATATATGTTCAAGTAAATAAGAACAATCTTTCTAGAGAATCGATAACTCACGTGATCTACTAGAAGTAGTTGCAGGACTATTAGAACTAGAACCACTAGGTTGAGATTTTCGTTTAGGTTGAAAAAAACGTTCCATAATCTGTAAATCAGTGATAACAAATCAAATCAAATATTCACCAAATTTCAATTCACATTTCACAAGCTATAAATCTATAATCACAATTCACAAATCAAATCATATTTTCATCCCAATAATCTCAATTTACAAATCTAATCACGTTGCAAAAACTTAAATATAACATTTATGCATAATTCCCAAATTAATTATAACAAATCAAAATTTAACCTCGATATTTACTTATTAAAAAACTTACACTGACTGAATACACATAAACATTTTAAATTTACTTATAAATCTGAAAATTACAAAAAAAAAAAAAAAAAGGGTAATGCAGCTTACCTTCTTCCGCGATGGAATGTGGCAGTGGCGGAGACTGAGAGAGCAACTGGCAGGGGAGGCGAGACGGCGATGGCTTCACGCTGGCGGTGAGCTCAAGCTGACCAGAGTGTGGACTCTGTCTGTGTGGTGGTCTGGCGACTGGTGGAGGCGGATCCGAGGAAGAAAGAAGAAGGTAAGGTTAGGGATTAAATTTTTTCAGATTTTGCTTGATTGAGAGGATAACGTTTTTGAATCTGGTTTGGTCCTTTGGGCTTGCTTGGGCTTGGGTTGGGTACTAATATGGGGCAAAAGAAAAATAGAGCAGCAGCAACACAGCGCCAGCGGCGCCGGTGGCGGATCATCCGCCTCTGCGTAGGAATAGGTGTTAATGCTTGTCCGAAAGGGGGTTTTAACTACATTATATTTGGAATATGAAAATTCAAAACCCATGAATTGTATTTAAATAATTTGGTTAAAATATGGATGATAGAGTCAAAATTGATTCATGATTCTAACGCATTTGTTTTCCTAAGTTTTAAAATTAAAATTTCATTGTTCTTTAGTTTACTCTTTATTTTAATGTTCAAAAACAAATTCTCAACTAAATCAAATTTCTCGTTGAAGTTAAGATTAATAGTCTAAAAAAAACAATTTACAATAATCCTCGTGGGATCGATATTTAGACTCACGTCTACTTTATTACTTGTACGATCCGTACACTTGCGGTTCAACGAATAATACATACAAAATTATTGGGGACACCTTCCCCAAACCCCACCCCAGTCATTTCTTTGAAATTTCATGGATTTCCACGGATATGGATAGAATTATGAATGATAAATGATTATTTCTATGAAAGCCCAGTATAAGGTTCGGCGGTCATTATTTCAATTTAAATTGATTTATTTGAATTTTTGAAGTAAATATCTCTTTGGCAACTCATTATAAATGAGAACTGCCATTTTTTTGGTTGATTTCGTTGTTCAAGGTGAAATATGTGGTTAAATTAAATAGAAAAAATGTATGTAGTTAAAAAGTGATTTGAAAAATAGTGTAAATTATAAATTGATATCAATAAGAGTTGTCCGATAGAGGCTAAAATATGTGGTTGAAAATTTAAAAGAAAAAATATGTGTGACTAAAATGTAATTTGAGAAATAGTTTAAATTCACATTTAAATGGCAGCTCTCTATTTCGGCAATTCTCACATTACCAATTGACTTGCCAATTTAGGCATGATAGCGGGCCGGCGGCTTTCATTTAAATGAGAATTTAGACTCTATTTATTAAAAATTTTGTGTTTAAAAATATATTTTTTTAATATTTTTGAGATAAAATATATAATTGAAAAGTGAACAAAGAAAATGTATGATTAAAAAAAATCTTAAAAAATTAAGTTATTTAATATATATATATATATTTTTTTAATTTGCGAGGCTTAGACTATTTCGGCAATTCTCACATTACCAATTGTACAATTTCCTTTCTGACAGTTATTTATTAATAATCACGTGGGGTCAACTGGATGAGAAAAATTTCACCAAATGTACAGTTTTTCAGGGAGCAAATGACTACAATTAGGGATGATAAAATGACTCGTCAACTCGAGCCGTTCGAGTTCGGCTCGAAAAAAGCTCGGGCTAAGTTCGGCTCGCGGCTCGAGATTTCTAGCCAAAGCTCGAGTCAAATTTTTTTTGAGAGACGGGCTTTGGCTCGGCTCTGCTCTAGCAAAAAAAACCCGCTAAAAAAGCTGGGTGGAAGCTTGAGTAATGAATTTCAACCACGAGCTCGACTTAACTTGCTATATATACACATTTTCAATAAAAAAATTTATGAATTTTTGCTATAAAAAAAAGTAAAAGCTCGGAACTTGGCTCGGCTCGACTCGAAAAAACTCGAGCCTTGATTTTCGGCTTGACTCATTGACATCCCTAACTACAACCTTGACAATGGCCAATGGGGAATTGGGATTGGGACATTGACTTCTGCCTTACATTCAATATTTGATAGTTAGGTCCCCTTAACTTATAAGTTGTTTAGTAAAATATCGTTTGGTAACCATCCTTTTTTTTTTTTGTTTATAAATCAATTTATAAATCATACAATTTTTTAAATCGCTTTTTAACCACACATTTTTCTCTCTTCAATTTTCAACTACTACTTTTTACCTCAAAATTATAAATAAACTAGTTTATAAATCAAATAGTATTATCAAGGGGAGACTAAATGATTACTACATTTCCTTATTTGTAGAACTTTAGCCATCGAAATTTATATTATTTTTGTCACTACATCTATCTATGTTTTCCCAGCTTATGAGGGAAAGAAGAATCTGATGTGGCCAAATATTTCATCCATCTTCTTCAATTATTTCATGTAATACTTGGTGTAAACAATTTCTCAAGACATTCATGATGCTAGTCCGACTATATTTAAAATTCCGGGTATTTAACAATATTTTATTGATGGTTCACCGTGAGCACCATATCATTTCTATTAATGCAACTATGTTTAACTAATGATATGACAATCAAGTGCATAATTTTAATTTTATTGCAAATACAACGATAGATAATTTCAAGCACGAATGCATTTTGACGTATTTTTTTTTTGCTAACATTTGATTGCAAGGAGCATGAGGAATAACTCAGAGAGAGAGAATAAGGAGTGGCCATCACAAGTAGAGGAAGCTCTTTACGTACAGTGATTCCAGGGTGTTCACCCACGTCCAAGTCTTTTTCCGTTACTCCAACTGGCAACGAGAAGTTGAAATGAAGCATTAGTTTTGCTAATGCAAGCTCATCAACAGCAATGCCAAATTGAATACCAGGGCAGCCTCTCCGACCAGAACCAAATGGAATGTACTCGAAGTTAAGACCTTTGAAGTCTATTTCAGTGTTAAGAAACCTTTCTGGATTAAAATCCTCAGGATTTTCCCACAACATCGGGTCTCTTGCTATTGCCCAAGCATTAATGATCACTCGAGTTCCAACTCCAATGTCATATCCCATCACTTTAGTGTCTTGCATCGCTTCTCGAGGAAGCAGTAAAGGCAGCGGAGGATGTAGTCTTAGACTCTCTTTGATCACTGCCTTTAAATATGGCATTTTCTCTAAATCATCTTCAGATATCTCCAGTTTATTTCCGGCTACTTGTCTTACCTCGTTCTGCAGTTTCTTCATGGTTTTTGGATGCCTTAAGAGCTCTGTCAATGCCCACACTAAAGCAGCAGATGTTGTGTCCGTCCCTGCACCAAACATATCCTGTACAAAATACTTGGTAAATTTCTCTCTTCTTGTTTCTATGTTTCGAAAATAATACATGTATATGCAAATAAAGAAAGGAATAGAGGAGAGATTCTTACAAAAATGACAGCTTTGATGATATCAGTTTCAACATCGAAACTCGACTTGTTTTCTCTCTGAATTTCGAGCAATATGTCCACGAGATCTGGTTCTCCAACTTCATTGCTTATATCATTAGGATTTGTCTCTCCTTTCTTTCGATTTCTGTGCTCTTCAATTGAACTCTCCCAAAATTCATCAAACTTCTTAGCCAATTTCTTTACTCTACCATCAAAACCATTGACTCGATTAATCCAACTAAGCCCTGGAATATAATCGCCTGGATTAAACGTACCTGATAACTCCCCAAATTCGTTGAACAATGACTCCAGTTTCTTGATTTTTTCTCCGTCACTGTATTTCCATCCGAGGGCCACCCTACACACAATGCAATTAGCAAAAGAGACCAGCATTTCGCTCAAGTTTATCACTGATGAAGATGAATGTCGAATCTTATCGATCATTAGGGACGTTTCTTCTTCTCTTATAGAACCAAAAGATTGAACCCGCTTGTTACTCAAAAGCTGAAGCACGCATATACTTCTCACCTGCCTCCAGTGCTCACCGTAAGAACTAAAAGCTATGTCCTTAGATCCATAGACAACTTCATCAGGGAGTCTGGTTTTCGGTCTGTTTGAGAAAATCAGGTCCTGATTTTTCATGATCTCCCGAGCAGCATCAGCAGACGAGACAATAACTGCTGGCACTTGGCCAAGATGAATCAGCGTGAGTGAACCATAGCGTTTGGATAGTGCTTTCAGCGAGCGATGGGGGTATAAGCCAACTTGATGGAGATTTCCAATTACTGGAAGCTTTGGTGGAGATGGAGGTAACCTTTTCCCAGCAGTTGAACCAGTATTAAGGTGCCATTTGAAAACGAGAAAGATGAACAAAATAAAGGAAACGAAAGGAACCATTGCAAAAGAAATCATTTTTAGTTCTATGCAGAGGAAATTAGCAAGATAGTCTTCTTATGATCGACTATTTATATCCGCTTTTCGGTTAACTTTTAGGACATGTTTGGTAAAATAATGCGATATTTTCGAGGTAAAATATATGAAGTGATTTTTTTTTAAAAAATATGCACGATTAAAAGTGGTTATGGGTTATGTATTATATATAAACTTGTTTATATTTATTTATTATTAATCCTTTTCATTTGAAAATTACAACATCTTTAAATTTTATTTTTTTCAAAATTATAGTATAGTAAAGATTTCGTCAGCCTCTATTTGGTAAAAAAAAAAAAAACTAGTTTATAAATAAATAATGTAATGTTTTTGAGGTAAAATATTAGGTTAAAAAATTATTTGTAGATACTTTAAAAAAAAAAAAAAAATTGTAGAAATCTATATGATTAAAACAAAAAATTAAAAAAATGTGTTATTTATAAATTTATTTATAAACAACTTACCAAATCAAATGAGGCTAAACACTTGACGTTGCCAATTTTAAAGTTGCGTCGTAGGAGTATGTGATCAAATTATGTGTATATGATATTTCATTGGGATTACCTGTGTCGACGTACGTTTCGTAAGTGTCCTGACAATAAATACATATTCACATGCACGTCCATTATTTTTTAAAATTACGAGTCTTAATTAATTTGTGGCAATTAAACCTCCGTTTGGTAACATATGAATGGCAATGTGTCGATCTGGCTATGCTCATTATGCTTGGTTCGTCCAATGGACAGCAAAGCTTGATCCTCGAGAAACGAGCTGAGCAAAAACTCATGAACTCGTGAGACGAGTCGAGCTTGGCCCACGAGGTAGGCCTGGAAATGGTTCCATATGGTTCTGGTTATCAAGGAACCAAACTGATGGTTCTTTTGAAAAAAGAATTGTTGGTTCTTCTTGTAAGAAAATAATCGAACCTGAACCGAACCACTCAATTTTAATTTTATTTTGATTCCTTAAACTAAAAATTTTCAACTAAATGGCTAATATTTTTGTGACATACATAAAAAATCGGCACAATAAAATCATTCAATAAAAAAAGATAAGTTCAAATGTTATTATCTCAAACATTAACAATAAGAGCACATTGCAAAACTAACAAACATGGTTAAAATAAAAATATCAGGTTTCATAGTTAAAATAATTGTTTAGTTCTATCGATTCAGGTTCTTGCTTCCGGTTCAGAACCTAGAATCAGAGCCGGAACCAAATGGTTCTTTATTTTTTGAAACAGAACTATCTAAATTTTTGAAAGAATTGAACCGAACCAAAACTGAACTGAACGAACGCTAGTTTCTGGTTCTTTTACCCAGGCCCAACCTTACCCACTAGTCTTCCTTTTTTTTTTTTTTTTTAATTTTAGTTTTCTTATACGATAAACAGAAAAACATTTGTAGTTTGAAACCCTCTTCCTTATTTTGCGCTTGAGACGAGCTACTTAATTGAGTTTCCTAGTAGGCGGAGTTAAAATTGTACACAAACGACTTATTATGTGTACAATTTTTATTCCTACCTTTTGCTAGGTGATTTGACTTTCGATTGAGGAACGGGGCTTGCTCTAGTATTCTAGTTTTTAATAATATGTAATAAAAACAAATCATAAGATGAATCTTATACTTCCTAGCTAGGAGGACTATCCTCTATATTGACTTCGCTACTGAAACCACTTCCAAGTAAGAGCGCAAGCCGACCATACCATCTTTGCTGCGGAGGAACCTACATGTGAAAAAAGAACCAATCATACGGAGCCCAAGGCTTGCTACCTATGCCAGATGCTCCTTTCTTTGGAACTACTAGTTAGTCTTGCCTATGAAAATAGAATAGTCAAACAAGGTTCCTAGACACCGTGAAAAACTTTCATCTGATGGGCACATCTCTGTATAGAAACCGGGACTTTACCCTGTTGGGTGGGGAACATCTCAATTGAAATCGGGCGATCCCATGAAGGAAACGGGCATAGAGGCGAGGGACCATACCCTGCCAGATCTACTCGTGCGGTCAACCTATGACACATACGTGAGGACGAATTCCTGGCCATTCCTACCATTTGTTCTCATCATGCCATTTTGACCACCAACTTCCTGGCAAAATGCCTACGGTTAAAAACCACCGACATGTCAAGATCCAAATTCTAATTGGTTCTTGGTCCTGGTCAGAGACCACTGTGTTCACGCCGGTGATCCAACAAAGAGGCGAAGTAGTGGTATCTTTCTTTCCATTACGAACGAAACGCTTTGCCTGCTCCCTCCCCGTGTCCACTAGCGTTCCTGTCCAGAGCGAAGTGAAGGCGAAAAAGCGCTGCTGAAGCAGCATAAGCAGGCTTCTATTGCTACGTAACAATAGAGCAGGATAACATTTTGCACCCACATGTTTGAATTTGAGGGTAAAGAGCTCGCTTGTTATACAGGATCATTTATCTGACTATTTTCAATTTCAGTATACTTATTTTCTACATAAAAAAGAGCATCCTGCAAATCTTTGATGTACATTAATGCTTCCAAAATATCTTCTTTGAGTCGACTTCTTACTTCGGACAAAGTCCATTTACCTGCACTAAAAGAAGACTCTGAAACTACTATGCTAATCGAAGGTATAAGTAGATCTTTTGCCATAGTGAAAGCAATTGGATATTTTCGTTCCTTCATTCGCCAAAACTCAAGTAAATCAGATCATAGTGTGTCAGCAGGTTCTATGTTCCTGAGCAACTTTTTTTCAAAATAATTTTTTAACTCTTCATGTATTGACAATGGAACAAACGGTCTTAATTCATATGTTTGATAAAAACAGAGGACATACTGTAAGAAGTACCTTAAGTATCCCTAATTTCTTTCAACTGATCGAAGTACCTTAAGTATCCCTAATTTCTTTCAACTGATCCACTATTTCTGTGTCATCTTCTTTAAGTGGAAAAATGGGTTCGTGAGGAGGGTGTTCGACTAACATCTCCACCTACTTGTTTTGATATGAGTTATACATGCTGACTAACGTGCTTTCCATATTCGTATAGCTGATAGGAGAGTCAAAATTCAATGCTCTACTGATTTTTGAAATAATAATGTTAGTATATATTAAATTGTAATGCGGTCCTTTGCATATGCAAAAGAAAATAACATGGGTAAATCTTTCCAATTTTTTTTAAATTTTAGTTCCATTGAAAATAATATATCAAAAAAATTGATAATTTCTATACTTAGGGAAAGTCCTTTTGTAATAACAAAAAGACATTCAAGAACTCTTGAACTAGTAGAGTAGTAAACCCCAGATAATATGTTTGTTGAATCATAAAAACTTTAAAAAAAATTTTACTTTAAAAGCAATTTCTCAATCATTTTCTACTAATGTAGACTCATTATAATTTCTAACATGTCTACTATTGTACTATTTGATGATTAAATGTTCATAACATTCACATGATTTAAGTAATAAATACATAGGGTTCCATCTATATCCTACGTCGATGACAAAGTTTATAGCATCTTGACCATATTGTGTACATAATTCTTTAACTGCTTGTTTCCTACTTGGTGAAATTATTATATAATCTAGTGCATCACTAATTCTATCCATTTCGTCTTTAATATGTTTCATTCCATCATGAACAATTAAATTTAAAATGTGACATACACATCTAACATGAAATAAAAATTCACCAAATTCAAGATTCATAACCCTACATAATTTATCAATAATAGGTTTATTTACACTAGTATTATTGAATTTTTTTTAAAAAAAATTTACTTCTACATCGATATTGTCTAATAATTTGTATTATAACATTAACTAAATTGTTAGCATTATGAAAAAAAACTCTATTATCTTAAAAACAATAAGTTTTTTATGCATAACCTAAAGTGGATGTCTGTAGTATGCAATTGCAGCTATGTAGCTTTTTTTTATTAATTTCTTCCCATAGATCCAAAGTAAAGGAAATAATATCACCATATTTATGTAAATAATAAATTAATATTTTCTTAGTGCTAACAAATGAAAGATTGAACATTCTTTGTTTATAAACAAAAAGTTTTTATCAAACAAAGGCTAATGCATCGTTTGTTTGTGGAAGCAATGTATGAGACAATAGTTGACTTAAAAATGCTTTGAAAACAAGAGTTCGAGGGGACTTGTTGATACATAAAATATTCTCAAACATAAAAGCCCAAAGACAATGGCCAAAAATAGGATGTCCAAGCATGGAGTTTGAACGATCAGCCAAGATAAAGTCCAAAATTGCTCATAAGTGTAGAGACTTGGGCGATTGGTCAGTGAACCGATATTTAGTCGAATGTAGCATTAGACAATGCATGATTAAAGGAACGGTTTCTCCACTTAACCTACGATATAAAATAATGAAGCCAATATTGGCAGTTACTGGAAGGTAGGTCTTTAAGAATATTATATTGGAAAGTTATTTCAAGAAGTAATAGACGATTATGAAGTAATGGACGCTCATAGCGCCAGTATTATGGGGAAGCAATTATCAAAGTATATATAGGGAAAATAAAGACAATGTGAGGATCAAGACCACAACTCTCAAAGAGAAGATGTAATTTTTCTGTCTTAGATTTTTATTATATTTTCCTAGTTTAAACTGTGTGCTTGTGCCCCTTGGAGGCAAATGCAATATCATCTCTCATGCTCGAGTGGCTTTGTCCCCATTAGAAGTATTAGTAAAAATATTTTACTTGCTCAAGAACTTGCTCACTGCCTGGATAAAAGCAATGGATGGGAAAATGTTATTCTTAAAATGGACATGGCAAAGGCCTATGAAAGGGTATCTTAGGAATTTCTAAATAAAGTTCTAAATGCTTTGGGGTTAAATCTCAGTAGATTGATAAAATTCATAGATGCATATCTAACTGCTGATTTTCAGTACTTATAAATTGTGAATTAATGGCTTCTTCAAATTCAGTAGGGGTTAAGATAGGGAATCCCATTTCTCCGTCTCTTTTCATTATACTTACTGAATCACTTGCCAGAGGTTTGGAAAGTCTGTTCTCCAAATATAGCTCCCTGGACTATAATTATGGAGGTCCTCTACTTGCTTCTCACCTATCTTATGATGATGATGATGTGATTATATTCACCAATGGGAAAAAACCATCACTCAAGATGATCATGGGGTTTTGATGGTTTTTTAAATCGTACTGTGAAGTTTCAGGGCATGCTATAAATATTCAGAAGAGTTCCTTCATTGTTTCTGACAAGAAGTATAAAGATAATGTTGCTGAGTGCATTGCAGTTTGTGCTACTAATCTTCATGTTATATACCTTGCCATTCATTGTTCAAAGGACACAAGAAGGCCTTTTTGTATGAAAAATTGATATCTAAGATCAAAAGTAAAATCATCTACTAGGAGGATATATTCCTTTCAGCTAGTACTGGTAGACTCATTTTGATCAAACGTGTGTTTGCTTCTATGTGTATACATCTTCTACAAATAATGAGTCCACCTTTGTGTGTGCTGAGGAGGTTGGAGATATTATTAAACTCTTACATTTAGGATGAAAGGGAAAACTCTAAACATTTGCACTGGAGGTCTTGAGAGAAAAATGTGCTATCCAATTATAGAATTAGGTGTAAGATGCAGAAATTTAGGGAATATAATCAAAGCTTTTGAGTGTAAGCGATAGTGGAAATTTAGAAAACAATCCTCTATTTGGGGTTGGTTTCTTAAAGCCAAATATTATGGCGGTGTTCACCCCTCATTACGCAAGTGCAAAACCTCTGACTCCCTAGTGTGGAAAAGATTGTCGAAGATCAATAACATCACTGAATCGAATATTTCCTGGATAATTGGCAATGGTCATCAACCCAAACCACCATGCATGTAACCATGTTATACACAAGTAACATATCACTCTCAAATTCATGGATATGTTCAAATCAACACAAATGAAATGTAACAAGAAATGCAACCGAATAAGTGACCACACATACAAAAGAGGGAAAACAATCAAATGCACATAATTAGGTAGTAACAACAATTGAGAGAAAAGAAGAAAAAAAACATCAATAAAATCCACTAGGGTCACCATCCGAAGTACTAAATACATTGATCCCATTTCTCTCCCCGTCTCTCATTTTGTTTTTCTCTCTAGGACAGTCTCTTTTGAAATGTATATATCTACCACAACCATAGCACTTCTTTCCCATTACCTTCCCCTATGACCTAAAACTACTTCCACCCTTCCATTTATGACCCTCATCTTTTGAGGCATCTCTGTTTTTTCCATACCCACATCTCATCACATGGACCTCACCACTACACCTCTCATTTCTTTCAACTTTCAGTCTTTCACCTCCCTCTTCCTACTCTTCAAGGAACCAATGACAACTTCAGGTGTTAAATTCTCTCTCCCATATTCAATAGCATTCTTAACCTCTTTATAAGAGTCAAAATAGCACTTAACAATATAACAACTTTATATTCTTCATGTACTTTTTCACCACATTTAGTGATGTCTTGCAAGAGTTTATTAAAGACATCAAGGTTGTCATCCAAATTTTTAGAGGAATCAATTTTGAAACTAAAAAGACTTTCAAGAAAGAAAAGTTTAGTAGGCATGGATTGAGTCAAGTAAAATTCTTCCAGTTTTTTTCCAAAGTTTTTCATTGGAATCATGTTTACCAACTTTACGCAAAAACGAGTCAGATAATTGCAAAATAATAGAAGTGTATGCAAGTTCATCAAAATCCTTTTTCTGATTATTAGTCACAGTATTTGAGAAAGAATTTTTTAATTTCTTTAGAAACCTTTTGTTGTACAAAAATATCTTTCATTTTTTGTTTCCAAATAAAAAAAATCACCTTCCCATGTCAAAACGGTGTGCAGACATCTTAACAGATAAGAAAAACACCCAATAAAAAGCACCTCATAGATAATCACACAAATTCCTAAGGGTCGCAATATACAACCTTCTAAATTCCTAGAATTGTAAGGATCTCAGGTCAAGGGAGTTTTTGACACAGGCAAAGTCTAGGTGACAGTTCTATCAAATAATTAAAACACAACAAATAAATTGATCACAAAAGATATCAATCAAGAAACAGGCAACAACAAGTATAATGGTCACCCACACGAGACCTTCTAGTACTGAAATTTAAAAGTTTCAGCCAATTTACCAGAGCGGACCAAATCTGCTAGTTCATAAAATATGAGAGATGCAAATTTATTTCCTTAAGACCGCAATCAGTCCTAAATTAATTCAGTAAATGCATAAACGTAGCAACAGAAACCACAACCAATGGAAAAATCATCAAAATTTCACTTCGGTACCTGAAACGGAAAACTGAAAGCACCAAACTGTCAGAAATACCGTCATAAAACTCCGCTACACGCACCAGCACCACTGCCACAGTCTCTGATAGTGGGTTTCACGCACCGCCTATTCAGCCGGTCCACGCATCGCTCCACTGGCACCTCCTCGATGTCTTGAGTTCAAATATGGTCTCCGATCTGTCTGCAAGTCTCTGAATTTTCCTAAAAAAAATTAATTTCAGATCCAGTGGAATAACTTTAAAAAGCAGCCTCCTCTTGTTTCGTCTGATTTCTGCTTATTCCTTCACAGATTTTGATTAAACTCACTCGGATACCAATTGTTGAGATTTAACCTCGTAAAATCACAAAGAGAAAATGAGTTAAATACAAATATATCAAAAACAATGAATATAAACGTAAAGAGTAAAAGGAGAAATTATTAATACAATCGGCTCTGTTTGGTGTAATTAGGGGCTCAGTTAATAGTCGTCTCCACGAAGACAACACCACAAATCGAACTAAAAACCATATCCAAGACGATCCACAACTTATTCCACCAAGGAGATAGGCTAATGACAGCACAAAGAAGAACACAAGGGTCGAACAACTCGAAGACAAAATGGAGCACAAAAGGCCAAAACGTTGGCTGCCTAAACTTGACCACAAAGGAGTTACTCCCAATTCTTTTGGGAAAAAAGGGACTGACATTTTTCAAGACACAAAGTAAGGCTTCAATAGTCTAAGCAATTCATTCACATAGTAGAAGAAATATAATTGCTACATGTTTCTATTTCTCAATTCAAGGCTGCCCACTTTTTGGATAATGAAGGAAGCTTGTTTAACTTGTTAATTTCACAGCCCTAACAATGCTTTGAAACCACTTAAATAGGTAACAATATATTTTAGTGTAAACAAGCAAGTGAGTCGACTTAAACTAGCCCAATGAGTACCTAGGTAAAGCCCATTATTTTCTCCAACTGAGCTATTAAAGCTTCTAACCTATCTTTATAATTGGTCTGCCAATCCATGGAAGAAAACTACATAAATAACACTCAATATTTGGCTACAAAATCCTATGGATTACTATTCCGCCCAATTAGCATCATAGCCCCAGGTTTGATTGGGACCGAAAATCCCAACAAACCATGGTTATCAATTTTCCCATGCCCAAGCCCAAACCCCAGGCCCAAGTGAGAATCCAACCCAAAATAATTGGTAATGGGTGGAGTAGCCTACTTAGGTTATATGGTGATTTGTTTCTTTCCTAACAACAGATAAGGCCCATGAGATACACCCGGCCCATCCGGCCCTCCCTCAAGATAATTCCTGTCACATCTCCTCATATTCAGGGAGATTACCAGTTAACGAGATAATCTATCATAGTCGCAGCCCACTATATTACCATGGATCTACCCACTCGTGATAAACCACAGAAATTCTTCATCTTGAGGCTCTTCATCTGAATTCATCTGCTGTTGTCCCGTTCATTCACTTGGTCGTGCATCCACTACACAATATTTCCTGCTTTGATACCACTTGTAAGGACCTTCATGGATACCAGTTTTCCCAGACCCAAGCCCAAACCACTAGGCCCAAGTGAGGTTCCAATCCAAAACTAAATGGTAATAGGTGCAGTAGCCCACTTGGGTTATATGATAGTTTGTTTCTTTTCTCACCGTAAGGTTATTTACTTTATTCATTTTAAGTTTAATAGCCATGACATTGAGCTTAAAAATTCCATCACTTACATAACCCTTTCCCAAAAACATTCCGGACTTAAACAAAATGACTTTGTCTGACTTAAACACCATAAGGAAGTCATGCTTGTTCAACAGGGAGTTGGACACCAAATCTTAGGAATCTCCGACACATAGAGCACACTGTTTAGAGTAAGCAACTTCCCAAAAGTCATCTTAAGAACCATCTTTCCATGGTCCTTTATTTCAGAGGTCACTGAATTTCTCATATACAGCTTTTCCCCATATGTTGCTTCAAAACCACTAAATATCTCCTTGTCGGAGCAAACATGCCAGGTGGCACCGATGTCTATCCACCATTCTCTCGAATTTGAACCCACGAGCCTCACTTTAGAAATGACGGCTAACCTATCTTGTAACAATTGAAGCATTTTCCTTGAAATTTCTTCTTTAAAATTCCTCCTTTTGGCCCCAACTTGGGCCTTTTGCCACCAAATGATCCAGATTTTTTCTTGTAAGTTTTAGATCTTTTTAGAACTTTTGTTGTCTTATTTAATACGAAGTCTAACAATTAGTTCCTTAAAGCTCATTTCCTTTCTTTTGTGCTTTAGGTTCGTTTTGAAATCCTTCCTTGCAGGAGGTAGCTTTTCAATCTTTGCTGTCACTTGGAAAGATTCACTCATGACCATTTTGATGAGATCCCAGTCGGGGAATCTCGTCGAACACGAAGAATAACGATAATTAAAACATAGGAAATATCTAAATCAGATCTGACACGAAAATAAAAAGAATTAAAATACTGGAAAGATAAAATTGACGATAGGACCTTAACCCAAGATTCACGACGCAATTAATTGACGATGCGAAATCGAGATCCAAGGTTTTCGAAACACCACAAGGACTTGTCAATTTCCTTGATAAGATTCTAAATTGGAAACGCCACAAATATTCTCGCGAATATTTGATAAGTTCAACGCCACAAATAATTCACAATATTTGATAAGTTGGATTTGTTGTCGAAGAATACAAAAGGGACTCCTCAACCCTTTAATTGGAGAAAACTCTCTCAACTTTATTAATCTCAAAATCAAACTTCTGTTCTTTACAATGAATGGAAAAGAATATAAATAAGCAAAATAACCTAGTCGCTAATTTACTAAAAATAGAATTCTAATTAAACTAGAATACTAAAATAGGAAAACAATTAATTAAAAACGGAAAATAATTAAAAATCCCCTAAAATCCGGAAAACCTCAATTACGGCCGTGATAAACACTTTTACGGCCGTAAAACGCTTTCTGCTTAAGACTTACGGCCGTGACCATCTTTCTTACGGCCGTAAATATGGAATTCTTCAATTCTCCATCTGAACCCGAGGCGGAGTTACGGTCGTGATAATAACTTTTACGGCCGTAATTATAAGAGTTACGGCCGTGACAGATCTTCGTTACGGCCGTAATGACCATTCTGCCCAAATAACTTCGATCACTCGTCTCGGCTTGTTCCTTTCGCCTTCTCGGCTCGACTCCAACATAAAACTTACTCCGTTTTGCACGTAGATCGCTGTCATATTGCCGATGTCTCGAATTTTCCCTTCGATGCCTGGTCCGGATCATATCATACTCCCTCTCTTGAAAAGGATTTGACCTTGAATCCATTTTTGGTCGACTTTTCAAACTCCTCCTGCCTTTTTGAGCTCGATGATCATGTTTAAGCTCTGTGCGATCCCTTAGACTTTTGGGCTGCTCATTTTTTCCAATGAATTTCTTTCCTGCCTTAAGTTCAAGGTTTGACTTCGGCACCTGTAAAACAGATTTTAAAGAACTAGGGAGGGGTTTGTTAGCGTGAGTAAGTGCAAATAGACTCATTTTTGTGGTAGACTCTCTTTTCTTTTGCCTTTTGCACTCAGTCTCTCCTTTTTCTGAGGTTTGAACCTCAACCCTCTTTTCTTTATTTTTCACTCCCTCTCCTTTTTCTGAGGTCGTGGCCTCAACTCTCTTTTCTTTAATTTCCACTCCCTCTCCTTTTTCTGAGGTCGTGGCCTCAACTCTCTTATTTTTCCCCTCAAACTCACTTTTCACCTTCAATTGATCTTTTAGGGCTTCAGTTGGAGATAGTGGCATTAAAGTAAACTTTTTTCCCCCTTTTACCAAGCTGTATCTATTCGTATACCCATCATGTAGCACAGCCCTTTCATGTTGCCAAGGTCTCCCCAACAGTATGTGACTAATTTGCATTGGCACCACGTCACAAATTACCTCATCCGAATACCCACCAAAAGAAAATTTCACTAAAGCCTGTCTCTTCACCTTAACTTCCCCTGACTCAGTCAACCATTGTAATTTATAAGGCGTTGGATGTTTCATTAAAGGTAAGCCTAGTTTTTCCACCAACATTGTACTGACTACATTAGTACAACTTCCCCCATCAATCAACAAGCTACAAAATTTTTTATCCACTAAGCATCTAGTGCGAAAAATATTATCCCTTTTCCCATCCACATTTTCCAAAACATTCGCCTTACGCTTAATGCTAAGAGCATGCCTATCAATAATTGACTCATCCACCACAACACTTTTAGCCCCTTTACTATCACACCTATCCTTCTTACATGGACAATCAAGTGCAATGTGACCCCGTTCCAAACATTTAAAGCACTTAATATTTTTATCCTTAAGAGGCTTGGAATCAGAATTATTTTTACCTTTGGTTGTCGTTTCCTCCCTCCTTTTTTGAACATGATCACTACTCTCCCGTTTTGATGTCTCTTTATACTTCAATGGCCTTTCATCCATCCCATCTCCGTACCTACAATTGGCTTCACGCCCCTTATGCCTCCTAGCCCTAGAATCCGCCTGATGTTGCTCCCTTTCCCATTGAGCAAGTTCTGCTTCCCTTTTATCCATCTTAGCCATCAATCTCTCAAGTTTTGCCTTCATGGCCTCCATCTGTTTAAAATTCTTGTGGTCACCTGTTGATGGAGATTTTTCCTTGCGAGACATGGTTAGTTTTCAAAGACAAACAAAAATTCCTCTCGTATTTATTTTCACTCGTGTATCACACTCAATCCCTTAAAATTTCACCCAAGAACAAACCAATGATCAACAATCAAGGAATTTATGGAAGATACGAAAAGTAAAAAAATTAAGAAATTCTCGGAATATTAGATTTTTTTTTTAAATCTGCCAGAAAATTTGACTACGAGTATGACAGAAAAAACGGAACTATATTTGGACGAAAAATGAATAAGAAAAACACTTTTGAATTTTTGGGACAGACTCTTATGAATCAAACTGAAAAAAATTTATGACTGACACGAAGAACGCGAAGAACACAAAAAAAAATCAAGAAAATTCAAGAAACGCAAGAATCTGAAATAGATCCAAGCTCTGATACCAGATGATGAGATCCCAGTCGGGGAATCTCGTCGAACACGCGGAATAACGATAATTAAAACCTAGGAAAGATCTAAATCAGATCTGACACGAAAATAACAAGAATTAAAATACTGGAAAGATAAAATTGACGATAGGACCTTGACCCAAGATTCACGACGCAATTAATTGACGATGCGGAATCGAGATCCAAGGTTTTCGAAACACCACAAGGACTTGTCAATTTCCTTGATAAGATTCTAAATTGGAAACGCCACAAATATTCTCGCGAATATTTGATAAGTTCAACGCCACAAATAATTCACAATATTTGATAAGTTGGATTTGTTGTCGAAGAACACAAAAGGGACTCCTCAACCTTTTAATTGGAGAAAACTCTCTCAACTTTATTAATCTCAAAATCAAACTTCTGTTCTTTACAATGAATGGAAAAGAATATAAATAAGCAAAATAACATAGTCGCTAATTTACTAAAAATAGAATTCTAATTAAACTAGAATACTAAAATAGGCAAACAATTAATTAAAAACGGAAAATAATTAAAAATCCCCTAAAATCCGGAAAACCTCAATTACGGCCGTGATAAACACTTTTACGGCCGTAAAACGCTTTCTGCTTAAGACTTACGGCCGTGACCATCTTTCTTACGACCGTAAATATGGAATTCTTCAATTCTTCATCTGAACCCGAGGCGGAGTTACGGCCGTGATAATAACTTTTACGGCCGTAATTATAAGAGTTACGGCCGTGACAGATCTTCGTTACGGCCGTAATGACCATTCTTCCCAAATAACTTCGATCACTCGTCTCGGCTTGTTCCTTTCGCCTTCTCGGCTCGACTCCAACATAAAACTTGCTCCGTTTTGCACGTAGATCGCTGTCATATTGCCGATGTCTCGACTTTGCCCTTCGATGCCTGGTCCGGATCATATCACATTTCCTTGGAGTGAATCAGATACAATATCACTTGAAGTTCTTGTACTTGACCGATCACGGGTTTGGAGTCCACCATTTCATAGTCCAGAAAGCGGCCAACAAGAAATTTCTTGGCTTCGGCAATCTCAATTTTTTACTTTCTTCCAAAGACTCCCATAATTCCTTGGCCGTTTTTATTGTGCATTACACGTTGTACAATGAATCAACCAAGCTCTTCATAGCATAATTCCGACATAGGAAATAAGAATGCTTCCAAGCATCCACTCCATTGATTGACTAATATGTCTTCTTTGTTGAATGATAAATTTGATTTGATCCAAGAATTATTAGGTTCAAGATAAGTGTCCAATTTCTAGAACATGCTTCTAGTAAGTCCATTAGGTCCAATTTCTAGAAGCACGTTCTAGATAAATCTTAAGAAAATATCATGATATTTGTAGAGATGTTTTGTGGAGAGTATTCTAGAGTAGTAGATATTTGATGGTAATATTTTTAGATGAGTAGATTTTTTGAAGATAATTCTAGAGATGAAATTATAATCATTAGATTAAATATGCGGTGGCATGATCCTAGACATTGGTTAAGGAGGTGCTACTACTATAAATAGGGGAGAGTTCTATCATTTTGTATCAAGTCAAGTAATAAATTATCCTCTTTCATCAAGATCTATACCTTTCATATCTTCCCTTTTAATCTACTCTAGCATTCCTTAAACATCTTTATTCCAACAAATTGGTATCATAGCAAGGTTTCAAGAGAAGTTCTTCTAAAGTCATGTCTGGCGGTGGTATGACATCCTTCCAAGTTCCATCATTAAAGGGAAGCAACTACAACAATTGGAGTATCAAGATTAAGGCTCTTCTTGGAGCACATGACGTTTGGTAGATTGTGGAGAAAGGCTACAATGAGACACAAGATGAAGCATCATTATCCCAACCACAAAAGTATAGTTTAAAGGATTCAAGAAAGAGAGACAAGAAAGCTCTCTTCCTCATCTATCAAGCATTAGATGATGATGGGTTCGAGAAAATTTCAAGTGCGACGGACTCTAAGGAAGCAGGGGAGAAGCTTCATACCTCCTATAAAGGAGAAGAGAAAGTGAAAAAGGTATGTCTCCAAAATTTAAGAGGAGAGTTTGAGTCATTACATATGAAAGAAGCCGAATCTATCTCCGATTATTTTTCAAGAGTTTTGACCATTTCAAATCAATTAAAAAGAAATGGTGAGAAGTTAGAAGATGTAAGAATTATAGAAATGATACTTCGATCATTGGATACAAAGTTCGAGCACATTGTTGTGACGATCGAAGAAACTAAAGACTTGGAGGAAATGACCATCGAGCTACTCTATGGATCGTTGCAAGCTTACGAAGAGAAGCATAAGAAGAAGCAAGGAATCACTGAGCAACTCTTCAAGATGCAAATAAAGGAGAATGAAGAAAACAAAGGAAATGAAAGAAGTCGCCAATGCGGTCGAGACTGAGGTCGAGAAAGAGATGGCAATCATGGTCGTGGTCGAGGTTGGAATTTCAACAACAACAATTATGAGAGAGAAGAAAGCTGAACAAGAGGACGTGGAAGAGGATAATCAAACTCAAGGTACAAAAAATATCAAGTCCAATGTTATAATTACCAAAAGTTTGGACATTATGCTTCAGAATGTAGGACTACTACCAATAATAAAGTAGAAGAGAAGGCTAACAATGTGAAAGAAAAGACCGAGGAAATTGGAACGCTACTATTGGCATGCAAAGAATATGAAGGAAGACAAGAAAATACATGGTACATTGATAGCGGAGCAAGCAATCATATGTGTGGAAGAAACATGTTTGCTGAGCAGACGAATCGATAATTGGAAATGTCTCATTCGAAGATGAATCTAAAACTCCAGTTAAGGGAAAAGATAATATTCTTATCCGTAATAAAGATGGAAAATGTCAAATGATTTCAAGTGTCTACTATGCACCGAATATGAAAAGCAACATCATAAGCCTAGGTCAACTATTAGAGAAAAGCTATAATTTTTACTCGAAAGATTACAGTCTTTTTATAATAGATAACAGAGGCAAATTGATAATCATAGTAAAAATGATGAAGAATAGATTATTTCCTTTGAATATTCAAAATAATGTTGCAAAAAGTCTAAAGGCTTGTGTAAAAGATACATCATGGTTATGGCATCTTCGATTTGGACATCTTAATTTTGGAGGGCTTGAGCTACTATCTAAGAAGAACATGGTGAAGGACTGCCTCATATCAGTCATCCAGATCTACTTTGTGAAGTACGCTTGCTTGGAAAACAATTCAGGAAAATTTTTCCAAAAGAGTCAAAATCAAGAGCCCAGAAACCACTCGAGCTTATACACAGATGTTTGCAGTCCAATCAAGTCTGGTTCCTTCGGTAAAAGTAATTATTTTCTTCTCTTCATTGACGATTTTTCAAGAAAGACATGGACATATTTTTGAAGAAGAAATTAGAAGTATTCGAAGCTTTCAAGAAGTTCAAAGTAGCCGTTGAGAAAGAGATTGGCCACCAAATCAAGGAAATGAGATCAGAACGTGGAGGAGAATTCACTTCCAAGGTATTCCAGGACTTTTGTGAAGAAAATGGAATCCGACATCCTCTAACTGTTCAAAGATCCCCTCCAAAAAAATGGAGTAACAAAAAGAAAGAATAGAACCATCCTCAACATGGCATGAAGCATGCTGAAGAGCAAGAAAATACCTAAGGAATTTTAGGCAGAAGTTGTTGCATGTTCAGTCTACTTGTCCAATCGATCTCCAACAAGTGTGTGGGGAAAGACACCACAAGAAGCATGGAGTGGAAGAAAGCTTGGAATATCTCACCTACGAGTATTTGGAAGTATTGCATACACACATGTACCGAACGAGACACAGAGAAAAATCGACGATAAAAGTGAGAAAATAATCTTTATTGGCTATGACACACAATCAAAGGGATATAAGCTTTATAATCCAAGAAATAAGAAATGCCTCATTAGTCGAGATGTCGAGTTCGGTGAAGAAAGCATTTGGGACTGGAATGTGCAAGAAGAAAACTATAATTTCTTTCCCGGTCTTGAAGAAGAGCATGAGAAGCAACAAGGAATGAGGTAAGGAACTAAAGAAGAAAGTACACCACCTGCTTTGCCAACAGTAACTAAAGAAAGAAACTCTCCGCCATCTTTCTTAAATGGAAGAAATGAGGAACGTACAAGAAGTCTACAAGATATATACGAGATAACTGAAAGACTTGATAATCTTACTCTTCTCTGTATCTTTGCTAAATGTGAACAAGTGAAATTTGAAGATGTTGTACAACAAAAGGAGTGGAGGAATGCAATGGATGAAGAAATCAGTTCCATCAAGAAAAATGATACATGGGAACTTGCATCCCTTCATAAATATCACAAAGGGATTGGTGTAAAATGGGTGTACAAGGAAAAGAAGAATGCAAATGGAGAGATTGAACTATACAAGGCAAGACTTGTGGCAAAAGGCTATAGTAAAAAGGTTGGGATCGACTACAAGGAGGTATTTGCTCCTATTAATTGCTTAGAAACTATAAGATTAATAATTTCTCTAGCTGCTCAGAATAGATGGAAGATCTATCAAATGGATGTGAAGTCCACATTTTTTAATGGAGTTCTAGAAGAAGATGTCTATATTGAGCAACCTTGGGCTATAAGGTGGAAGGACAAGAAGACAAAGTTCTGAAGCTAAAGAAGGCACTTTATGGGTTAAAACAAATTCCAAGAGCATGGAATAGCCGAATTGATACATACTTTCGTAAAAGTAATTTTTCAAAATGCCCACATGAGCATGCAACTTATGTTAAGAACAAAGGTGGAGATATCATAATTGTGTGCTTGTATGTAGATGACTTAATCTTTATGGGGAATAATCCAAGCAAGTTCAAAGAGTTCAAAAAAGATATGACCAAGGAGTTCGAGATGACCGATATTGGACTCATGTCATATTACTTTGGTATAGAAGTAAAGCAAAAAGAAGATGGCATGTTCATTTCACAAGAAGGCTATGCAAAGGAGTTGCTCAAGGAGTTCAAGATGAAAGATTGCAAACCTGTAAGCACACCAATGGAATGTGGAGTTAAGTTTTCTAAGCATGATGAAGGTGAACATGTTAATCCAACAACTTTCAGGAGTTTGATTGGAAGTTTGCGGTACTTAACTTGTACAAGACCTGATATTCTCTTTGTTGTTGGTCTAGTTAGCCATAGAGGCTCCAACAACCACTCATCTGAAGGTATCTAAGAGAATTCTTCGATTCATCAAACGTACAATCAATTTTGGGCTATTCTATACTCAATCTAATGATTATAAGCTCATTGGATATTGTGATATGGATAGGAGATGTTGATGATCGAAAAAGCACCATTGGTTTCATGTTTTTCATGGGAAATACTGTCTTCACATGGATGTCAAAGAAGCAGCCAATTGTCACATTATCGACATTTAAGCTGAATATGTAGCTGACACATCATGTGTGTGTCATGTGATATGGTTAAGAAACCTCTTAAAGGAGTTGGGCATGTCTCAAAAGGAGCCAGCTGAGGTAATGATCGACAACAAATCAGCAATGACCTTAGCAAAGAATCCAGTATATCATGATCGGAGCAAACGTATTGATACGAGCTATCACTATATAAGAGAGTGCATCACAACACAGAACGTGCAAATTAAGTACACAAAGTCTGAAGATGAAGTAGTTGATATCTTCACCAAACCACTCAAGGCAAGAAGACTTCATCAAGTTAAGAAGCTTACTTGGAATGACAAATAAAGTTTATGGGGGAGGGTTGGATGATAAACTTGATTTGACCCAAGAACTATTGGGTTCATGATAAGTATCCAATTAATACGTCTATTAGGCCCAATTTCTAGAAGCATGTTCTAGGTAAATCTTAAGAAAATATCATGATAATTGTAAAGATGTTTTGTGGGGAGTATTTTATAGTAGTAGATATTTAATGGTAATATTTCTAGATGAGTAGATTTTTTTTGAAGATAATTCTAGAGATGGAATTATAAACATTAAATTAAATATGTTGTGGCATGATCCTAGTCATTGGTTAAGGAGGTGCTACTACAATAAATAGGGGAGAATTCTGTCATTTTGTATCAAGTCAAGTAATAAATTATCCTCTTCTATCAAGTTCTATAGCTTTCATATCTTCCCTTTTAATCTACTCTAGCCTTCCTTATACATCTTTATTCCAATATCCTTCACCCTCTTGGAGTACTAGAGCCTTCTTAGTTAAGAATCTTGCAAGATTCAAGGTCGTAAGATAAAACAGCATTTTTTTTGTTGCCACCTCTTGAAATTCAAGCTGTTGAACTTCTCTTCATTTTTCCCCGTGATTGTCACAGTTGTACTAGTAGCTAGACTTGGCATGGGAGCCATAGTATTAGTCACACTTGGGCTAGCAGCTAGACTTGGCATATGAGCCATAGACTGCATTACTGGAGCCACTGCTTGAGCCATATCAGAACTTGGCATAGCCACAGCCTGAGCCATAGTATGGTTATTAGCTGTAGCTACATCCACGTTGGTTGATACGTTTGCCATTTCTAAAAAAAAAAAAATCAAACAATTGTAAGTTTCTATTTGAGAAGTTATAATCTCTAAAACCAAATTCTGGTTTTACAAAATTTGTAAGAAATAAAAATGTCCCTTATTCGTTCTTTTAGAAATGAAATTCTGTTTTGAAAAAAGAATATGTTTAAGTTCGTAGAACAATAATATTGCAGAAACGCTATTTTTAATTTGATCGGTAAAAGAACTAACAAGAATTGGAAAGGCATTAATGTAATTATTGTAGTAAACGTAAATTGTAAATAAAAAAGTGAAGAAGAGGATTTCAAGCAGATTCAGAGTCAAGGCCTGTGAGAGCACGATTTTCTTAAAACATATTTGCCCATCACCAACAAGCTCTGTCTCCTAGAATACAGTAGAGAACAAGCAGTTAACGTAGCATAACGTTACCACTCCGACGAACTATATGTATGCTTGAAAAATCACCAAAACAAAACTGGGTAGAAATGAAAATACCGAAAGCTGTAAGAAATCTGGACATAAAAAATTCAGGAGTTACTAAAGTTTCAATTTCAAATTGGAAGAAGAAATTCAGTTAATTGAAAAAACGTGGACAACGAGAGGTGATCAATTTTGGTTCATTCGGTTCAACATTCGTGTATGCAAGTTTAGCCCACACACAAGTTCAAGGCTCAAAGGCCAATCCGAACCAAGATTTGCAACCTCCTGTGCATACGTGTAGAGAACATTTATGTTACACATGATTATAAGCTTCTAAAGTGTAGCCATATTTAAAGTGGTTTCAAGTAGGCGTGCACAAAAAAATCGCGACACTGCAAATTGAACCTGACTCATTGGTTTGAGACCGCATGAACCCGTGATTTGTTTCTCTCAAACCGAACCAAACTGTTTCAAAATGGTTTGATTTAGGTTTTGATTTTTAAAAATCGCAAAAAATCAAACCAAACCGGTTTTATTTTTTAATTAAAAATTAATTTTATTAATTTGAATTTACTATTTTTCCGCTAAAAACGTCAAATTTAACTATGAAAATAAAATTCTCGTGTATATCTTTTCTCTTTTTCTCTTTTTTTTTTTTTTTTTTTACATTATGATGATCCCAGAAAAAATGTATAGAAGTTTCCTACCTTGCAGGTTGGGCCATATATGCACTGAAAGTAAAAAATTATACAAAGCAAGAAAATTGACCAAGATAATGAAAAAATAAGTCGTAATTACAATGAAATATTGAAAATGAAGAGGTATTTAAATCCTTGGCTGGAGCTACCAAATCTTCAAATGATGTGTAGTACATATCGACAATAAATAGTTTGAAAATTATGCTCTCACATATCAATGCAGTTATTCACTCATTATAATAGTTTTATTATCAATCTAGTGCAAGAGTAACGAGACAAATAATGAATTAAAGAATGTTAACATATTTTAACTTATACTAACTTCTAATTTACCTTTATATATTAAAAAATACAAAATTAATGTGACATCTAAAATATATTATATTATGTCGATAGGTAAACCGTGAATTAAAATCGAACCAAACCGCAAAGAATGGTTTGTCTTGGTTTGGTTTATAAAATGAAATGGTTTGGCTTGGCTTGGCTTGAAAAAATGTCAAATCGTTTAAAATAGTTTGACTTAAAAATATGTCAAAAACCGTCCAGACGGCACCTCATTCACCCCTAATTTCAAGTTTTGCCAAGTTCCCATGTGGGACAAATGTGAAAATTTTTCCCACCATTTACATAGTTATCTTTCAGATGGTCCTCTTTGAACTCCAATTAATCATTCATTCGGGCATTAATTTTGATAAATGAATATACAATTTTGATGTTCACACGGAGGAGAACAAAAAACAAATTTGATCTTACACAAAGATCAAACGGTCCACCCAAAATTGAGTCCAAAAGCAACCCATTTTGAGCACTGGCGCATCAAATCTTCAAGAGAAGATCGTTATGGATTAAAAATAATAATAATAATAGGTTCAAAAAATTTAATTTGACTACCCAGTGAGTGTTTTCACTAATTAATTGTGTTTTGGTTCCTTATTAGTTTCAAATTTTAATTATTAGAGTATCTCAATAAAGTTTTTAACTTTAAAGTAAATATTGGTTATAATAAAGCGCATTTTATAATTTATTGAGTAATTTATTTAATAAATAACCAAAAATGTTTCTATTGTTTGTATTAATAAATTCTTTCTATCGTTTCACTTTTGACATTTAAACATTCAGATCGATCTCGTTCTAATTCATTTCTTGATCTCATTCTAATTCTTTCCATTTATTATGTTAACAAGTGCTTTTCGTGCGTTATAAAAATAAAATCTTGCTCTTAAATTTTAAATAAACAAAAAAAATATCGAAATGACAAAAACAAAATAAAACAAGAAAGCAGAGGAAGAAATGAAAAATCTAGTTCTTCTACATGAATATTTTTTGGGACAAAGAAATATGACATGCTGAGGTGGCGCTTCACCATTAGGTGATGAAGAGATGAATCGTGTACTTCATCACATGGACATCTCTTCATCATTCAATTAAGAAGTATCATATTGACAATATCTCATATTCAACGTTTAAAAAATATATATATCTATGTACAATTATTGGGGGAGAAAAAGCCGCCTTCCCAAACCACACCCTTGTCATTCCTCTAAACAAGAAAAAGTATCTCTAAAATTATCTTGATTTTCACAGATAAGGACAGAATTATGAATGATAAATTATTATTATTATTATTTCTATGAAAGCATAGGGGTGGGCGTGGGTTGGGTTGGGTCGATTTTTTGCCCAACCCGAACCCAACCCACTATGGTCGAGTTGAAAAAAAAACAACCCAACCCAACCCAACCCAATCAAGTTTCGGTCGGGTTGGGTTGGGTTGGGTGGTTTGGACTTTGGTCCAATTAAATAAAATTCTTAGAAAATTAAAAAATTATGCCCATAAATCAATTATTAACTCAAATAAATTATATACAATACAATAAGCTCAAATATAATAAATTAAATACTTGTTAATAAAACTAAAATATGTTCAAATTATATTTGAGTTTCATCCAAATTAAAAATGGATTTAAGATTCTTGAAATTTAAATAATCTTATATTTTTAAAATTTTGATTGGGTTGGGTTGGGTCGGGTTGGATTGGGTTTGTCATCCAACCCACAACCCAACCCAACCCAAACAATTTTTTTTTTTTATAACCCAACCCAACCCAATTTTCATCAAAACCCAACCCAACCCGATCGAGTTGGGTTGGGTTGGGCGGTTTTGGCAGGTTGGGCGGGTTGATGCCCACCCCTAACCAGTATACCGTTCGACGGCACATTATTTCAATTTAAATTGATTTATTTGAATTTTTTTTTGGTAAAATATGAGATTAAAAATTAGGGAGAAAAAATGAATATGATTAAAAATTAGTTTAAAAATTATGTAATAAAAATTCTTATTTAAATGACAGCCGCCGAACGGAGGCATGATTTGAATTATTTCCACACCTTCCATGAAATAGATAAGATGATAGATCACAAGTGAATAACCATAATCCAACTTATACTTATCCCTTTTTTGAGACCCATTATTCAAATAATATAGTTTATAATAGTAAATTTTTTGATAATGACGATTAAGAAGTAGAGTTTTTTTTTTTATATATGTAAATTATTTTATTGGTAAAATAATTTTTGAGAAAAAAAAAATGAGATTTTAAATAATGGGTACCAAACAAGGACTTATTGGATGAGCTTAAATAGATGAGAATCAAAATTGAATAATTAAATTATGATTACGTCGTTTGTCCCAATAATAGTTAGTTACACATAATAATAGAGAATAAAAATAATGATAAAAAGGAAAACATAACCAGATTTTAATAAAAATCAAAGAGGGAGATGAAAATCTTCCACCAATATTTGATCTCCTTGTTTGAAATTTGGAAAAATCTTTAATTGCCTCTTAAATTGTGTTGAACCTTCTCTCTTTTGCGGTGAATTAATGTAGCAAAATATGTCCTAAGTTAGCCTCCTTCCTTTCTGCCAATGTAGTATCTTGTATAGGGTGAAATTAGGTCAAAATCTGATCCAACTTGGTTTCCATAAGAGTCCTAATCAAATAAGGAAAGTAGAATTCGCGTCGTCTTTATGCAGCTGTCAGTATTTTCATCATATCTTCCTCTTCCCTTATCCGATTTAGGTGATTCAAAGTGCGTTATAAATTTGACCTAAGAGGCTACAATTCTTCCTGAAATACAATATTTTCAATTCGTACCTTTACTATCCTAAAAACAGGTCTCAATGTTCGACAAAAAATCTTTAAATAACTTGTGCGAAAACGCCTCAAGTCCTTTTCAAATGCAACTTTGATCCCTTGGCTTTCAATATCATTCAATTGATTTCATATTCTTTGATCATTATTTCTTGGTCTGAATCAAGTAATGGATAAATATAATTTGGTCCCTATTTTGTCTATTTTCACGGTTTTCATTTCTCTCCGGTTTGCCCCCAAACGTATCTAAATTCGAGATTTTCCTAAAAACAATTAAAATAAATAAATAATTAAGCAATATCAAACTTTAAAATACTCACAATTGTCTAAATTTGAGATAAAAATAAGTTCGAAAATGTACTTATCATGCTACAGTGCTCACGCGGGGGGTCCACTCTTATAGGTAGCATTCCCCTTAAAAATATATAGTATGTTACGGACTCTCTTCAAATGGAGTAAACAAAACGGGAGACAAAATTTGTTGAGTCTAGCATTCCTATGCAATTCCCTTCCTTTAATTCAATAATTTGGTTTGATTCTTGTCTCTTAATTCAATATTTTCTTCCCGCTTAGGTTAGTTGTACTCTTGTGTAGGCTAACTTGAATCTTTGTTGAGCTTGCCTCTTTCCTTGTGTTCTACGCTTTAACTGGACCGGTGCTTTTAGAGTGACTTTCCCACCCTAGGTCTGGCTATGACATCCGACCAATCAAGTGAAAACTACTTCTAAGAACGGTTTTTTCCCGGTAGCCTGCGTCGTACACCGCATGGGCATTTTAGCCTTTTCCATTAAGTTAATCTCATGGACCAAGTGATGTGTCTTGGTACTATGTCGAAGGAGAGTGCTGATAACTTCAACCCTGATGCATAGCGAGGGAGTAAGGGAACCTTATTTTATTAAAAGAAAAAAGGATTGAAGGCCAACCTTAGACGCCCCCACCGCCAATACTCTGGGATTGGTGGAGGATGTAAATCGTAGACTATACCCCAAGCTGGCCAGGGTCTGGGTACCACCCACTGGACTAACAAAGTGTCTAGAAAATTAGAACATGTGAGGATTCGAATCTTTAACCTCCACTTTGTCAGTGTTTGTGGATCTCCAACATTTATCAGTTTGAATGTACCCTGGGGAAACCCTTATTGTATTCAATTGATAGCTTGGGGCAAAACCTGTGTGACGTACATCCAAATTTTCTTTTTTTTTTTTTCAAATTTCGATGCCAACACGTAGTGTACAAAAAAAATAGCGGAAATACTTTATTTTCGTTTCATAAGTTAGTGACGTAAACGACATCACTTGACTGAGATTTCAAAATCCCTTTATTTTAAAATAAAATCCATTTATTTAAAAAAGTAATGATAATATATTTAATATAAGATCTTGACTTGGAATCCTTTTAGATAAACAGTAACAATAATAAAATAGCGAGTTTGGAAATTCAAATACAAGATCTTATTCTGTGAGTCCATAACTTACAGGTCGTCACCTAACGCAACACTATCTGTCTCTCACCGTCTGAAGATCCACGTCAATCTCTTTTTCATTTCTATTATTACCTAAAATTTTGGATATGTCGTGGAATGAGCATACACTTGCCCAGTAAGTGAAGTATGGTGCAAATGTGCTATTGCACTTAGACAAGCCACCTTTACTTATTCATGTTCGTGCAAGCTTTACTTATTAAATCAGTCATGTCTATATCTGCGTCAAGTCATATTTTCACGTCATGTCATATTCAAGTTGCGTTAAGTTCGAGTCAAGTTCTATATTCACGTCAAGTTATATATCCAAATCAAGTCTAGTCCCAAATCAAGTTCAAGTTAAGTTAATTTAGATTATATCTATTTCAAGTTATATCCAGTCCAGTCAAGTCAATTTCATGTATTCAAATCAAGTAAAAATTAACATATTCTAGTCAAGTCAAACTTCATATATTTAAGATCATGTCTTACATATTTTTAAACCAATAAATTCCAATACTGAAGTCATATAGTTAAGATAAGACAAGTCGAGGCAAGACATTTATTCAAGTCGGGTCAAGATAATATATTCAAGTTCATATGCATTTGCATATTAATCAAATCAAGCTAAGGACATATAATCATGACCAGTGCAAATGCATTTCTTCTCAAGAAAGCAAGACTTTTAATGGGGCCCATAGTACAATTCAACTACTATCATGAGCGCTCACAAATAGGGAATGTAATCCCGAGTTCAAGCGTAGAGTTTATTCCACGAGTTCCTTTACAAGAGTGGTTTCTATACCACGAATTTCAAACAGGGGGTCGAGATCCCTAAAATCATTAACAAGCGTAACCACATCATGATCCAGTTACTAGATTCGGTGGCACGTATATCAAGACAAGCAGGATAGAGTGACTGTAATACCAAGAAATTTCTTTCAATGCAATGCATAATAAAAACATGAAAATCCTTTAAATGTCATGTGTAATGAAAACATACCACGAAGTAGCATTTAAAATTATGTAATCAAATACAGCCAAGACTAGATTACCATTTATCATGTCTTTTAACAAGTAGATAACATATTATTATCTGTCATGACTAGATTATCATCTTCATTATGTTAACAAGTCTAAGATCACATAAACAAGAACTAGGATTCTTTTAAATATCAATATAGTACTGATCAGTGTATTATGTATTGATACATCCCCAATGTATCAATACATAAAATGTGGACATAAACTGTTTGAATTATTCAATGTATCGATACATGATATTAATCTTTTACAAGTATGATATTGATATCAAGATACTGATAATAACCTAGTTAATCATCTTCTTTTTGTTAAACATGTGTTGACTGCAAAATCCGGCTGGACCTTGGACCAACACGTCTCACCTCCTCCCTCTTGAACAGGTGGATCTCCTGCGCACTGTGACAAATAATCAGTTTGCAAAAGGGGCCGAGGTGGCTCCCGTTTGCACTCCGATGCCTAAGTCAGTTCCCATGTCAAGCAAATATAATTTGAGTGCGGGAAATATAAGTGCGTAAAAGAGAGAAAGGGGAGTGAGAGTAAATCTTTAGTTAAGAGAGTAAAAATGCTAACCCCCTACTAGGCGGGAGTAGTGCCATATTTATAGGGGAACTCTTCGTCTCGGATCATGACACGTGGCATACTTTACACTTGTCTTCACCCTATCTCTTGGAGGTGACAACCTTGCTTTTTGACTGTAATCATTGCTACATTACGTAGGGGATGGGCGCCTGTCACATCTTGGTAATGGCAGTGTCCCATCACTGACTCCATCTCTCTTCTGGTCAACGCCATAAAGCGCCCTAGCTGAGTATAAAGCACATCGGCCAGACGTAAACCAGGTCGGCTAAAGAGGTTTGCTTGACGTACCACCTCGGCATTTGACCCAAGGTGATACTTTAGACCTTAGCCGTAGGTCAAGGTCCATTGGGCCTCTATTGGATCCTTGCTGGTGGATCACTGTACCTTTCTTTGGGCCTGAATTCAACACTAGTCCCTCAAATCTGAAGTGATCATTAATGGACGTGTAGGATTTGTTGTACGCTCGAGGCACTAACTTTGTTATGATGGCTTTCATATGATGCTGCAAACCTGAAGCCTAGGATGTCATTCCTTATTGGAGATTTGGATTTGGAGTAAAGCCGACCCCCCCTATTCCCATTCTACTTATCAAGTGAAAATTGGGATTTTATCAACACTTTTTTTTTTTTAGGCGGCGCATTCAATATGAAGGGGGCTATCAATATTGATTCCCAAGGAGCAAGAAGGGAATGATTGGTAGCATCCCTCCGCGCGTGGTGCCCACAAGGGTAAGTGAACGGTTTGCTTCCCTCATTTTGACAGTTGGCGCCTAGATTAACCCATTTCCCAAAGGATGATGATTAACCATATTAATTATGCGGCTCACAGATCAAGGGTTTTAGGTCACAAGTTTTCCTATAAAGCCTCCTTCTTCTTATTGTATTTCCTTTGCCATTTCATCAGAGTATCTCGTAGCAATATTTTCGAAAGAACTGTAGCATCTCCTTCGTTGCAGCAATATTTTCAGTATTTATTCGAGAGTTCTTTACTCAGCATCCAGATTACATCACTCTGTACTCTCCGTTGGCACGCTGCTCACCCTGTGTGCATAGTTTTGAAGGTATACTTCTTCTCCTTTGTAAATGCAAAGAAACAAAAAAATTTTGTTTTTATATATTTGTTTTTCTTTGGTGTGTCTGATCCACTTTTAAGAATAAATGGAAGGAGTTGGGGGAACGGGTTCACAGGAAATGCTAGCAATGACGATTCCTGTCAGAGGTTTCTGCCCAATATCTTTGTCGGTTTTTAGTTCCCGCTTCTTTAGGGAGCAGATTAAGAGGGGGAATAGGAAAACTAGCGGTATAATTTATTTGAGTGATTCTAACAGCGAAGAAGAGAGAAACCAGAACTACATGGCCCATCTGTCATCCGAAGAGGAATTCGCGCTAAGAGAGCTTCGAAGCAAACGTGATAGAGACATGGGGAGAGAGGGAACAACTGGTTCTTCTTTTTGTCAACATGATCTTGATTTAGGCACCAGGGCCACTTTCCTGGCGCATAGAGAGGAGCTGGGGCTCTCAGAGGAGGAGATAGCCCAAGTCGAAGGTTGGGTGGACCTGGTAAATAAAATATCAGGATATCATGTAGACCCTGATCCTAATCCAGATTTTTGGGAGAGAAGCGAGGTCGCTACTGAAATTCGAGGAGTTGATTTGGCTGGGGCCTCGGCGAAATTCAGGATGCCAGAAGGGGTCCGTTTAGTGCATCCTACACATTCTTTCCGACCATGCAGTCCTCCTCCAGGCCAAGCGGCCATATGTTACGACGTTCTGTCCTGCGGGATGAGGTTACCTCTGCATCCCTTCTTTAGGGCCTTGCTTAGGAGCTATAACTTGTGCCCCTACCAGTTGGCACCTTTTGGACACGGGCCGTGGGCACTTGGCTAGTGTGGCAAGAGGTCAACCCCGACCATCCCATCTCACTACACATTATTCATACCTTGTACACTCTGAAGAAATCAGTGAGAAGGGAGACGGACGTGAGGCCAGATGTGAAAGACTGGTATTACTTGTCTCCTAGAGGCTCATATCCTCCCGTCATTACTGGACAACCTACTTCTATAAAGAACTGGAGGAATCAGTGGTTCTGGGTGGCTGGGGAGTGGCAGAGTTCGCCTGTGGACCCTAGTCCAGAAATTTCAGTTCCCCGAACTCTTTCCCTTCCTAGTGACTCTTATGTTTGCTTTAGTGTCCTTAAGTGTCATGTGTCACTTGTTTTTTATTTTCCATTCACTTTTCTTTGCCGGTTTTTAACATGTTACCGATTTGTGACAGGGGACACTTTTGCCCGCCTACTCCCTGACGCAGATTTAGCGGCCGTTAGGCGTTTGTTCGCTTACAAGGGCACCTTTCAGGAGGTTATTCAACAAAACAAGTTATTCGTCAAACATGGTCTTATGCGAGCCATGGGTGAGTTTGTTTTGTTACTGCCTTTATATCTCATGTCCCCATTGTTCATAGCCTCATTTTACTTCTTTTCTGGTTAGGTTCCAAAGAATTCTCGAAGATTTCGCTGAAGGGTCTCATGGCTAAGAAGATCCCTCCTGCTCTGCGTCACGGCAGCGAAATTGAGAAAAAGCAGAATGCAGTGCTTGCCAATCTGCAAGTTGGGGTGGCCAAAGAGGTGTCGGAGGCGTCCACAACCCAACTTCAGGGTCCTCTTCCTGCACTGCTGCCACCACCCAACCTGTTTCCAGTGGGTCCCCAACAGCCCAACATGGAAAGGGAGGCAGATCCTGCAAGAGGCATTGCCAAAGGGAAGGGGAAAAGGTCGGATAGAGGCGGATCCAAGAGGGACAGGGAGACTAAGAATGCCTCGGTGCCACCTTCCTTGCCCGAGGACATATTTGAGCATGCACCTGAGGAGGAGCCCGTCCCCTTGAAGAGGCTCAGAAGAGGTAAGGGCAAGGAGTCCACCTCTGCACCTTCGCCACCAATGATTGAAGACTTGGAGGACGAGCCGTCTGTGCCCGTTCCAGGCTTGGCTTATGAATTGACGCCGGAGGGGGCAGAAGAGCTCAAGCACATTAAAACCAGCATTCTCCCCAGAGATGTCACTTTCAGTCCTTCCTTGTTTGACTCCCCCAGTTCTCCTCCGGCACGGGCCGCGTTTATAACTGAGCAATTTTGGACGGAGGGCTGGTCCTCCTTCTCTTCTAGTGCCAGTCCGTCTCGGAAGCTGCTCGTCGCCAAGGCCATGAATGTCAGGGCGCTGGCCCTTGTTGACGAGCTGGAATCGTCCGTGGAAGAGGCGCAGCGGGACAAGAAAAATGCTGAAACTGCTCTCCAACATGCGGACAACATGCTAAAGGAGATTAATGATTTAAAGACCTAGCTGGCCATAGCCAGGAAGTCTTCTTCCGAGGAGAGGGCCAATGCTAAGTGGCTCCAGGAGGATAATGATAAGTTAAAACACGACCTCCAGGCCACTGAGTCAGACGTGGCAGCCTTGTGCAAGAAACTGGACGATTCCAACCGTGCACAGTCCATCACATTTGAGGCTCTGACTGCCGCTAATGCAGCCAACTCCAAGATGGAAGCTGAGGTGGCAATAGTTAATGAAAAATTGGGGAGATAACTGGAGGCTAAGGCAAAGGCGGAGGAGGACCTTGCCTCTTTGGAAAAACATATGCAAATAAGGATCATTGAGGTTCTGGAGCAGACTGTCACGACACGGGTGGAGAATGCTTTAAGTACCAGAGTGTTTGAGGCTGTCCAGAACTTCAAAGACACTTTTGAAGAGACCCCAGAGTACGAGGCTATGCAAAGGGTTTTTGGGAACTTAGGGGTCAGGATGGCTTTGGGAGACGTGAAGGAGGCTTTTCCGACTTTAGACCTGTCCACCATTGAAGCCTTGTACCCCGAGCCTCAAGAGGCTCCTGCGGATCCTCTGGATGTATCTGGCTAGGGCTTTTCAGAAGATGTCCCTCTGCACTAATCCCCTTCTATACTTGTCTTATTGTTGGATTTTTGTTTTGTTGTTTTGTGGTGCCAATGGCGCTTTATACTGTAAATGTAACATTTCAAATTGTATATGCCTTGATTTTATGAATGAAATGACTTATTCATATCTTACCCAGTATTTTGGCAGCAACATTTCAAACTGCTTAAGCATGAATGTTTCCAAGCGCAGATGCCTTGTAATTGTAAATGTCTTGAATTGTATGATAATTTATTCATATTTTGCCCGAACTTCCTGTTGATGGCGTGAACATTTTCAATTTATACGCAGTGGTCGTAGTGCAAGTTCGCAGGAGTCCTTCATTTTTAACAAAGTTCATGCCTGGCGGAGGCGTGTGGTTTTGCAACCAAAATAATATAGGAACTTTTACATTTGTCCTTTACACTTGTTTACACAGTACTTAGTACACATATGTCTTGCAAATGCTTTACCTGAATGTATGTATGAAAGTATCAGACACTTTGCGGAAACGTTTAACACTTCGCAAAAGGAAGCGCTCTCTGCGTATGAGCTAGCTTAATGCATCCACGTTTGCTGATTAGATCTGATTTTGACCAAGAGTTTTAGTTTATATGACAACATTTGGTTAAATTTGAATGCTTCCAAACGCAAATGCCTTAAGAAAATGCCTCTTAAACGTATCGCGTATTGCATGGTTAATGAGTATAGTCCCCCAGATCTGAGTGGTTTGAGGCATTTATGTTTACCAGTTAGATCTGATTTTGACAAACATTCGAACGTATATAAGTCACACTTTGTAAGATCTGTATACACAGTTTTGGTTGTACTAACACTTTTACGGTGCTAACACACTCAATTCTTACGCAGTGGTCGCAGTGTGGGCTGATAAAAGTCCCTCGCTTTTAACAAATTTTGTGCATGGCGGAGACTCGTGGTTTTGTAAGCAAAATAGTTTAGGGGAATATTGTACCCATTGAGGAGGAATTTTATTTATTGGAAATAACGACGAAGGTGATCTGTGTTCCAAGGATTACATAGAGGTATCCCAGACAAGTCTTCAATCATGTATGTTCCAGGTACCACCTCGGCAGTTACTTTGTATGGACCTTCCCAGTTAGGACCTAGAGTCCCTACTCCTGGCTCTTGGGTTGAGGGAAGAACCTTTTTGAGAACCAAGTCCCCAATATTAAAGTGCCGGCTCCTCACCCTTTTGTTGTAATAGCGAGCCATTTTCTCATGGTATCTAGTCATTACCACTTGGGAATCGTTCCGTTTTTCCATGAGAAAATCCAAACTGGCCCTTTGTGCTTCTTCGTTTCTCACTTCATCGTAATGAGTTTGACGAAGTGAAGGGATCCCAATTTTAACGGGACATACCGCCTCGGCTCCATATGCCAATGAGAAGGTGTTTCACCAGTAGCGGTGTGCGAGGTGGTTCGAAGCGCCCATAGCACTTGTGGGAGTTCATCTACCCATGCGCCCTTTTTGGATTCCAACTTCCTTTTCAGGGTATTTTTTATGGTCTTGTTCACAGCTTCGACCTGTCCGTTATCCTGTGGGTGATATGGAGATGAGAACAGTTTTCTAATTCCCAAATCGTCGCACAACTCATCTACACTTCTGTTTTTAAACTGTTGGCATTGTCACTAACCAGCGAGTGGGGTATTCCAAACCGGCATATGACATTCTTCCAAATGAACTTGGTGGTGTTGGCCTCGGTGATTCTCATAAGTGGTTCTGCTTCGACCCACTTGGTGAAGTAGTCAATTGCCACTATCGCAAAGCAATTATTACCAGCACCCCTAGGCATAGGATCGATAATATCAACCCCCTACTTTGCAAAAAGCCAAAGGCTAGTCACCACAGTTAGCTTGTGATGCGGCTGATGTGGTAGGTTGCGTGTCTTTGGCATTTATCGCACTTGCGCACGAAGTCATGGGAGTCCTTTCGCATAGTAGGCCAAAAATATCCTTGTTTGAGGGCTTTCCGAGCTAGCGATAGCCCCCCGGCATGGTTACACATATGCCCTCATGGATTTCTCTCATTACATACCGTCCTTCCTCTGGCCCCACACATCTCAGTAACGGGGAGGTGTAACTCCGTTTATAAAGTAGGTCATCCAAGAGCACACAATTCACAGCGTATTTTTGCAATTTCCGAGCTGCCTCTGGCTCGTTTGGCACTGTCTGGTGCTTCAAATATGCGATCAGGGGATTCATCTAGGATCCCGCTTCTTCTACTGCCAAAATCTCCGGTCCTGGCTCAATAGAAGAAGTCAACATGCGCTCAACTGGGATTAGATTATGTAGCTCTGACTCACTGCTGCTTGTTAGTTTGGACAAAGCATCGCCGTTGGAATTTTCTATTCTGGGGATGTGCTGTAACTCCATTTTTTCGAAGTGTACAGCCAAATCTCTTACTTTCTTCAAGTAAGCGACCATAGGAGGTTCTTTGGCAGAAAATTGACCATTGAATTGACTTACAACGAGCTGTGAATCGATATTCGCCACTACGGACTTAATCTTCAGAGCTTTTACAAGTCTTAGCCCAGCTAATAACGCCTCGTACTCAGAAACATTGTTTGAGGCTTTGAATTCAAAGCGGATCGCACTGTGTAGTTTAAACCCCTCTGGGCTTATTAGCAATATTCCCGCACCGGATCGTCCCTCAGCCGAGGACCCATCAACGAACAATTTCCACTCTCGGCTGTCATCTGTGTTATCAACCATCTCGACCTCCGGCGGATGTGTGAATTCGACTACGAAGTCAGCCAACACTTGACCCTTTACAGCGGTCCGAGGCGCATAATGTAGGTCGAACTGGCTGATTTCGATCGCCCATTTCAGTAACCTCCCAGATACGTCTATTTTTTGCAACACTTGTCTCATGGAAAAGTTGGTGAGCACGCGTATGGAGTGTGCCTGAAAATAGGGACGAAGTTTGCGAGAGGCTGTGAGTAACGAGAGAGCAAATTTCTCCATATCTGGGTAGCGTGTCTCGACATCCAGCATGGCTTTGCTCACATAATATACTGGGAACTGATTCTCATCCTCCTCTCTGACCAACAATGGATACAGCCAAATACAGGTAGAGAGGCTCGCCAGCCTTTGGCTTCGATAGCAATGGGGACCGTCCCAAAGATGCTTTCAGGTCGGCGAAAGCCTGCTCACATTCCGGTGTCCATTGGAATCGCTTTCCCCCCTTTAGGACCTTGAAAAATGGCAAGCATTTGTCAATGGATTTGAAGACGAATCGATTCAAGGCCGCAATTCTCCCCGTTAAGCTTTGCACTTCTTTTGGATCTCGAGGCGATTGCATGTTTAACAAAGCATTGATTTTTTCGGGATTAGCTTTGATTCCCCTCTTATTCACCATGAATCCAAGAAATTTTCCAGATGCTACCCCAAATGCACACTTCGCTGGGTTGAGCTTCATTCGATATTTCCTCAAAACATCGAAGACCTCTGACAAATGGCGGATATGATCCGCGGAGACCATGCTTTTAACCAGCATGTCATCGACATACACCTCCATGGTGTTTCCTAATTGTTCTGAAAACATGCGATTTACCAGCCTCTGATAGGTAGCTCCCGCATTTTTCATGTCGAATGGCATAGCTTTGTAGCAATAGAATCCTCTATCTGTTATAAATGAAGTATGCTCCTAGTCCGATTCACACATGGGGATCTGATTGTACCTTGAGTAGGCATCCATGAAGCTCAGCAGTTCATGCCCTACTGTGGAGTCAACCAACTGATCGATTCGGAGCAGTGGAAAACTGTCTTTTTGACATGCCTGGTTCAAGTTTGAAAAATCAATACATACCCTCAGTTTCCCATTGTGTTTTGGTGCCAAAACATGGTTTGATACCCACTTCGGATAGCGGGACTCTCTGATGAAGCCATTTTTCAATAGCTTCGTGACCTCGTCTTTCAAGACCTCATACTTTTCAGAACTCATAGGTCTTCTCTTTTGCCTATGTCCAGGGCTTCGTGGATCAATCTGGAGTCTATGACAAACCTCTTTAGGATCGATCCCAACCATGTCACCATGCTTCCATGCGAATACATCGAGATTTTCAAGTAAGAAGCTCTTCAATTGATTTTTGTATTCAATTGGTGAATCCAATCCTATCTACAATTCCTTGATTGGATCAAACGGGTCTACACCGAAGCATTCTAGCCTTTTGGCCGAGGTGGAGCAATTGTCTCCTACCATTCTTGGATCCAGATCTTCCAAATCTTCTTCTAGTGTCATCGTGACGTCCTTATTTCCAAAAGGCTCGTCACCCAATCTTTCAGGGTCTGGAGCAGCCTCGGCCATGGCTACATCTCTAATCATGTTCAAGCTTCGATCTTGAAACTTTCGGATTGCGTTCGTGTAACAGGCCCGCGACTCAGTTTGGCTCCCCCTTACAGTTGTAACGCCATGCTCCGTGGGGAACTTCATGCAAATGTGTTTTGTATGCGTTGCAGCCCCCAAGTCAATGAGACCTGGCCTCCCAATTAAGCCATGATAGGAGGAGATTTTGTCCACCACAAAAAATTCCATGGGGATTCTGGAAACAGTTGGTGCTTGCCCTACCTCAGTCATTAGGGTTATGGATCCTCTGGGGGTTATGCTGTCTCCCGTGAATCCATATATTGGATCCTGGACTGGAATGAGTGGAGTGCTGATCCCCATTTTGTCGAAAGTTACCCCGTAAATCATTTTTACCGAGGCACCATCATCTACCATCATCCGCGAAAATCCATTTCGGGCCACCACTACCCTTATAACCAATGCATCATTGTGTGGGAAGTGTACTCCAATGGCATCATCTTGGGTGAATGTGATAGATTCTGTCCGAGGCATCCCTACAGGATGTGAATGGATATGGTAATTCACGTTGGCGGGCTGCTTGGCCTCTCTGATATACCTCTTTTGGGAGTTGTTTGTGCTCCCACCTGGGTGGGGGCTCTCAGTATTGTATCGATTTCACGGATAGGGAGGTCGGCCACAGGCATAGGTGGCTCCCATGTGTCTTTAGCATGCGCTGAGGCGGTATCCTGACCCTTGTTCCTGTCTCTTTGACGATTGTCAATCCTTTCTTTAGTTGAGTTCTTCCATGGAGCTCTCCTGTCAGCTCGGTTGAACTTCGGGCCACCGGATTTTTGGGTTCTCCCTGTGCCGGGGGAGAAGTCACTTCCCCTTCTCCCCTGCGCCTTTAGGTCAGCTAACATGTGGATTTCCCTGCAATCCTCTGTTGCGTGACCGTAATATCTGTGGTAGGCACAGTAAGCCCCAATCATGGGCTGTTTTCCACTTCGGCTACTTTCCATCCTTCCTTGAGCCGTGGGGGGGATTCTGAGAAGGAGTGTTGGAATGCAAGTAGGGGATAGCTTCCGTGATTTCTGCTACATAACTAGACCATGTCCCCGGAAACGGACGCGGTGCTCCATCTCGATTACGGCCGACCCTATCCTTGTTTCCTCCTTTCTTGAGGTTTGCTTCATTGGAATATCCAAGGTTGTATCTCCCTTGGGGGTGATTATCTCTGGCCCTAGCCATTTCTTTCGATACAATCTCCTCCTTCATTAGGTCTACCAGAGCATTGTAATCCCTTGGTTTCCTACTCCGGACATCCCTCCAGAACATGCTGGTCATACCTAGCCCTCCTTTCAAAGCAGAAAACATCTCCGCTTCTGTGATATTTTCACAGATGTGCATCTCTTCAGTAAACCGAGCTAGGTAACTCTTCAGAGATTCGTCCCTTCGTTGCCTCAGATCCTGAAGGCGTTGGAGTGGGAGCTGACCAGGCCTGGAGGAAACAAAACCATTTTTAAAAGTCGTTTTCATATCTCTCCAACTGTGGATGCTGCCAGGAGGGAGTTTTTTATCCCATCGTATGGCACTTCCCTCAAGGGTTAAAGAAAAGGCTTTACATTTCAGTACCGGGGTGGCTCCGGCTATTTCCATGCTGGCGCGGTAATTTAAAAGGTGATCGTCAGGGTCACATCGGCCAGAATATTTTGCTATTTCTGGCATTTCGAAAGCATGAGGCACGGGCATCTACGGAGGCCCTCTGTGAAGGGACTTATTTCCTCTTCGTCATCCAGCTAGTATGAGGGCAGTTCACTGTTCTCTTCGTGACCGGAATACATTGGATCATGGTATTGGTAATAGAGCGGCGGAGCATACTCCTGCCTTTGTAGTGGCAGAACACGGCCGTAGTTTGGCCTTTCGTGGGTTGGTAGCTCGTTGCGAGATTTTGTCCGAACTGCTTCGACTCTTCTCTCCTGCCTATTCCTAGGCTCATGTGTTGGGGCCAACCTTTCTGCTCCTGTACCATGTTGGTCCCTATGCATTTGACCCTGCGACAAGGCTTCTTCAGCGTGTCGCTCCATCCTATTTCTTGGATCTGTTGCATTGTGCCGACCTGGATCCGTTTGCCCCCGTCGCTGGCCCCTGAATAACCCTCCTATTCTGCTGAAGACACTGCCGGATTTTGCAGGAGAAGCCTCCCTGTGTCTAGCTGGGAGTGGGTTTTGTTCTTCATGTGCTTCATGCTCCGGGCCTTCCTCGTAGAAGGGCTCGGATTCCACCTTGGCATATGCCTGTGGATCTTGATAATAATACGAGGCAGTGGCTGCATCGGATGGTGAGTAATGTGACTGTGGGTATTGCTGAGGCATTATGGGCTCGTTCATAACATACCCTCTGGCCATGTAGGCATTCATCGCAGCAGTCTGTTCTATCTGCTGCTTCTGCATTTCCAGCATTTGGGCCGCCATGCGAGTCATGTCCCACAACATGCGGCGATTAAGGTGCCGGCGTGGCGGGTTAGGTTGCGCCACTCCCTCATTGACGTTCTCATGAGGTCCTTGAGGAGCCTCCCCCTCACTGTGCCGGCCATTTCTTCCCCTACGGGGGTTAATATCTCCATCGCTTTCATTCATGTTTCAAAGAAATTTCTTGGTTTTAGTTTATCTTTCAAGGATAGATAGACTTTTATCTCAATGCTCCGAGCCTTTTTCAAGATTGTTAAACTTATGTTTCAAAGTTTTAAGGCTTTTTCAAGGTGAATAAACTTATGTTTCAAAGCTTTTTACCTTTTTCAAGGTCACTGAACTTATATTTCAAAGCTCTACGCACTTTGTCAAGGGTGAATAAACTTATGTTTCAAAGCTTTTTACCTCTTTCAAGGTTACCATACTTATATTTCAAAGCTCTACGCCTTTTTCAAGGGTGAATAAACTTATGTTTCAAAGCTTTTTACCTTTTTCAAGGTTACCAAACTTATATTTCAAAACTCTACGCCTTTTTCAAGGGTGAATGAACTTATGTTTCAAAGCTTTTTACCCTTTTCAAGGTTACCAAACTTATATTTCAAAGCTCTACGCCTTTTTCAAGGGTGAATAAACTTTGTTTCAAAGCTTTTTACCTTTTTCAAGGTTACCAAACTTATATTTCAAAGTTCTACGCCTTTTTCAAGGGTACTAAACTTATATTTCAAAGTTCTACGCCTTTTTCAAGGGTACTAAACTTATATTTCAAAGTCCTTACAGTTCTCCGCTCTTTTGCAAGAGGTTACTCGCCCTTTTTCCGGACTTCCTTTCTATGTGTGGCTTTTCATCATGTGTTTTCGTGGTTAGCAGTATGGTTTCTGATATGTGTATTTTATACACTTATGTCTATCCTAAAAGTAGGATTTTAGATGTTTGTTTTGGAATATTTTCTATTTATTTTGCGTTATTTGTTTACATTTCAGAAATAATCCAAAGTCGAGAAAACAAAGGAATTGGAGCAAAAACAAGCAAATTGGATGACAAAAGAACCAAAGTATGCAAATCAAGAATGGATGAAGTAGATCAAGGGTCAATTGGAAGAAAATTCAAAGAAAGAACCAAATTGGAAGAAATTGGGAGTTCAAGGACTAAAGTATACAAATCAAAAGAAGAAGGACCAAATTGTAAATATTTGATAGTTGATTCGGATCAAGATAAGATACTTGAGGACTTTTAGGAGTCAATTGGATGCAATTAGATGGCAAAAAGGAATGAAATATGGTAAGAATATTACCATAAATTCATTTAAATCAAGCAAGGTCTACGGGCAGATTTTTAGTCAGACTTTGAAACCTAATTTTGGGGCAATAAACGTTCGAATTGGGAAATTCCTATTTCTGGAAGAATTGTAGACCTTTACGTTATCTTTCTAACGGACTTTGAAGTACCTCAATCGGATAATGGAATAGAAAGATATGATCAAAATACTAAATACTGTGCAATAAAAGGATGATGACCAAATTGCTGAAATTTAAAGAAGAAAAATGTAGCTGCCGGTATAACCGTGCGGCCGCACGGTCAAAAAAATCAGCGACTGAAGTTTACCTGCAGAGTCATGCGATCGCGCATTTCTGAACCGTGCGGTCGCACGGTAGTCCCGACTGGGCCTCAGTTGGGCTTTTTACGCGGAAATCAGCAGTTTTCTCCTCAATTAACCTAAATCTCGGGAAAATCTAAATATACCAAACCAAGGGAACGAGATTAGGGGTTCCCAGTCTTCATAATTCATGCCAAAACGCTGTCGAAGTGCCGAGGGATCCAAACCACGCCAAGATCAAGATTGAAGATACAATTGCAAGGAGATGAATTGGGTTACATCTTTTCATATCTCTTGTTAATTATTTTCTATTATGTTTCTAGGCTAGGTTAATTGTGTTGGAATTGTGATGAAGTTTTGATTTCTTAATTCCATATTTTAATCTATTATTTAATTTATGCAATTCATGATTTTGAGCAATTGATTTATACTTTTTTTATCATGCAATTACTTGATCACGAGTTGTATGATTTTAGGTAATGATTTCTTAAGTTCGAAAGATTGAGATTTCATTAGACTTGTGTCAATTGCCACAAAGTCCGATAGGGGATAGAAATATACCCCTATGCTTTGTGTTATCTGCTATAGTATTCACAAAACTTGTAATGCTTTTCTATACATTTAGATTCGTCATAGAAATATAGTCGGATTGTGTATAGAAATAGGTGTTGATTCTTGTCCGAAAGGGAGTCTTGACAATATTAGGAATATGGATTTTCAAAACCCGTGAATTGTATTTAAATAATTGGTTAAGATATGGATGATAGAGTCAAAATGGATTCATAATTCTAACGCATTTATTTTCATTCATTTAAAATCAAATTTGTCAATTTTTTAGTTTAATCTTCATTTTAATTTTCAAAATCAAAATTTTCAAACTCAAACAATTTCTAGTTCCGGTTAAGGTAGTAGTCTAAAAATACGATTTAAAACAATCTCTGTGGGAACGATATTCGGACTTAAAATCCACTTTATTACTTGCGCGACCCGTACACTTGCGGAGCGTCGTCGTCAGTTTCCCACAGACGGCGCCAAAATGTTGACCGCAAAATCCGGCTGGACCTTGGACCAACACGTCTCAGCTCCTCCCTCTTGAACACATGGATCTCCTGCGCACGGTGACAAACAATCAATTTGCAAAGGGGGCCGAGGTGGCTCCCGTTTGCACTCCGATGCCTAAGTCAGTGCTCATGTCAAGCAAATATAATTTGAGTGGGGGAAATATAAGTGCGTAAAAGAGAGAAATGGGAGTGAGAGTAAATATTTAGTTAAGAAAGTAAAAATGCTAACCCCCTACTAGGCGGGAGGAGTGCAATATTTATAGGGGAACTCTTCGTATCGGATCATGACACGTGGCATAATTTACACTTGTCTTCACCCTAGCTCTTGGAGGTGACAACCTTGCTTTTTGACTGTAATCATTGCTACATTTCGTAGGGGATGGGCGTCTGTCACATCTTGGTAAAGGCAGTGTCCCATCACTGACTTCATCTCTCTTCTGGTCAACGCCATAAAGCGCCCCAGTTGAGGATAAAGCACATCGGCCAGACGTAAACCAGGTCGGCTAAAGAGGTTTGCTTGACGTACCACCTCGGCATTTGACCCAAGGTGATACTTTAGACCTTAGCCGTGGGTCAAGGTCCATTGGGCCTCTATTGGGCCCTTACTGGTGGATCACTGTACCTTTCTTTGGACCTGGATTCAACAATATGGATGTCAAGATAACGTTAATAAGGATACTCTAAACAAGAATGCTTATAACAAGATTACATAATTACTTTTAACAAGATCAAGATAACATTACAATAATAATAATAATATTGAGCTTATAATGAGATTATGATAGTATTAACAGTATCATATTAAATATAAAATAATAATGAGATCACGTAATTCAAGTAAACAATTAAACATATTTCACTCACCTAAGTCCAGAAGTACCTAAAATGAGGTTCTGTATATCTGCTTATAGGATTATCAATATTCCATGAACATGTATCAATAAATGTTCACTTTCAAGCTTCATGTATCGATACAATGTTTCGATCTTGCAGTCGATTCAGCATCTCTAATACTGATTTCTGAGATTTCTCACGAGTTTCTATATTTGGTTGAGCATGATTTCATTAGGATATTAAGAACATGTTATTATATTAACATGTCTTAATCCTAACAATATTTAAACATAGCCCTAACTTTGAAATTCTATAATCTTCGAAAGGAAGAAAACCAATATATATCTCTAACGGTTTTCTTGTTAAGATTTGTGTGTGATTTCTACTCAATTTGATAGTTTATTCATAGTGAAAATCAGTTGCATGTTAGTAAATAAAGTGTCTTCTATATGAAGTTTAAACTCTTATTTTGGAATAAAAAGGAATCGGCTCACCCAAATGAAAGATTAAAACCATGCAAAGAGGAGGTGTCATCTTCTAGTTGATGACTAATGATATCTAACAAGAAGGAGGTGGGGGGTTTATCGCCATGCAAAGGAGCTGTCATGCCTATGCTGGACAATTCAGACTAGCTATAAGTCGGTTGCAAGGGAAAAGGTTGGACACGTCAAGCTAAAATTCTTTCAAAAACAGTTTCGAGAGGCAATATTTGGATACAGATTCGAGACACTAAGAGCCTGTTTAGTAGTGAAAAAAATTTCACTTCAATCTTTCAAATTCAATTTCAATCATCCATTCTTAATTAAGTTCAGAGTTTTTGACTTTTCAAAATTTTTTAAACTACCAACCAAAAAAAAAAAAAAAAAATCACAAAAATCAAAACTTTTCACATTACTAAACAAGCTCTAAATGAAGTCGAAATTATGATTTCTTGGTACCATTTCGAAGTACTCACGGAATACTTTAATGTGCAATTGCCAGTGCAAGAAACGGATGACCGAGGAGAAAGATATGGCCTTCCGAAGTTGGTCACTTAAACTGTTTTCGAGTTAACCGTTTTTACCGTCTTAATTTTAAAAATTCACCGAGGTCTATTCGTTGGTAAGTTCACTTCAAGAAATTTCCCGTACATATATGACCTTTAATCAAATGAGGTCGAAAGTGATCAAACGAGTCTATGGAAGATAGGCATAAAAATACGTTTTTGTCGTAACTTTTATTATTTAACATTTTCGTTTTATCTTCTGTTAAATCCCATTTCCCTTTATTTTCATTCCAAAATAATTACATAAATTATAAAATACTTTTATTATGTCATAAGGGACAATAAACGTCATCAAATTTTTTGGATCGTTACAATCTTCCCCTCTTAAAGGAATTTCATCCTCAAAATTAACTGAAGGGAATATTTTTTTCTTTCATATACTTGGTCAATGACAAAGTATATCTTTAAGATATCAAATAGGATATGAGGGTCAAGACTTTTTAAAGTTTTTTGTGCAAGAGAAAACAAGCTTAATACTAAAATAATCGAATATATCTTTTGGAAATGACATTTTGAACCCATGACTTCCGCGAGGAATACTAAACAAGTTTAAACTTTAAATAGTTATTTCGAAAAGGAAACTTATAATATGCTCACGCTTTCTCGCACTCTAATTTTATAAAGAATGACATTATTAAAATTTAGAAAGGGGACTTTCAACGTATTTGTGCTTTTGCTGCATATTATGATACTATAAGGAATGGTATTATCAAGTTTTAATCTTCAAGCAATTAACTTTTCAGCCCAAGACATTTTAAGGTAGTCAAATGACAAGATAAAAGACTAAAGAGAAGGATAACTTCTTTCTAGAAGGTCTTAAAATAATGGCTGATACCTTATGTTCTCAAGATATAACACCAAAATAGTGGTATAAGTATTTCTATGAAGCTAACATTTAGAAGCTAGTCACATATGTCAATCCCATTTCTCTTTCTTTTCATTCCAAAATAATTACATAAATTATAAAATAATTTTATTACATCATAAGGGACAATAAACGTCATCAAAGTTTTTGAATCTTTACAATCTGCAATTTACATCTCCACCAATTTTCAGGGCATGGGCAGTAGGGCGCCTAAGGTTGGCATTCAACATTTTTTAAAAAAATAATTGATAGCATTGTTGATGCTTAAAATTTACATGAAATAACTTTTTTTAAACTCTCGATGCTTACCATTGTTAATTAGAAGGGTGTGTTAAATAATTAACATAAAGCATTTCTATTGTTTGGGATGCGGTAAAAAATCCTAATCTTAACGTGGCAAGATCTGGAACTGTATGATCATTAGAAAAGATGAATGAATTCACCTTGGATGACCTGCAAAATATGCAAGGAGGATTCTCCCCATCACCCCTCCGGTGTGATAATTAGTATTTTGGAGAAAAGTAGGGAGAGAATATATAATTGGAGAAACTTAATGAATAATGAATGAATAATATGTTATCAAAAGAGCTGTATTTATAGGGCTGAAAAAAAAGCCCATAACCTTCTTTAATTGAAGAATGAGTCTTTTTGATATAAACTTACCTTTTAAGGGGAATTCTATCTTTACAAGAATAGAGTTCCCCTTTTTTAGGAGGTTTCCTCATAAGATACGTCTTGTTATTGGGGCCGAAGAAGGAGGTCCATGAATGAAGCCCATTAATGAAGAAGGTTCGAAGTCCTATCTATGCTGGGCTTCTAAGCATAATGTGTTCGGGACAGGCTGACGGTATAATCCGACCATATTATCAGGACGGGCCGATCTGCTTTCATTCCGAATACTCTGCCTATTTCAGGACGACTTAAAATTCCCATGATCATTGGCCTCCATGCATCAAGGATTGGTAATTGATACATTTAACCTCTAACAGTTGCCATATTTATTAATGACGTGTTTTACCAACTGTTATCTTTTTTATCAATGCAATGTGGTTAACTGTGTCCAACCAGATTACGACCACGTATCCAAAGTGAGAGGGGGAGATTCAAAAATTCTCCTGCCATTTTTACCTATATATTTGTGGTCCCTATCTTCTCATTCTTTTTACTTTGGACTTTTGTGAGAAACCAGAGAACTTCTCAAGCGTTTAGCATGATCTAACCTCCAAAGAACATTACCTTTAGGTAAACTCGGCCCCACCCATCCTTTTTTAATTCTGTAATTTACTCTTAGGAAACATGGTAAGGCAAGTGAATATAACTGACCTTAGGGAAGTAGAAAACTTGGACGAGGCTCTAGATGTCGAGCCAATAGGATTTTACCAACCCCTGCCGCCGTCTTGGGGTGAAGAGTCGAGTGACGAAGAGGAATTGGACGATAATCCCGAACTTAATGAGGGACCGGGTTCTCTTGACCTAGAGTTGCCTACATTTAACAGTAGGATGTAAGGACATATGGTTGAGCCGAACGTAAGGAAGTTCAGCCTCTCTGATAAGTATATTGCTCTGGTTCCCGAGAACGATGATATTTCTTATCATATCCGGGAAGGGGAAACGGTAGTTTTTCATGAATCTTTAGTGGCCGGCCTTAGGTTTTCCCTACACCATTTTTTTTGTAGACTTCCTGTTTACTACAAGCATTCTTCCCGGACAGCTTTCTCCAAATGGGTGGAGGATATTAGTTTATTTTTTTGTTTTGTGTAGGAGCCTAGGGATCGATCTGACCGTGAACCTTTGTAAATGCCTTTTGGATTTGAAGTTTTTACCTTGATGTAACTATTTTGTCTATATATGTGGGAAGGGGAGGTTTGAGGTGCCTTGGGTCCCTTCCTCTTTGAAATACTGGAAAGAAAGATTCTTTTATATTAAGCCCCGGGATGATAAGAATATATTTTGGCCAACCTTTAGGAGACCGAAGGTAGATAACTTTAATAGGATGGGTAATATAGGGGAGGAGGAGATGGCCGACTACTAGCCAATGCCATAAGGGTTTGTGATTTTGGACTTTCAGCCGAGGAGGCTTCAGATCTAAATACAAACGAGATCTTAGGTCAGGCTGGTCTAGACTTGGAGCCCGGTAGGCCTCGGCCTTGTAAATTAAGTAATATTTGTTTTATCCTCCTGTAATGACATGTAGTCTTTGATTTTTTCTTTGCACTCAATTGATTTTGCTTGACCTCTGTAGGGATGGCTTTTGATGGATGTTAACTTTGTATAAGTTGGCATTTTTTATTTTTATGTAATTTAAGTAAAGTTGATATAATTACTAAATACGTGTATTTAGTAATTTAGTAACCTTAATTAAATTGTGTAAATATTTTTTTGAAAACAATGTCTCCTATTTTTGTGCCAATCATTTTTGAAAGATATTAATGAATCAAGAAATATTGATTTGATTAGATCATGAACTCGAAATCTTGATCTCGATATTTTGAACACTTATGGTAAATTTCTTGATGATCTATTTATGAGTAATCTTGGCATTCAAGCTTATTCTTGATATGGCCAAGAATATTCAAACATATTTTTGCATATGGCAAGATCGTCATCTTGATAGGACCGAGCATATTCAAGCTTATCTACATGTGATAAGATTGTTTCTTGAATGGCCGAAAATCTTGACTGTAAAGATTTTTGATTTGGCTGAAAATATGATTCCTATTCTTGGTTTATCTTTAATTTACTTGATTGGTAAATGATTAACTTACGGTAAGATCCTTCATGATTTTTCTCTATCTTGATTTATGGTATGATTTATTCAAGAATAATTATCTTACCTTCCTCTAATTATCTCTGCTGTATTTTACAGGTAATAGAGATCTTTTGCAATAAGGAAACTTGGAAAACAAGTAACTTAATTGCATTTAAATAGAAGAAAACGGGGCATTTTCTTTAAGACGTGTCAAAATTCGTGTGGTTCTTAAACATACACGTCCACTACATTTTGTCTTGTTGGTTCTCCGGGAGGAGATTATCAATCACTTAGAGAAGAAACGTATTTCAGCGTGTAGATCAAACGGGAGGTTTGGATCGAGATCGAACGGGAGTTCGTGTTGCTAAAGATTGTTGGAGATTCAAAGAAAACTACTGAAGAGTGGTGGGACGCCAGCTCGTATTACATGCCATAGAAGGATCAGGGAGTGATCTATTTCTTGGATGTTTGATAAGTCTATGCGTAGATTTATCCTGTAGTTTAGATTGATCTTTATAAACTCTTTTCTTATATAGTGATTGGTTTTTGTCTGCAGGATGCGGGCCGTGGATTTTTCGTGTTAGGACTTTTTCCACGTTAAGCTCAAATTATTGTGTTCTTGTCTATTTACAATTCTGCACAATTTATTCTGTCCATTCACATTTTACTATCCAGACAAATCTGTATCAGCAAGATTCATCTGGTATTGCGCTAAAACATATCTTAACGATTTACTGATAATTGATTGCTGTCCAGACTTATCTGTGACAGTCTGTTCATAAAATTTAGACAACTTTAGATTTTCAATTGGTATCAAAGCGGGTTCACTTCTAGAAAGTGAGATCCGGTTGTCTAAAATGGAAAATTCTACATCTCTTAGGCTACCTGTGTTTAGGCTTGGGCGTTTACTGGTTCGGTTCGGTTATTAAAGGAACTGAAACTGAACCGAAACCTTTGGTTCGGTTCCTTCAAAGACAAGAACCGAACGGTTTCATTTTCGGTTCGATTTTCGGTTATCTTTCGATTTTTGTTCGGTTCCAATTAAAAAAATTAAATTTCATGCAAATACCAAAAAAATCTAAATGTTTGCAAAAATTAAAGGTAAATATAACCAAATAAGCTTCAAATTAAAATTTAACTCCAAATTCATGTAAAATATACCGAGAATGTGAATTTTAGAATCTTGATGGTTAAAACATTTTTTCTACTCTACAATCATTCTTATTTGAAAAGAAATCAAATCGTGGAAGCAAGAACTTTTGAATCACAGTAAAAGTAAATTCCACAAAATAATAATACTATAATAGTGTATAAATGACTTAAGAGTAATTACTATATTCCATAATAATAGTGTATCAAATAGACAAAATTTCATACACTGTCTAAGTGTATATACATTAAAATGTGGTTCTACTTGGAAAAGATTGTGAGTCATGAATTTCTAATTAAAATACCTTACTAATCTGAACAACATTTCTCGAATGGAAAGATTGTGAGTAAATTTACACTCCTCTAATCCACTGTCTACAATTAAAGCGTGAGTATAAAGAAAGCTACCACCCCGGGCTTCTTGAGAAGTATTCTGAAGAGGTCTCGCTCGAGCACGGGGAAGACCATTTTCTAAATGCGGCAGTTAAGGTAATTTTACGACCGTTATTTGTTCTTTGTGACGACCACCTTAATTTTCGTAGAAATAACACAAGTTTTTATCTCGACCAGCTGATAAGCATTGGCCGAGGTCTCTTTACTCAAGGTGTTTGATGAGATCCCGGTCGGGGAATCTCATCGAACAACGCGGAATAACGAAATTAAAACCTAGAAAAGATCTAGATCAGATTTAAACACGAAATTAAACTACTGGAAAGATAAAATTGACGATAGGACCTTGACCCAAGATTCACGACGCAAGAAATTGACGATGCGGAATCGAGATCCAAGGTTTTTGAAACACCACAAGGACTTGTCAATTTCCTTGATAAGACTCTAATTGGAAATGCCACAAATATTCTCGCGAATATTTGATAAGTTCAACGCCACAAATATTTCACAATATTTGATAAGTTGGATTTGTTCTCGAAGAACACAAAAGGGACTCCTCAACCTTTTAATTGGAGAAAACTCTCTCAAATAATATTAATTTCAAACTCAAACTTAACTGTTTTTTTACAATCATGGAAAAGAATATATATAAGCAAAATAACCTAGCATCTAATTTACTAAAAATAGAATTCTAATTAGACTAAAATTCTAAAATAGGAAAATAACCCAAAAATCAAAAGGAAATAAAATAATTGGAAAATCTGGCCCGCTCCTCATTTACGGCCGTGAGGAACTCTCTTACGGCCGTAATGGCCTCTCTGATCAAAAATCTGATTTATTAGTTACGGCCATAACTTTCAGACTTACGGCCGTAAGCCTGGTTCTGCTGAAATTCTGCCTTTTCCCTCGATAGTTGATTACGGCCGTGACAATAGCTTTTACGGCCGTGATTATATGAGTTACGGACGTGAATGATTTCCATTATGGTCGTAATGCCTTTTTTGCATAAACAATTTCGTGTACTCGGCTCGGCTTGATTCTTTCGTCTTCTCGGCTCGATCCCAACACGGAACTTGCTCCGTTTTGCACGTAGATCATTGTCATATTTCCGATGGATCGACTTCGCCCTTCGATGCCTGGTCCGGATCACATCAGTGTTAAGCGAGGAGAGACATCAAGTCAGGTCGTACACTCAGTGCAGTATGAGGCTACTCGGGCCAACAATGCTGAGGAGAAACTTGCCCGGGTTGAGACTGATTTTGCCCTAATGACGCAAGAGAGGGACCTTGTGAGGGAGGAGAATCGGAAGCTGGCTGAGGACCTTCGTCAAGCCCTAAAGGAGATCGGTGTTGCCAAGGTCGAGGAGGTCGAGGCCTTCAAAAAATTTGAGGAGTATGATTTGGCCTTGGGAACTTATGCCTTGGAGTCCTACGCCCAAGGGATGAGACAAGCTCGGACCTGGATACGAGTTCATGTCCCCGACCTGGACACGAGTCCTCTGTCTCAGTTTCCTTTGGGAGCCGAAGGTCTTGACCTGACACCCTTCCTTGAGGAAGATGACGAGGAGGCTGCTTCGGATGGAGGTGCCAGTGACCGTGACTCCAAGCAATAAGGCCATTTTCCTTGTGTAGTTTTATTTTATATTTTGTAAAGAGCCCGGGGTATGCCCCGAGTATTTTTTGTAACAAAAAATTGATATGAATGAAACTGCACATTTTTGCTATTATTCGAGCTTTTTACTTATGTTTTTTATGTAGACTGTTTATAAAGGTCTGGCATTTATCTCGACCTTGTCATTTTCTTCATGAAGGTGCTAGAATTGTGAAATAATTTGTAACGTCTTGCCATTAGACATTGTAAATTATTCGTGGAAGAATAATTTGTAACGTCTTGCCATGAGACATTGTAAATTATTTGTTGGGAAATAATTTGTAACGCCTTGCAATGAGATATTGTAAATTATTCGTGGAAGAATAATTTGTAACGTTATGTCATGAGACGTTGTAAATTATTTGTTGGGAAGTAACTTGTAAAATCATTTGGGTGACCTTGTAAGTTATTCCAGTATCTTGTCTTCTGGTGCTCCTTCTTCGGAAGAAATATTTTTATTAAAGGGGATTTAACGATGGCCTCGTTAAAACCTTATCCAGAAAAATCCAGTGGGAAAAAATCTGGATAAAGAAAAAGAGTACTCGTCCCTGACACTGAAAGAAAGTATGATGGGTGCACAGACCCGACCTTACTAAAAATTGTTGATGGACGTGCAAGTTCGAACATAATTAAAAGAAAAAAATGGGTTCGCAAACCCGACTCTTCTACAGCTACACGACCTTGTTATTAATGGGGATGTGACTACTTGTAGTAAGGCTTCAAATTCTCCACATTCCATTGTCAAGGAAGAGGCTTTGAATCCATTGTATGGAGGCAGTACGAGCCCTTTCCCACTTTTCGGATGACTTCGTATGGTCCTTCCCAAATAGGTCCAAGTTTCCCAGGTTGATGACCGGCGGTGTAACGACCCGGGTCCCACTTAACGGGCTGTCCCGGCCGTTAAATGACGGCGTACTGTCCCCACTGTACCAACATGAATCTTTTTCAGCATGCTTTGTCCTCACTCGCACGCTCCCCGAGAAACTTCCCAGGAGGTCACCCATCCCAGAATTACTCCAAGTCAAGCACGCTTAACTTTAGAGTTTCTAACGATGGACTTCCGGAAAAGAAGGTGCACCTTGTTGGTATGAGTAGTACCTATCAATTTTCTTAACCTTTCTTAGTCGGGGTATTACAGGCGGCCTCACTTCGAAGGAGGACAAGATCTCCCATTCTGAATTCTCTCTTCTTCACTCGGATATTAAACTTCTTGGTCATGGCCTGTTGATATGCAGCTATTCTCAATGCAGCATTTTTCCTCACTTCTTCCAGAAGATCCAGACTTTCTCTCTGTCCTTCAATCTGGTCGGGTGATTCTGTAGTCATTGCACGTAAGCTGAGAATTGTTATTTCTACTGGAATAGCCGCTTCCATCCCAAAGGCTAGTATGAATGGAGTTTCCCCTGTTGCGATTTTGAATGTTGTTTGGTTCGTCCAAAGTATTTCTGGAAGTATATCGGGCCAATCACCATTGGCACTGTCAAGGCGAGTCCTCAAGTCTTGCAAGATGAGCCTGTTTGTAACTTCAACTAATCCATTACTTTGCGGGTGCGAAAAAGAAGTTAACTTGTGTTCTATTCCCAGATTATTGCAGAATTGTTTGAAGGCTTGGCACTTGAACTGACGCCCATTATCAGTGATTAATGTTTTAGGAAGACCAAAACAGCAGATAATTAACTTCCAAACAAATGCCTCCAACTTTTGTTCTGTGATTAGGGCAAGAGGTTCTGCTTCCACCCATTTTGTGAAGTATTCCACAACCACTGCCAGGAACTTGACCTGACCACGAGATATGGGGAACGGCCTAGGTATGTCAATTCCCCACTGTGTAAAGGGGTATGGGCACATAATTGAAGTTAGTTCTTCTGTCGGTTGAAGTAGTCGGGCTGCAAACCTTTGACACTTATCACAGGTTTTTACATAGCAGAGTGTGTTCTTCTTCATGGTTGGCCAATAGTACCCATATCGCATTAACTTCATAACCAGTGCCCTTGCTCCCTGGTATCCTCCACAGATTCCTTCATGAACCTCGGACATAGCAAGGGTTGCTTCTCTCGGAGTTAGGCATCGAAGGTAAGGAAGTGTAAAACTTCGACGGAACAAGGTATTCTATAATATGGTATACCTCGGGGCCCTTGCTTTGACTTTTCTTGCTTCTGCTTTGTCAACTGGAAACTTTCTTGATGTTAAATATTCAACGATTGGATCCATCCAACTAGGCTCATGATCTTAAATATCCATGACATCGGGTTGCTGTGTGATGCTGGGCTAATGAAGAGTTCGCATGAATACAGTTCTCACAAAGTGGTCAAGATTGGAAAAAGTTAGTCTTGACAGAGCATCCGCTTTGTGATTGGTGGACCTTGGAATTTTATCTATGCGACAAGACTTGAACTTCGTCCAAAACCATCATTCTGTAAGATGACATTTTTTTCATCTTTTACTTCAAAAGTGCCGTTCACCTGCTCTACCACCAATTGTGAATCGCTCAAGACTTTGACATGCTTGACCCTTAGATGTTGAGCTGCTTGAAGTACAGCGATAACGACCTCATACTCTGCATCATTATTAGTTGCTAGGAAGTCAAACCTTATTGCGCACTGAATTTCCATTGTTCCATCATCCTTTTTAGTATGATTCCGGCCCTCGAGCCTGCGGAATTCGATGCTCCATCAACCTGCAAAGTCCATGTAGCCTCTTTCGTGTCATGACCTGTTGGCCCTTGAGGTCTTGGGGCGAGTTTGACGATGAAGTCTGGCAAGACCTGTGCCTTTATAGAAGGTCGGAATTTGAATTCAATGTCATGGTCTCCAAGCTCGATTAACCATTTGAGTAGACGATCAGAGACATTTTGTTTTTGCAAGATCTATTTTAAGGGCTGACTTGAGAGGACTGTTATAGCATGTGCTTGGAAATAAGGTCTTAACTTTTTGGCTGTTGTGACCAAGGAAAGTACAAGTTGTTCTACCAGTGTATATCGGGTTTCTGCGTCCAACATCATCTTGCTAACATATTATACGGGTTTTTGAGCTTTCCCTTCCTCTTTGACTAAAACGGCGTTTACAGAATGATCTGAAACTAGTAGATACAAGAACATATTGTCTCCCAAATATGGTTTTACCAATATTGGAGGAGTTCCCAAGTATTCCTTCAATTTCCTGAAGGAGATCTAGCACTCTTCATCCTATCTGAAATCCTTGTTTCCTCTGAGACTCTTGAAGAAGGGAAAACATTTATCTGCTTCCCTTGACATAAAACGGCCCAATGCTGCTACTCTTCCCATAAGATTATGTACTTTCCTAATGTTCCTAGAAGGTTCCATTGATGTAAGGGCCACAGTTTTATCTGGGTTAATTTCAATGCCTCACTGGGTAATCATGAATCCCAAAAATTTTCCCGAGCTTACTCCGAAGGCACACTTGGCGGATTCAGTTTCATCCGATGTTGTCTGAGTGTACAAAATATGTCTTCCAAATTCAGCTATGTGGTCTTCCTTTCTCAAGCTCTTGACAACCATCTCATCGACATAAACTTCGATGTCCAGCCCGATGTGTTAGCTCCAGCATTCTTCAATCCAAAGGGCATGACTTTGTAACAATATATTCCTACGTCAGCCATAAAGGACGTTTTCTCCTGATCTTCCTGTGCCATTTGAATTTGATGATACCCCGAGAATGCATCGAAGAAGCTGTAAAGTTCAGAACCTGATGTAGAATCCACCAATCTGTCGATTCGGGGAAGAGGATAATTGTCTTTTGGACATGCTTTGTTTAAATCAGTAAAGTCTATGCAGACTCGCCACTTCCCATTTGGCTTCTTAACCAATACCACGTTGGCGAGCCATTCTGGATACTTTACTTCCTTGATGAATCCTAGTTTCAGAAGCTTATCTATTTTCTCCTTTATTATTTGCCTTCTTTCTGTGGCAAACTGCCTTCTTCATTGTTTTACAGGCTTCTTGTCGGGCATGACGTTAAGTCTGGGTTCAACAAGTGCGGGGTCGATCCCGGGCATATCTTGTGCACTCCATGCAAATATGTCGATATTTCTCTTTAAACATTGCGACAGTTCTTCCTTCATTAATTTGGGGAGTTCTTTTCCAATCGTGAAACTCTTTCCTTCTGAAGTTTGAATTTCTTCCAATTCTTCTAATGGTGACATGCATTCTTCTATAGGAAGTTCAATTGACATCAGATCTATTTTACCCTTTCCAATATAGTTGATATAGCAACTTCTGTCCATTGATTGATTTCCCTGTACTGTTGCTATGCCTGCAGAAGTCGGGAACTTGATTGCCAGGTGATATGTTGATACTATTGCTTTTAAGCTGTTTAGGAATGATCTTTCCAAGATAGCATTGAAGGCCATAGGGGTCTTCATGACCTGAAACTGAGTCATCTTTGTTACCAACTTTTCTTCTAATCAGTGTGAAGTAGGAAGGTCAATTAGGCCTTCGGGTTTCACTGTTCCCCCCACCGAAGCCAATTAGCGAGTAATGACCTGTCGAAGCCGATCCTTGGGGAGTTGCATATTGTTGAAGGCTTCCAAAGAAAGGAAATTAATTGTACTTCCATTATCAGCAAGCACCCTTCTCACGTCAAAATTTGTAATTGTGGCACTGATGACAACGGTATCGTCATGGGGATATGAAATTCCTTCCATATCAGTGTTACTGAAGCTGATGCTGTTTAAAATTTCATGGTCATGACTTCCCGACCTTTCATCCTGATAACCCAAAGCCCGGGCAAAATTTTTGCTTGTGTTATTTGAATAGCCCCCAGAACCTATTCCTCCGATGATAAAGTTATGGTTCCAGCGGATCTATTCTTCTCTTCCCCCTTTCCCTGATCTTTATCATCCTTCTTTATGTAATGTCCCAGGAATCCTGTTTTTATGAGGGCGTCTATCTCCTGTTTTAGTGTTCTACACTCATCAGTGGTATGACCAGGGCTTTTGTGGAAGTCACAATACTTATGATGATTCTTCTCGTCGATCTTCACTTTGATAGGTTTTAGTCAGCGCAAATCTTGGCAACTTTTGATCTCCATGAGAATGTGAGATCGAGGCGCATTTAGTGGAGTTAAGTTCTGATGCCCATAACTGCTTCCCTTTGTGTTGGACCGGGAAGAATTCCTTCCATCTTCTTGCCTTGATCTCTTATTCCCCTGCTTGACTGGTTCTGAAGGCTATACTATTGCTCTGTGAACTTGATCCTGTGCCCTAACCGACAACTTTGTCTCTTCCTTATTTATGTACTTTTCAGCCCTTCTGAGAAGTTCTATTACGTTTGTAGGTGGATTCTTAGATAAGACATTCTGAATTCCGAACCTTGGGTGGCTAAGGTCAGGGCTGAAGTGGCCGATGATATTTGAAGATCTGGAATTTGAAGTCTTTCGATGTTAAAACGGGTCATGAATTCCCGCAGTGTTTCATTTTCCCTTGTCTCAACTGCATAAGCGAAGCGGCTGTTTTCTTGATCCTCTTGCTACTTGCAAAGAAAGTCGTGAACTTTTCTGTAAGGTCAGCGAAGGAAGAGATTGATCCTGATGGTATTGTTGAAAACCAATCTCGGGCTGAGTTGGTTAAGATTTTCGGGAAGGCCTTACATAAAATCTAATCAGGAGCATTCTGCATGTCCATGACATCAGTGTAGGTATTCAAGTGATTGTTAGGATCTATTGTTCCATCATATTCCTTTATCCGAGGGTATTTCAATCTTTCTGGTAACGGGAATGACGTTATTTCAGGAGTAAAAGGGGTTATTCTTGTGAAAGAGGCCTGACCTTGTGTGTTTTGCCTTATCCCATCTGCAATTCCTTCCTGAATAATTCTTGAAATTTCCCATTGCGTTAAGTTGGCAGATGCCTCAGTTATGGGATGGGCACCCCCGACTCCCGGGGAATTGTCATCTACAAGATTAACCGGCCTGGGGATCTTCCCTGGGAATCGTAACTTGGAGTGTTCAGATCAAGTGGTACTTGGCGATTATTCTGTTGCTGGAGAGATTTCACGGAGTTGCTGTTGGAGTTTGTTGAAATCTTCTCGACTAACTGGTTCATTGTCTGGCATGATTTCTGGGTCTTGTTCTTCTCCAACATCTTCAAGAGGTGGAGGATTCTCCCCTTCAGCCGTGGTATTAGCTGGAAGGGGATGTCCGCTGGATGCGAAGGGACGAGTTTGACATCTATTAACCATGGCTGATTGTATCTTTTCCCACAGACGGCACCAATTGATGCGGTAAAAAATCCTAACCTTAACGTGGCAAGATCTGGAACTACGTGATCATTGGAAAAGATGAATTAATTCGTCTTGGATGACCTGCAAAAAATGTAAGGATGATTATCTCCATCGCCTCTCCGGTGTGAGAATTAGTATTCTAGAGAAAAGTAGGGATATAATATATAACTGGAGAAACTTAATGAATAGTAAATGAATAATATGTGATCAAAAGAGCTGTATTTATAGGGATGAATAAAAAAGCCTATAACCTTATTTAATTGAAGAATGAGTATTTTTTATATAAACTTACATTTTAAGGGGAATTCTATCCTTACAAGAATAGAGTTCCCCTTTTTTAGGAGGTTTTCTCATAAGATACGTCTTGTTATGGGGGTCCAAGAAGGAGGTCCATGAATGAAGTCCATTAATGAAGAAGGTTCGAAGTCCTATCTACGCTGGCCTTCTAAGCGTAATGCTGCCGGGACAAGCCGACCATATATTTTATCATCAATGAGATTTTTTTTTATGAGGTTGGGAGTACTCGACCTTTGTGGTGAGGCAAGCCCAGGCATTTAGATCGTCCTTAAAGACAAATGGATCGGAGATCGGGCAATATCAAGTCGGGCACATAAGCCGACCATATTATCAGGACGGGCCGATCTGCTTTCATTCCGAATACCCGCCTTATTTTAGGACGACTTAAAATTCCATGATCAGTTTGTATTCATAAATTCTTTCTATGGTTTCACTTTTGACATTTGGACACTCAGATCGATCTCGTTCTAATTCTTTTTGTGCATCATGAAAAATAAAATCTTGCTCTTAAATTTTAAATAAAAAAAAAGTTATCAAAATGACCAAAACAAAAAAAATAAATAAAACAAGACATCAAAAGAAGAAAAGAAAAAACAGTTCTTCTGCATTGATATTTTTTGGAACATGGTAAATAGAGCTAACATGGCGGTACGCTATTGGGTAATGAAGATGGGTGATGAAGAGGTGAATTATGTATTTCATTACACAGATACATTTTCTTCATCCAACCAAGAAGTGTCGATTGATAATATCTCATTTTCATGTCAAAAAAAAAAATATCTACATAAAAATTATTGAGGGAAAAAAAATCACCTTCGCCAAACCCCACATGTCATTCCTCTAAACCAGAAAAAGTATCTCTGAAATTTTCTTGATTTCCATATACGTGGATAGAATTATGAATTATAAATGATTATTTCTATGAAAGTCCAATATACCGCTCTGCGGCTCATTATTTCAATTTAAATTGATTTATTTGAGTTTTTTAGATAAAATGTGTGGTGAAAATTGAAAATTGAAAAAAAAAATATATATGATTAAAAAGTGATTTAGAAAATAGTGTAATTTAAATTCTTCCACACCTACTATGAAGTAGATAAGATGATAGATCATATGTCAAGGACCATAATCCAACTTATACTTAGCACTTGTTTGAGATTCATTATTAAAATAATGTGATTTATAGTAGTAAATTTTTTGAGAATGTGAGATTAAAAAGTAAGGAACTTTTTTGGATTTAGATGTAAATTATTGTTATTATTATTTTTTTTAGAATGTATAATTGAAAATGAGTTTTTAGGGGGGAAAAAATTATAAATAATGGTTATCAGACATGGACTTATTGAATATTGATCTTTGAACATTTACTTTTAAGTCGAAAATTACTTATTTTGAAAGCAACAGTTATGTCATCACTATAGAATGTGCACACACCAACAAAAGTAAACAAACCTTGATCAATTTTCACCGCGTTTGATCAATTTTATTATTATTAGTTGACTTATTTTTTAGAAATTAATATTATTATTATTAAATATAAATGTGTTAAAAAAAACATTGACTGAAATTGCTAAATTTTGTTTTATTTACCTTGAAAAATTATGCAAATCAAACAATAAAATTTAGAAAATCTCTCACTTTTTCCATCAAGAAAATTAAATCAATTAAACATATTAAACTTTCAATTTTCAGGAAAATAAATTCACAGGAATTCAATTCTCCGGAATTTAATTTTCTTTCCACCCAAATTCCACCGTCGCTATTAAACGGACTCATACAATTTTTAATACCAATTTTTAGTCATACACATTTTTTGAAATTAGTATTTTTTTAGGCTCTGTTCGACTACAACAATGAAATTGAAAAAAACACAATTTAATTTACATAATTTTTCATACCACTTTTTAACTATACATATTTTTTCTCTCCAATTTTTAACTCTGTATTTTATTTAGAAAACACAAATAAATTAATAAAATAACTTCAATTTCCTTGTACAAACCGTTGAACAGGGCCTTAATCACAAAAAAATATCAAACATTCCAAAATAAAGACGGCTGGTAGGCACCGAATACACTGTAATTAATTTTCTTTACGATTCTAGTGACAGTTGTCCAGCTAAAATTCTCTAATGCTGAAAGTTCGTATTAGAAAAGTCAAACGAGATATAATTAATAATAAAATCAGAGCTGTGTCATATATATATCTATGGTGACAAAAGATCTCACGAGGCATTGGGCGCCTTAAATTAGCTCGTGGTAAGTGTACTTCACGCTTCATGTGTTTGATTGCAAAGGTAAAAAATAGGTGAAAAAAAAAATATTTTTTAAGGAATTGATTTTATTTGAAAATTATTTTTGTGAAAAATATCAATTAAAGTATTTGATTAATTTAAATTTCTATATAAAAAAAACGAAATATTTTCTAAGTGTTGTTGCTTGATTTGTTGAACAATTACCTCAAATTATTAAAAGTTAAAGAACTTAAATTTTAATGAGAGAAAAAAGTTTATAATTCAACTTCTTGTGAATCTCGAATATGGAATGGACAGGATTGATGTCGTTCCCGCGTCGAGCAGAGTATCCTGCTCGTCATAGGCAGGTGATGGTGGGCCCCACCTCCGACGGTAGGTGGGGCCCACTATAACCTGTATGTGACGCCGATGAGGGTAGGATACTCCTACGCGTAACGGGCGGGTAGGAGATCAAAAATCATGGAATGGATTAATCCTAGTTGAATTGAATGATACGTTCCTCTATGCTTGAGTGTCCTCGTAGAGTTAGAACGTGAGGTAGTCAATTGTTTGACTTTGAAGTGCTTTCCTATAATGATACATGTCTAGTGAATTAAAAGCTAAGGTAACCTCTATTAGTTAGAAAAGCAATTGGCCAATCAAAGAAGTCTCTATGCGGAATTGTCTCCTGCCATGACGTGAATTTCATGAGAAATATACAGAATATATTTTTATAAATTCACGTATTATTGTTTTTTGTTAGAGAGTTTTGTGAAGAAAAAATATAGTCAAACATCTTGATTTTTCTTGATTTCGTAGTAAAATTTTGTTATTTTTCCTACAATACTTGGGGGTTTGGTGAGTGTAAAGTTTATATAATTATAACAATTTATTATATAGTGAAAACTTTTGACAGTTCGTAAATTTTATGTTGTTATTTTATTTCTGTTAGTTCAATTAGTTCTTGAATATCAATGTTCTTGTGGGGTTAATTAGAGAGGGAATTGATGTTTAATTCCTAACAGTGAAGTCGTAGCCAGGGAAATCGAAGTCTAATTCCCAACAAGTGGTATCAAAGTATCAGGTGGTTCGAAGATTTTTTTGAAGCAAAAGAAATGTCTATCAAGTAGACGTGGAGAAATTTGTTGGGAGGATCAATTTTGGCTTGTGGCAAGCACATGTTAGGGATATATTGATTCAGACTGGACTACATAAAGCTTTGAAGGGAAAACCAACCTCGAGTTCTGACAAAAGTCGAATCCAGCAAGACTGATGAAGATTGAGAAGATTTGGATTTGAAAGATGGTAGCATGGTATAAATTTGTTTAACCAAGAATGTTCCTATAAATATTCATGGGATATCTGCTGTGAAAGAATTGTAGGAAAAATAGGAAGAGTTGTATCAGAAAATGTTTTCAAACCCGGCCCGAGCATCGACCCGGCCGAGAGATTGAGTCAAGGGTCAGAGGGTCACCCGGAGTCGACCCGAGCATTAATTAATATTAAAAAAAATATTAAAAAATTCAAAAAATAAAAAAAATAAAAATATATAAAACTTGGGATCGGGTTGAGCAGGTTTGACCCAACTGAGTTTTTAATGTGACTCGGCTCGATTTTTGGGCCGGGTCGACCCGACGAGGGAAGGCCGGGCTTGACAACATTGATATCAGACTAAGAGCTTGACAAATTGGTTGTATCGGAGGAACTGTTTCATTCATTGAGAATGAGCACATGTACAAAAATCTCAAACCATCTTAGTGTACTTAATGGTATTGTTTCTGAACTGGAATATATTGAAGTTAAAATTGACGATGAGCAATGACGGAGGCAATTCAGGACCAGTGGAGGTCCACACCTCCACTGAAATTTTTTGGAAATTTTTTTTTTTTTTTATTAATTTGAGAGTAAGGAATCAGTGTTAAAGAGAAAATCGGTGACTATATATCTTCATTACTGTTAAAGAGAGAACCAGTGACTATATATCTTTTTCTTTCAATTTTTTACTTGTAATTATTTAATATCGGAAAGAACAAGTTGATTTCCGCCTCTTCAATTCGGATGGAGGATGTTACTTTTTCAGCATTTCACCGAAAAATTTAAAAGATAGTTGTTTCTTATAGTTACCATAAAAAGAGTACATGAGTTAGATTTCATAGTTACAGATTAGCTGTGTTAATTTTTATTCCTTTGTCTTTGTGAAATCATGAGTTAACATAGAATGAAAAAAGTTAAAATTTAAGTTGAACTATTTTGCAAGTTTAGTAATCTTTTCATGCGTTCATTTTTCTCTGTGTATCATATAACTTGGCATAATGGATAATATATATTGAGTTATCTCCTTCTTGGAATTGTAGTGGATCGTTTTGGATTTGATTTCTAGTTCGATTTTTGGTGTTGATTTCTCAATTGAATGTTTTCTCTTGATCTTTAAATTTGATGAAGGAAACAGAAGTGTACAAAATCGTTATTTATGAATTATGATGTTAGATTTGAAGAACTCGTTTTTTTATATATCATTATATATGACTGTCCATATATTCGATTTAGTACTCAAAATCGTCGTTTCAATAATTCTTATTCAAAGAAATTCAGGGGCGGACCCTGAGAGGGAGCCTCTCCCCCCACAGTTTGAAAATTTTGGCCCACACTTTTATCAACATCCTGGCTTCATCCTTAATGATGAGGATAAATCATTAAGACTCATCTGAACTCTTTCATCCACGTTTGAGCACATCAAGTTGATTTTAATGTATGAGAGGGAAATAGTGGATTTTTAGAAGTTAAAAATAAGTTGATTAGGTTGTAGTGACAATTCATCTTAAAATATTTTGCTTGTTACTGAGAAGTGGAAGAGAGGTAACTTCATGAAGAAGAAGAAGAAGAAGAAGAAGAAGAAGAAGATAATGTGTTGGAACTGTGGGGAATCTGGTCATGTGAGAAGAAATTGTCGAAAAGGTGGAGCAGACTCAGCTAGCTACTCGGAAGTGGACAATGCAACTCTCTTGGTGAAGAGTGGTGATGATGTACTTTAATAAGATGGGACTTCATTAAGGCATGAAGCAAGTTGCCATGATAGTTGATGTGTTCTTACTAGCTGCTACATGTGCTTGCACACTGGCATTGTTTTGGCATTTATGTAAGGTGTGTGGTGAAATTGATTTCGATGTCTGATGAGTTCTCTGGGAAAGCCAAAAATTGAGAGTTGCACCATAATTTTTCAACAATGCTATTTCTCCATGGGCTACCTAAAAGTTCGGAGTTCGTTGATAATTCTGAGTGATTATACTCATATGGTGGAGTATGTTAATTCTCTGGTTTGAAAATTGTGACCATCAAAGTGTGTCAAAAGCTTACCTATTTTTCAAAGTATTATGAACAAAGGATATAATATATTTTTGGCTCATTTTCGGCAAGGTGGAGATTGTTTTGTAATTGGCTCAAATTGCAAAAAATTAAAGGACTTAAATTGTAATGGGAGAAAAAAGTTTGTAATTCAACTTCCTGTCAATCTTGGATATGGAATGGATTAATCCTAGTTGAACTGAATTATGCTTTCCTCTCTGCTTGAGTGTCCTCATAGAGTTAGATCGTGAGTAATCAATTGTGCGGATCCGATCCACCCCACCCCGAAAACATTTCAGCCGATCCGGATTCGTCTCGGGATCCTTCATTTTTTGGGTCGGGTCGGGTCGGGGGAGGATCGGCCCCCCGATCCTCGATAATTTTTTTATACATAATTTAAACTAAATCTTTTTTAAAAAATTAAAAAATTATTTTTTTATTAATTTTCATTTTTTTTTAATTAAATGGGGCGGATCTGTCCTGATTCGCTTCGCTGATCCGCGAATGGGCATTTTTTGGGATCGGCGGAGCGAATCGAATTATTTTGCTATCTCTATAATTGTTGGGCTTGGAAGTGCTTTCCTATAATGATACGTGTCCCAATGAGTTAAAAGCTAACGTAGCCTCTGTTAGTTAGAAAAGCAATTGGTCAATCAAAGAACTCTCCATACTGAATTGTCTCTTGCCATGATGGGAGTTTAATAAGAAATATACGGAATATATTTTTATTGAGTAATTGGCACAATTGGTCCTTACCATTCACACTTCTTGTGAAATTCGTCCCAACGTTTGATTTTTGGCAAATTCACTATTACCTTCACATTTTCTTGTTAAAAACGTCCTTACCATTTAATTCCATCCAAAAATTCGTTAGTTAACTCAAAAATCACTTATTGACTATTTTAATAAAGTACAAACAAGTTATTTCCTATTATTTAATTTAACATGATGTAAAAGAAAGAAAAAAAAAAACGAACAAACAAACAAACAAAAAATTTAAGTTCATCTTCTTCCCAACCCTTGTCCCACCCGCTCAGTTTAATTAAACCTTCTTTATTTTATTCAATTGCGGTAATTGTGAAGAGCCTAGATTTGTGTACGCTATTATGAGGGCGATTTTGTTACTACACCCTCTGCTTCAACAAGATTTTGACACAAGTCCAAAGTGGTGTATATAGATATATTTTCAGTCGTTTATTGAAACGGTGATGTCAATTAGACTACAAAAATGGCCAGAGGAAACGATCTCATTACAATTTGTAACGCCCCAGGTTCTGAACACCCGGAGCGTCACTTCATCGTCTCAAATTAACTTTGAAAATAATGATTTAGCGGAAAATAAAACAATAATTGAAATTTCATTTCACATAATTTTTATAAAAATTGACTCAAACAGTCAACAGGTTCAAACATGGAAAATAACTTGAACATAATAAAATAAGTTTATAATTTCAAATAAAACATTCTAAAGTCTCATTAATAGCCACCATCGTACGCCTCGCCGCCAACTCCATCATCTGCAAAAATTTTATTTTGGAAAACGTGAGTATTTCATAAAAATACTCAGTAGACTCGCGCACAATAATCATTTAACATCATAAATTAAAACACATAATCATGATATTCAAGTCTCAGGTGTCTAACGATCACCAATATTCTCATAAACAAGTAAATAAATACAAGTTCAAGTCTCATGCATTTAAGCAAGTAAATTCTCGTAACATAGTCTCATACTTAGAAAGAAAGTAATTCTCATGAACACAATCATACATGCTAAACTTATAATCCAAATAATTATTGATGCGCACTTTTGAAAATATAAATTTGTAAATAAGAGTTTACCTTATATCTCAAGTATTGAGTAAATGGATTAAAACTTCTATTGTTCTCGATCCTCGTCTAGTCCTATAAAATAAATTAAAATTAGAATTTCGAACAATCGAGTCTTAAATGGTGAAATTTGTGTAAAATAAGGTTTTAAGAATTTATCGGGGACTAAATAGTGCAATTGGAAGAATCAGGGACTGATTCACGTAAGTAATGAATATTGTGACTGATTTAGAAATTTTTCAAAAACAGAAGGGCTAAGATAAAACATTTTAAAACGTGAGGAGTTTAAATAAGTGATTTTAAAACTTGGGGGGCTAGAATGATCATTTTTCTCAAACTTGGGGGCTTAAAGATTAAATTTTAAAAATTTAACAATATATAATAAAATTTCATTTTCTCTCTCTGTTAAGTAACAGAGAGAGACGATCGGGAGGGGGAACAAATTCCCCTCCTCCGAAATCCAAATAGCCGGTAGTGTAGCCGGCGATATCGCCGCTGCTACATGACGGCGATCGGATATGCTGGTGGTTGGTCGAGAGGAATTATTTTGGGACGATTTTGGTGCAAGAAACGAGGTAATCAGTGGCTTTTTTTCTATAATTGGGAATCGCGATTCCGTCGAAAGTAGGGTCGAACATGCCGGCGATCGATGTAAGTGTTTGGGCTTATTTATTTTTGGTTTTATTTTGGTTGTATGGGTGTCGGTGGTTCGATTGGTTGGAGGCGGCTTTGGAGTTGCAAACTTTGGTGGCTAGTGGTGTTTGTGGTTGTGCTAGGTTCTGAATGTTATAGATTTAAGTGGTTTGAGGCTTGGAGGTGATAGTGGTCGTGGGTATGATGTGTTCTGGTAATGGAGGCTGTAGTGGTGGTGCGATTTTGGTGGATGCTTGGAGTCTGGTTTAAGTGATGCAAATGGTGGGTTGGAATAGGGGTGATGGTGTGAATCAATATGTTTGCAGATTGTGTAAATGTAGTTGGCTAAGGTTTGAGGGGGGGGTGCTTACCAAGAATTCTGCAGAGAATAATTTTGTGTTGTGAACGTGAGTTGTGATGGGGGAGAAGAGAGAGTATATGCCTGGTTGTGTACACATTTTTTGTAAGTTTTTGGCAGCTCTGACTTGGGGAGGATTGAAGAGATTTGGGCTGATTGAGGGGGTTGAAGGAGAGAATTTGGGGATGCAAGAATGGTTTATGAGCTAGGGAAGGGAAACTACCAAAATTGGATGGAGTGATCTGTGTGTTGGGTTTTCAAAATGGTCAGAAAGTAATTGATCGGTTTAAATTTGGCTGGATCAAGAATTTTGGAAAAAATGGATTAAATTTTTCTGTAATTGAACAACGTGTGAAAATGAATATTAGTTTGACATCTGGATTGTAGAATATTGTGGTCATATTGAAATTTGATAATAATAAATTTGATTCAAGATGAATAGAATTTGGACTTAAGGTAAATAATAAATTTGGACTTTAAAATAATGAAAGTGAGAATCTTTTAATAAAATTTTAAATTGAACTAAGATAAATTTAAATAAATTAAATTTTCACTTAAATGGTTAGACGAAAATGTGTTTAAAAATAAATGGACAAGGTTGTAGCTACATATTTTAAATAATATTTAAATAAGTCACAGAAAATTCTCGGTCACTACACAATTACTATCTCACACCCTCCTCCTGGTCAATGGTACGAAGAAAAGAATAGTTCAAGAGGAAAAATCAAGTTATCTGCTCTTTGGTAAGAGGAATGCCTATCTCACCTCAGTCTTCTGATCAAAGCCTTGGAATGATATATATATATATATATCAATCTATGAGGTATGGGGATAGTGGGTGAGAATAGAGTTGGCAAAAAGATGAATAGTAATAAATCTTTTTTGTTTTTGTTTATTTTTCTTTTTCTTTATTTTATATCATTTTATTTTAAATTAGATAACAGGAAATGACTTGTTTGTCCTTCATTAAAATAGCCAATAGATGATTTTTTGGTTAACTAACGTATTTTTGGATGGAAATAGACTGTAAGGACTTTTTAGCAAAAAAAGGTGAATGTAAGAATGAATTTGCCAAAAAATCAAACTTTGTGACGAATTTCACAAAAAATATAAAAGGTACGGACCAATTGCGCCATTACCCTATTTCTATAAATTCAAATATTATTATCTTTTTTTTTTATAACACATTGATTAGAAAGTTTTGTGAAGAAAAATATTGTCTAACATCTTCATTTTTCTTGGTTTCTTTGTGACTTGTACAAAGAAGTAGAAATTGGTAGATGTGATAAAGCTTAATTATTTTTCCTACAATACTTTGAGATTTAGTGAGTGCAAAGTCTATGTAATTGAAATAATTTATTATATAGTGAAAAGCTAGACAGTCCTTAAATTTTACGTTGTTTTATTTTCTTATTAGCTCTATTATTTCTTGAGCATCAAACATTCATGTAAGGTTAATTAGAGAGGGAAATGACATTTAATTCCCAACATGATTGATATTATTTTCCATAACAAATAAAGTAAAATTTTGCCGTTTTATCGATTTTTTTTTTTATCACATTTGTACTTGATAAAGATAATTTTATTTTTGAAAAAAATAAATCAATTAACAAAAACAAATCTTATTAATATATTAAAAGAGCAACAAGGTTTCCCTTCAAACATTTCTCCCCAAAAATGTCACATCACAAATGAAAAACTAATAGAAAAATCTTGAAAATGAATGTAAAACTATTTCAAGAAAATATGTTATTGAAAAATGGAGATACAAAAAAGTTTGAGAAAATGTATTGTTTAAAACATGTTTAATTTATAAAAGTAAAGCAAAGAACTAATTTGAAAAGTGTTATTGGGGAAATATATTGTTGAAAGGGTTTTTTTTTTCACTCCTTAATAATGACATTGTAACCAATTTGAAAAAAAAAATAATAATAATTAAATTGTTTTAGGAATATAAAATCTTATTAATATATTAAAAGAGGATAACATCAACAAGTTTCCCTCCAAACATTTATCCCCAAAAAGTGACACATCACAAATGAAAAACTAATAGAAAAATCTTGAAAATGAATGTAAAACTATTTCAAGAAAATATGTTGTTGAAAAACGGAGATACAAAAAAGTTTGAGAAAATGTGTTGTTTAAAACATGTTTAATTCATAAAAGTAAAGCAAAGAACTAATTTGAAAAGTGTTATTGGGGAAATGTATTGTTGAAAGGTTTTTTTTTTTTTTTTTTTCACTCGTTAATAATGACATTGTAACCAATTTGAAAAAAAAAAAAAATTATTAAATTGTTTTAGGAATATAAAATTATATTATAAAATGTGTTGAAAATTATTTAGCTAACCCGGAAATGTTTTAGTCTAAACAACTTAGGAATATTCCTTATTTTTTGGTTCATAAGTTTTCCACTTAGATTATTAGACTATTTTTTTTTTATTATTATTAATAGTAAAATATATTGAGAAAATGTGTTGTTTAAAATATGTTTAATTTAAAAAAGTAATGTAAAGAGCTAATTTGAAAAGTGTTATTGGGGAAATGTATTGTTGAATTTTTTTATTTATTTTTTATTTTTTACTCCTTAATAATGATATTGTAACCAATTTAAGAAAAAAATTATTAATTTTTTTCTTAAATATAAATTATATTATAAAATGTGTTGAAAATTATTTAGCTAACTCGAAAATGTTTTAGTCTAAATAACTTAGGAATATTCCTTATTTTTTGGTTCATAAGTTTTTCACTTAGATTATTAGACTGTTTTTTTTTTATTACTATTGACGGTAAAATAATTTGAGAAAATGTGTTGTTTAAAATATCTTTAATTTAAAAAAGTAATGTAAGGAACTAATTGAAAAATGTTATTGGGGCAATGAATTGTTGAGTTTTTTTTTTTCCCTCTTAATAATGATATTGTAACAAATTAAAGAAAAAAATTTATTAAATTTTTTTAGGAATATAAAATTATATTATAAAATATGTTGAAAATTATTTAGCTAACCTGTAAATGTTCTAGTCTAAATAACTTAGGAATATTCCTTATTTTTTGGTTTATAAGTTTTTCACTAAGATTATTAGACTATTTTTTTTATTATTAACTGTAATATTGATGAATTCAATCAATATTTATAGCTATCATTATTAAAATTATAATTTAATTAAACATTTTATTTATTTGTTGTTCTTAATTTTATAAATCATACGTGTAGTTGTTAGTATCAAAATTATATTTTGATTATTATTAATGTTATCTTTAATATCATAAATCATATTTTCCGAATTATATATCATAAATTGTATTAAAATTATGTTTTGATTATTATTATTATTGTTATTTGTATGTTTTGATTTTAAATTACAATCATTAATTTGTTGATGTCAACTTTTTGTTATCAATGCATAAATTAAATGAAGTTTTTTTTTCCTGTTTTGATTAGTATTTTTTTTTTCTTTTAAGTTTCAAATTCGATAACATTTTGTAATAAAAATGTTATTTGTTTTTTTTTATATATGATTGTATAATCAATATATTTTTATAAATTTTTATCGAAATCATTTTCATTGATAGAAATCCCGTGCATCGCACGAGGGACAAATCTGGTGACTTTTAATTCCCAAAATGATTGACATTATTTTTCATAGCAAATGAAGTAAAGTTTTGCAATTTTATCAAAAAATATTTTATCTTTTTGACTTTTTTAACATATTTGTTAATTGATAATGTAATGTTATTTTTTTTTAAAAAATAACATTACATTATCAATAAAATTGATCAAACATAGTAAACATTATTTTTCATTTAACATGAAAAAGCAATTCTCAATAAAGGGACAAGAAAATATTTTCCTCCACTTCCAAGAAAATGTGCACGTGAAGAGGTAGGTAGGAAAATCTTTTTTTTGGCAAAACTTGGACTAGCAAACAACATAAAATGAAGAATGTAGGAAAAATTTTCTTTTTTCTTAAAAAATTTGTCCTATCAAACAGGTCCTTAGTACTACTATGACCATTCAAATTGATTTTGATTCATCATGACCATCTAATTTCATATAAAGTTTCAATCAAGCCACCTGATTAATAGATCAATAATTATTTAACAAAAAGTTCTACGTAGACTAACAGCTTACTGGCGTGACCGTTTACAAAATCCAACTTTATCAAAATAATTAAATAAACATATTCTGTTTTAGGCCAAACACTTCTTCATCTCTTGCCTACATTATTAATTTCTTGATAAAGTTGGATTTATTACATGGAAATCAGGGAGTCCTCGATCCATGTAGAATTTATTGTTAAATAAATGTTGGCCCATTATTAATTGGGTGGCTTGATTGAAACCTTATATATATAAAACTAGCATATACCCGTGCGATGCACGGATGACATTATCATTATACTTGTGATATGTAGACATATTTTATTAACAAAGTACTGACACCGAATATTGGAAAAAAATCAATAAAAATAATAATTTGGTGTATCAATTTAAATAATAATAATTATTATATTATAAAGAGTATTACAATTTTGAAAAACCTCTTTATATACAACATTTGTAATCACATTTGTTGGGTTCAAAACATTGTAACTATAAGAAAATAACTTAAATGAATGAATCTTGATCATAATCATCTTTCAAACTTTAAAGAAATAATGATATGGACTCAAAACTTTTTCTTAAAAAAAGACTTTGCATGTCAAAATCAAAATTTCAGATCGATCATAAAATTAAAAATGAATAAAAGGATATGTAATTTTAAATCAAATGAAACGGAACTAAATAACCCAAAAAAAAGTAAGAAAAAAGGAAAATGCCCTAATATTGTAATTAGCATTCACTTTCACACCCAATCTAAATCTCCCACTCCTAATCCAGCTTGAATTATTAGTGAAGATGGCTTCAACAATACAACCTACTCCCTCTTTCAGCTGGATTGTCAATTCTGCACTCATCAGTCAGTTCTCAATCAAAACGCAGCTGCAACGTTCTCGATCCAGATCTCCCAATTTGACCTTGTGAGGGTTTGAAAGAAACATTTTAGAGTATTAACAAAGTACAGAGAGGAGAAAGATCATTTGATGGTTAAACAATAATAATCACAGTTAATTATTGCTTAACCTTTTTAAATTATCCATTGAAACATATGGAAGTTAATTAAAATGGATGGATTGAAACAATAATGTATAGACTAATGGACTTGGTATAATTGATGGATGGACTAACCTAAAAAATGGATGGATCTCTTCTCGCACCTATCAAGACAAGACAATAGAATAGTGAATACAGGGAGTCAAAAAAAAGACTTAACTCTGAGAAATGAAGTAGCCACCAGCATTGTCATGTACCTTAATTGATAAGCTCTTTCTAACCTGGCCTGCATTGCCATAAAATAGAACTCGGTTAAACCCACAAAGTGGTTCATGTCTTGTTTAGAGATTTTAATTCATCGAGATTTTAAACCCACAAATTATAGTCAAATGAACTTTCACACCGAGTTATTGGACGTTGTTCTAGACTGCACCAGATTCACAGAATAGAGGCCAAAATCACATTTTCTTATGTCCCTTATAATTATCACGTTGACAAAAGAACGAAAGGAAAAAAGATAAAGAAACAACAAAAAAATAGAAATAGGATGGATAAGATTTTACAGAACTTTGCCCAAAATAAATAAATAAAAGAAAAAATTAAAAAAAAAAACTAAAGGTTTAAATATTGAGAAAGCCCTCATGAAATGTAAAAGGAAAAGTTTCGGATATCAGAAGCTAAATACCTCAGGTTTTAGGTCACAACGGACCACACCTTGGAAATGACAGTAAGCCGTGACATTTAAAATTCGTACCATGATATTTTTAGCACCGCCAAAATACTCAGTCATGCCACAAGTAATTAGGACATATTTTAAGACAATTAGCTAAGAAAAAATATAGCAAAAGCACACCCACATTATTTAGATCTAAACAGTTCAAAGTCCAAAACCCATAACAACATATAAATTGTTTTCATCCTCATATGCTTCATAAAATTACAATAAGTTCTGTAGTCATCTACATAAATATTTTCACTTCATTCACATAAAGTGAACATCGATACATACATGCATATATAAAGAAAAATTATGAGCATGGGATGGTTTACCACTCTTTTCTCAATGGAAAAGCCCCCGTAGGTTAGAAAACACCTTTCCTAAGGCAATATGAGATAATGGTAATTCCAACTACCAACTTTAGTGATCACAAACAAATATAATTTACATGCTATTAGGATCCATTGTTAATAGGTCATGAACATAAAATAATGATCTAAAATGAAAATAGTAAAAAGCCACAAGCCAAAATCAAAATTCACTAAAATCACATAATCCTTTTTGTTAAATTATGAAATCTAATTTAACTATTACTTCAAACTCAGTTTCTCGCAAGAACAATAATGGATGTTTTGAAGTTACTTATCCACCTTTGTATAGCATTGAACTCTTAGATAACAAACCACAGAATTGTGAATCTAGTTTTTGCAGGACTATATTCTTGAACATTGAATTCTCATCTTTGAATTCCCGAGATTCTATGTCGATCTTAGCATTAATCTCATCTGCCAAATCATCCCATAAATTACACGACAACCAATTTATCCTTCAAAGAAGTAAACGAAAAAAAGGAATAAAAAATAAAGGACTAATGATGTACCAACCTTTCAGTAATAAATTTTCTAAATGATCAAAGAATGCTAAATTGGTTAATAGAGGAGAGAATTCTGCTAGTTATGGGCTTGAATGTACTGACGGGTAATGAAACATTTATAGAAGCCTTCAAAACAACCAAGCTACTTGTCTGTTTCAGTAATTACTTCATAGGCGCATATGTAGAGAATAAGTTGGTCCATTATATAGCATCATGATATCTTATTAGACCATAGGTAGTTCCTTTCAGTAGCCAAGAATACCAAGGTTAATAAGGCAGATAATGCTCATCTTAGTACCTATGTTCGAAAATCTTAATGAGAAGACCACAATTTCACAAATTGCTATAGATTTGTTGCACTGATTGAAGAGATGATAACTTGAAGTAGGTTACCAGTCATAACCAAACCTTCCATAAAATAAACATGATATAATTAAGATTGAGTTAGTTACATGTGATCAATAAATGCCATTATAACATCTATTTTTGCTAATTGTAGTCCTAGCAAAGAACCCCATGCCTTGTACATGCAGATGCCATTATATCCAAAAACTCGAGTCAACAAATCAATTCAAAATTTTTTATACAAAAACGTTCACAAACAACTTCTTAATCTCAAAAGTAGTTTTTCATTTAAGTTCAGCCAAATAGATCCTAAATGAGATGGGTTTTACCTGCGAGTGTAAATTGAAGCCATGGAAATCGATTTGTATTGTTCTTGTTGTGACTGTAAAAAATACTAAAAATGTGTTATTCGGAATGTCTTTCCCATACCAAATAAAAGTCTCAACTGCAAAGAAATTATTATGCCATCATTAAAAGAATGAAGAATAAAATATAAAAGGATCAAACAATTTGACTTAAGCTAAGTTCCAATGAATCATCAAAAACTGAAACAATTCTCATAAAGTGGATTCACTAAGAGAATTTAAAGTGAAAATCCAGCATGTAAATCAAAGAGAAAGTTAAGAAATACAAAATTTCAAATATAAAAACTTCTAGAATAATAAGCTCAAAATTCCTACAATTTATCATTTTGAGAACTGAAATAATATAGAGGATAGTAAAAAAAAAGAACCTCTTCTATCAATACAAATCTGCATATAGAGAATTTATGTTATACCTTCTACTATGGGAATTATTTTTGGTTCATAACGACTTAGGCAAAGAAGGTTTCTGCAAAAATTGAAAAAACGGAAGGAAAAAAAGGAACGGACAGAGCTCAGGACAAGAGAAAATTGCAAAGTTAGTACATAGGCAGCAACATCTGCAGATGATAGCCTCATTTTTACTCAGGTATTGCTACCACATACAAAATAAACACAAAAAAAATCCAAAGAACACTGTGTCTTGGACCTGAAGTTCTCTCCATTGCATTTTGCTTGTTCTCACTACTCCCTCTCGTCCTTTCGAAATAGGCATCCAATAGTGTGCATTCATCCAACTCGGCTTCCCTGTACATATTCATCATAAAAAAGTAACATAGAAACCAAACCACAATCTACGGCCTGAAATTTCTGAAGATCAAGTAGCACTCTCATAAGTTTAACTAAAATCAGGGAAGAAAATGCAAATGAAATCAGACTTGGAAAATTCAAATGAAATCAGACCCCGAAAATGCAAATGCAATCAGTTTAACTAATGCTACTGGCGGTCTTATAATTCTTAGTCTCTATCAGTAATGACTAAAATGATAAAGCATACAACTTTATTTATTTTCTAAATATACTTGTTCACATCCATAAACGAAAACCTTAATGGGTTTAATTGCATAATTTCTCATAATTCTTAGTTCTTATCAGTATCCACCGAAATGATATGCTTGAATTCTTACATAATATGCATAAATTGATCTGCATAATAAGCATTTTTGTGAGGCATAAATTAAAAATGACAAACTATTTCAAATTCACAAAACCTAGAAACCAAAACTAATGTTCATCGATCTTCACCATCTGAATGTATTTATCTAGTGCGTTTTATGTTGCAATAAATGGATTCAGATATACAATGTTTCCCAAAGGTATATCACATGTCCTAAAATTAAATTAAAAAAAAAAAAAAAAAAACTATTTCAATAAAGATATATCTTATCTTAAGAAATTAAAGATCCACATTCAATTCTTCAACATGAACCACTTCTCTTGTTCTATTACAACTAATAATATTAAACAAAGAAAGAATGGAAAACTAATAAACAAAACAAATTGTTTTCTTTTACTTGGAAATACGTTATTGATTTTGTGAAATATTCTTATATGAACCAAGACAAAGATTTGACCTGCTTACGCTGGCCACTTCGACCACCAATATTTGTCAATATTATATGCCAGTCTCAGTGTCCATTTTCCCATGATTCTAGTTGTGGGAGTCACCACTGCCATGTGACATCACAAAACCATTCCTCTAAAGATCATGAGAGAAAGCATTTTCATCTGCCTCAACATAGATGAGAAATCTTGAAATAGATGTAAATTCTAAAGTATTTCTATAAAATGAAAATTTACAAAATAACTATTTTTTTTTAAATGTCCTTCCCAACTACATTTTTAACATTACTACGAACTCTCCTGATGCAACAAAATGTAGTTAGGATTGAAAATCTAAAATTAAAACCTGATAATGAAGAAACATTGATTAACAGCAACTGCAGAAGCATTTCTCTCTTCCTCCAATTCTTTATATAAAGCACTAATTACTTTTTTTATCATGCTCAACCTGTCATGTTAATCGATATATCACAGTTTCACCTTCAATTTCACTGACAGTGCTTCCATCAAGAGATATGTTAGATTCATTTCTCTCAAGTGATATCCTTCTTTCTAATATCTGCGTCCTAAAGCATTAGAAGTATCAAAGGTCCTAAAATCATCATTCTAAATACAGAAAAATCACTGAAAATCACACTGTAGAACTAACCTAAAGACTGAAGTAGATGGTGATTGCAGCAGGATGAAAGTATGGAATAAGCAAAAATTCCTTTTTGTTTATCAGTAAAACATTATTAGCTACATCACCGTCAAAAGGTAACTGTCGAGTGATTCAAAACAAACCATGTAAAATTGCAAATTCCAAAACAATTCCAAAACCATTTGCAAGGAGAAATGCAGAAATCCCAGCCTTGTTATGTTTGATTAGAGCTGAAAGTAGCAAAAAAGAAAAAAGAAAAAATAATTAGCACGAGTAATACATCATGATAACGAATAAGGTGCCAAAAATTTAGGGGCCGTTCTCTTTATGTTTCGATTTTGGATTTTGAGTTTTTGATTTTGTTTTGAATTTTGGATTTTGGTTGTTTGTTTTGGGATTTCTGAAAACATGTTCTCTTTGTGATTTTAGAAAACTGTTTTCAAAAATAGAAAACTGAAAAATACGTTTACTTTGTAATTTTTTGATATATTTATTTTGTGATATTTTATATATAAAAAATGGTTGATTTGTTGAATTACATTAATGTTAATGTTAATAAATCAGTTAGTTCTCTATGTCAATAAATTCATCATTAATATTGATTCAGCTAAATAAAAATTTAATCTCATGCCAACAAAATCTTAACATGGATTTATATATAATGACAAAATAACATAAGAACTTCAAGTAGGGGTGGGCATCAACCCGCCCAACCCAACCCAACCCGATCGGGTTGGGTTATAAAAAAAAAATTTGTTTGGGTTGGGTTGGGTTGTGGGTTGGATGACAAACCCAACCCAACCCAACCCAAGCAAAATTTTAAAAATATAAGACTATTTAAATTTCAAGAATCTTAAATCCATTTTTAACTTGGATGAAACTCAAATATAATTTGAACATATTTTAGTTTTATTAGCAAGTATTTAATTTATTATATTTGAGCTTATTGTATTGTACATAATTTATTTGAGTTAATAGTTGATTTATGGGCATAATTTTTTAATTTTCTAAGAATTTTATTTAATTGGACCAAAGTCCAAACCACCCAACCCGACCGAAACTTGATTGGGTTGGGTTGGGTTGGGTTTGAATTCATATTTGGGTTGGGTTGGGTTGATTTTTTATCAACCCGACCATAGTGGGTTGGGTTCAGGTTGGGCAAAAAACCGACCCAACCCAACCCACGCCCACCCCTAACTCCAAGTGAAGAAAGTGTCTTACTTTTACAAAATATAATAATAATAAAATAAATAAATAAATAATTTACAAAAAAAAAAATCTTAAAATGGATCTATATATAGTGGCAAAATAACATAAGAATTTCAAGTGAATGAAATGTCTCACTTTTACAAACAAAAAAAAAAAATAATAATAATAATAATAATAATAAATAAAAAATTTACAAAAAAAAAAAAAAAAAAAACTTAGCATGAAACTATATATATAATGACAAAATAATATAAGAACTTCAAGTAAAAGAAGTGTCTCACTTTTACCAAAAAAAAAAAATCTTAACATGGATCTATATATAATGACAAAATAATATAAGAACTTCAAGTGAAGGAAGTGTCTCACATTTAAAATAATAATAATAATAATAAATAAATAAATTACAAAAAAAAAAATCTTAACATGAATCTATATATAATGACAAAATAATATAAGAATTTCAATTAAAAGCAGTGTCTCATATTTACAAAAAAAAAAAAAAAAATCTAAAACTCACGTTTTGGTCGTTTTGGACTTTTTAACACAAAATATCCAAAATGCAATAAACTCGTTTTGAGTTTCCTTTATATTTTTTTTGTGTTTTGAAAAACGCGTTTATGAAAATGGGCAAAGTGAACGCGTTTTCGATATTTTCAAAAATCGAAAACTCAAAACGGGCTCAAAACAGCAAAGAGAACGGGGCCTTAAAAACACAGAGTAATCTGAAGGATACTCACATGAGAATGCACCCAGTGCTTTGGTGCAGATCAAGACATCAGGATCCAAAATAAAATTTGACAAAAGTTGTTCCAGGTAATTAGATTCCATGACCATATTCTCATCATATTTTCCAAAAAGTAAACAGAAATGGACTGGATTTTCAACAAAAAATTCAAGTAAAATCAATTATAAAGCAAGAGATCTATTAAATCCAAGAATACTAAGCAAGTTCAACAATTCTATACTACCCAAATCAAGTTCAATAAAATCTATTTTATGAGAAACGAACTACCTCAGAACAAGAGATTTGAAACCCTGAAGATGGAAAGAAAAGAAAGATAAATGAAACTGATGAAGAAAGGAAAACAACAAATATGCAGCATCAGTTGATTGCAGCCTTGGAAAGAAATGGGAATTTGTTTTCTTCTCAACTTGAAGTTCAAAACACCCATCTTCAGTTGGACAGGGAGCAACGCAAGGACCACATCAAAAAGCTTAATTAGAGGCTACCGGTGACGGAGGCGGAAGCTTCGTCTGAAAGAGCGTTCTTGACTCCACCATCTCCGGCCTCCAATCGCTCGACTTCCAGGTATATGATTTTTTACTTTGGAACAATGGACTTGTACTTAATTTGTTTGATAAACCATTGGACCTTTCTCTTACCTGCTGTCGTCAATGGCTACCAATAACAGCTTTTTCTGGTCGACCCAGATAAAGAGAAAGGATGAGAATCAGTGGTTTTGAATTTTGAAAAATAGAGAGCCCTTCCCCAAAATTTCGGTCAGAAAAAACGTGGTGGTTCCACTATTTGTTATAGAAGACTTAGGCGGAATTTTTTGGACAAATTTTTTTTTTCTTTTTGACTGTTGAGCGGGAATTCATGGGCGGGAAATCATCTCCCAACTCTTCTACTATTATATATTAAATAGATTGAATGAGTAAAAATTTGTTCACCTTCTTTAACGAGGATGAACATAACCCTCCGTTAGTGTGCCCATGTGGATTCCTCATTTCCACCCTTTCAATGATAAAGTTGAGCCCACACTCCAAAGGCCGTTTTTCATATTTTTGAATTCTGCTGCCAAAAGTTTATATTAATAAAACATTGAGGAAATGATACATTTTTTTAAATAGTAATAACTCGAGCTTAACTAGTTGAAAAATATTTTTTTTCGAGCCTAACATACCTTGTTTAACGGGAGCTTCAAAATGAGACTAATATTGATATACTTTTGACAACTTTTGAAATACTTAAATATTCGACTCAAATAGAGTGGAAGACAATTTTTTAAAAAAAAACTTGGAATTGATCATTTAAAGTTTGCTTAATAATATAATTCATTAAATAAAAAATAAAAAATTAATTTTCTCAAAATGACAAAGTAAACGCATTTTTCATTCTTCTATTTTCAGAAACAATTTTTCAAAATGACACAAAGAACAAATTTTTTTTTTTTTTTTGTAATATCAAAGCAAGCACCTAAAATACAAAATTCTTAAAAAGTAGAGAATTTTTTTTGAGTTTATGTGTTGATTATTTTATTGGTAGAATGTGATTGAAAATTTATTTAAAAGTGAGGTTTTAAATAACTGGTGCCAAAAAATGATGTAAATTATATTGAGAAATTAGTTGCGCAAAAATAATGAAAAATTATGAGATAATAATTTAGTTATTTCAAACAAATCATTTTTAAAATAGCAAAATAGTATCAATGTATAAATTTTGGTAAAAGTTTTTTGTTTTTAAAAATGAATATGATGTTTTCGAGGTAAAATACGTAGTTAAAAATGATTTTGAAAAATATGTATAGCTAAAAATGCGTATAGTTAAAAAGTTGTTTGAAAATGTATATTTTCAAATGATTTGATTCGATTTGACTTGAAAATGTTGGAGTGTCCACGTGAAGCCGAAACAACGGTTTCGATTCGACTTGTAGTTTGACGATTTTTTTTTTATTTTTACTTTTTTGCAACCCTATGTAACAAATAGAATCTTATTGCTCCAATTGTTTTGAACATCATAGATTTGCTCTGAAATAACTAGATTATTATCTCATAATTGTTCATTATTTTTGTGCTACAAATCTCTCCATATAATTTACGACATTTTTTTTTGCACCCAATATTTAAAACAATAATGCTGGGTTCCCAACATTGGTCACAATGTTGTTCACAATCTATGAGATATCGTGAGAATTTATTTTACAAAATATCGCAATATTTTGACCAAAATAATTTTAAAACACAATGGGAACCCATTTACGCTATATCCCATACCCAAACTGTGCAGATTTCCCAAACCCAAGCTGTACAGAAAATGACCTGATTTGTGTTACCGACAACCGGTCGGAGCTGGGCGACGACCGATAGCGACAACCCACCGGGAGCTAGACGACGAAGATTGACATTGTGTGTGTTTGCCGATTTTACTCTTCACTTCGAAAAAAGCCACTTCTTCAGAATCAGAAACAACGGAGAAAGCCAAAGAATTTGACCTATGATGTCAGAGCTTAGTAAGCAAGTTGCTGAATATAATTTTTTATTTTTATTCTTACCTCGCTTTGTCGACAAAAAAAAGGTGAAGACACTGAGATAATTGTGATGTTTCTTTGGGCGGAGCTGGGGTGGTGGGAGTTTCCATGGATGTTGTGTATGCGTTGAAGAGGCAAGGCGGTACCTTGTAAGGATTTGGTGGTTAAGAGGCTGATTTTGTGTTTTTTCAGTTAGTGCTTGGTGAATGTAAATGGGGGATTTTCAGTTTGTGTTATTCTAATATGGAATATATGTCTCGACTTTCACCAGATCTTGAATGGATGTCATTAGTGCCACATTCTTGTTATCTATAATTTTTATTTTTAATTTATTGAAGAGTATGATTTCTGGGTCTAGTTTCGAATTATTTTAAATTGTCTCTTAGCCTGTTTACAAGTTTAATTTCTTGATCAAATTGTTAGATTTCCAATTAGAAGAATTGGTAATTAGAATTTAGAATACATATTTTGAATAATGTAGTGACCACGGTGATACTAATCATAAAGTTTAATGACTTTGACGAAATTAACGGATTAAGAGAAAGATGGAATGATGGAAAGCATTTTGTCCCCTTGTCAATGTATAATCCCACAATCTTCGCTTTGTCCTGCATTTTTGTATGTTTTCACTACCCACCTCTCCTTGACAAGGGAATGTAACTTTGCTTGGTATTGATTATGTTCAAATAAAAACTATGAGCAAAAGTGGTTGGTCAGTCCTTATTCTATTATATACACATAAACATAGCAAAGAATATTGTACAGATTCCTTGGCTGAATTGGTTGAACCTAAATTAAATTCACTAATTCCAATGACATAATAAAAACGGTTGCAACAAAATCAAGACTTTTCAAGAATATGTATACTTAATTACCTGGTTGATATTTTGAATAAATTGTCATACTATTTGTGATCAATGTGCAGGAATTCGAATTCCAAATGGTGAATTGGATGAAGTATGTGAGGATGAAGATATTGTGGAGAATAATCAGCTAATTTCGGGTGATTGGGTTGGATTGAATAATGATATGACGGAGGAGGCTACTGAGATTATTACTCCAGAAGTTGGGATGAAGTTCTCTACTTATGACGAAGCATTTGAATTTTATAGGCAGTATGCTATCAAGGTGGGGTTCCCCATGTGTAAAAAAACTCCAAAAAGGGCGTAGATGGGAACTTGACCAATGCCACTTTCGCTTGCAGCCGAGAAGGGAGAAAGGCTAGTAGAAGCAATATAATGAAACCTCACCCCACAATGCAAATGGGATGTAAGGCGAAGATGACCATTTGCTCCGATGTTTCGGGCACGTTTCATATTACAAGAGTTTCTCTTCAACACAATCATAAGACCAGTCCAACAAAATCAAGGTTGTATCACTGTAATCGCCAACTTAATGACCAGGTGAAATGAAAACTTGAAGTAAACGACATAGCCGGAATTGCGATGCACAAGAGTTTCAATTCCGCTGTTGATGATGCTGGAGGATATGAACAACTAGCATTCACCGAGAAGGATTGTAGGAATTATATAGATAAGGTTCGGCGATTATGACTCGGAGAAGGTGATGCCATAGCAATACAATCTTACTTTTTGAAAATGCAAAAGAATTCCCCTGATTTCTTCTTCAGCTTAGATGTAGACGATGATTTTCGTTTGAAGAACGTGTTTTGGGAAGATTATAGGTGCAGATTGGCATACAAGGAATTTGGGGATGTTGTTACATTCGACACAACTTATCTGACGAATAGGTATGATATGCCATTCGCTCCATTTGTTGGTGTTAACCATTCTGGCCATTCAACATTGTTGGGATGTAGTTTGATATCTAGTGAGGAGACGGAGACATTCGTTTGGCTGTTTAAGACTTGGCTCGAATGTATGGATAGGTTAGCCCCTGATGGTATCATTACCGATCAAGACAGAGCTATGCAGAATGCAATTGAAATTGTGTTTCCAAATACGAAGCATAGGTGGTGTTTATGGCACATTTTGAAGAAATTGCCCGAGAAATTTGGTTATCACCCCCACAAAAAGTCAATAATGCATACTGTACATGAAGTAGTATATGATTCCCAAATTCCGGATGAGTTCGAAAATGACTGGGGATCGATGCTTAATAAGTATGAATTGCATGAGCACGATTGGTTGTCAGGTTTGTACTGAGAGAGATGACGTTGGGTCCCATGCTATTTGCGAACTAGTTTTTGGGCTGGGATGTCAACCATGCAAAGAAGCGAGAGTATTAATGCTTTTTTCGACGATTATGTCCATTCAAAAAATCTTTGAAGCAGTTTGTTGAGCAGTACGAGCGGGCATTGAGGAGCAAAGTGGAGAAAGAGTTTCTTCAAATCTTATGGTCAAATGGTACCTTATTCGACTGCCTTTAGTTTGGAAAAACAATTCCAATCTGTCTACAATGTTGCAAAATTAAAAGAGTTCCAATCAGAGCTCATGGGGAAGGTCTATTGCGATCTTATGTCCATCGAGGATGGATATGATGGTGTGAGATACATCATTCGGGAGGATATCATACTAGAAGATTTTCACTGTAATTTTTGATAGTTCGGCTTCGTTCACTCGGGCGAAAGTTTACCACGGTCACTTCAACCTTCTCTTCATTTGATATACGTGCACACGTCTTCAATAGGTGCGATAATTGATCCGTCTCTTCTTCAACCAAGCTCTTCACTTCAGCTCGACTGGTTGACAATTAGTCCTCCCAAACAAAAAAATGACAACCCGTCCGAGAACAAGAATAGAACAACTTCCCCAAGTACTTCGAAGATGGTTTTTCAACCTCGAACAATCTAAGTAATCCTTGCCCACAATCCGGGCATGTCATCTTTGTTGGACACTTACCCAACCAATGTCCCGCTTGTCGACAACCATGACATATTCCATAGTTCTTCCTCTTCATTTTGTTTTCCGAACGTGTCATATATGAAATAAGTTGCTCAAAATAATCTCAAATTTCTCATAACCATAATGTAAAATCAAGATAGACACATGATATCCAAATAAAGAAATGCAATTACTAGAGTGGAGTAGAATCAGCAAATTCAAGGTAACTACTATCAGGGCCACATTGAAATTTTACCAATAATTCATACCAAATATTCCAACAATTCAACATAGTCCTACTTGAAATGTGAAGTGTGAGCTCCTCAGTTGTCCCTTCATCATTGGAGCTTTCAAACAAAATTTAAAAGGTAAGCCTAAAATGCCAACTTCCCTCAGTTATTGTTTTCAATTCAACCCAAAGCTCTGAGAAAAAATAATAACCTTGTACTCTAAATATGAAGGGCCACACTGTGTCCCAATCCTATGTGATGAAAAGAGCAAAACCTAGCACTCCTATAACACAAATGTAAATTACCGTACACTAACATCTCTTACAGTCTCAGAATTTTTTTTTTTTTTTTTTTTGATGTAAAATTTTGAAAGGCACAAGATGAAATGATACAAACTAAACAAGTATATTCAACCAAAAATAAAAAATATGACGTAACATTCATCCTGGAAATAAACAATAATCATCACATTAAACAAAAAATTTATTACAACAACCTAGGGCTTCGACATTTAGAACCAAAATTTAACAAACATTGTGAAATCTTCGTATAGGCTGGACGAAGCAGAAATCTATCGAACTATTTCAAAATCGAAGCACTTTAACTCAGTTGGAGATGGAGAGATCGAAAGTTTTCGGAGCTTACTTGAGATTTCGAAAATCAGGGAGTAGCAAGGTGAAGCACTGGAACGACGAAAATGGCTGAAATTTTTATGGCAATGGAGACCTAGGAGTGGCAGGGTGAATTTGGGGACAGAAATTCTGAAATTATTATGGTAATGGCACCGGAGTAGCGAACTGAATTTGGGAACGAGGGTTGGGAGGAGCCGGGTGAAATTGGTGAAGAGGGAAGAGGGCGTTCTGAAATTTCAATAATGCTTGGAAGAGGACATTTTGAAATTTCAAAGTCTTTTTGTTCTTTTCTTGCCAGTGAGGGACATTTTGGTAATTTTAATAAAGGATTGTGAACAACATTGTGATCAATGTTGGGAACCCAGTATTATTTTATTTAAAAATATTAAAAATGGTCTTTGGGGTGTGGGCCCAACCTTTTATTGAAGGGTAGGAATCCACATAGGCACGCAATAACCGAAGGTTATGTTCACCCTCGGTGAACAAATTTGTACTCAAATTGAAAGTCTATGATAAATTAAAATCAATTTGAGTGAGCATGGTCATGGTGGATTTAACCGGGGTAGATGGAAAGTTTTTTCTAATATAAGAAGTGCGTAATATGCGCTACTAACCTCGTAAGAACATCAATGGATCTTCAACAATGGCTGGAGGAACGTTTCCTGCAGTTCATACTGTTTGCATCAATATTACTGGTGCTTGGGTTCAAGTTTTTTCTTAAACAAGAACTTCGACAAACGAATGTCCCCAAGCCCTTCAAAACTTCCCATCATTGGCAACCTCCATCAACTTGGCAACATGCCACGCCTCTCTCTTTACGATCTATCCAAGAGATTTGGCCCCATCATTAGCTTACTGCTTGGCCAGATTCCAATGGTGGTGATTTCATCAGCAAGAATGGCGAAGGAAGCCATCAAAAACCATGATCTTGCACTTTCAAGCCGACCCCTGGGTATTTTCTGCCAAAAAATGCTTGAGGAATATCAGGAAATACTCGGTGGATTAAGCGTCGTCGATTTCTTCCCCTCTATGGAATTCATGCACACATTGACGGGAAAAAAATCTCGACTTGTACACACTTTTAGACGCTTCGACCAGTTTTTCGACGAGGTTATTAAGGATCATCAAAGTCACAATAACAAAAAAGATCACAAGGACTTCGTGGATGTCTTACTTGAAGTACAGAAGAATGAGGATGTTGAAATGCCTCAAAACTGTTAAAGCAATCCTCTTGGTCAAATGACAGCTTTTTATGCTTCTTATTCCAATACTCATAGAGTGTCGAAACTGGGTACACCAGGCTGATGGGAAACTGCTCCCATTGATCCGGGAGTTCCTCATTGGCCTAAATTACCATGTTTCTCGAAAAGTACTAGAAATATTTTTTTAATTTATGGGATGGGACGGGACGGGTCAAACAAAACCCGTCCCACCCCAAACCTGTTTTAAATTTTTCATTTTAATATCACACCCGCCATGTTGACCTGCAAGACGACTTTTTTTGCCCCATTAGGTTCGGGGCCCAATTCCGATTCGAGTTGGGGTTGAACAGACTGTTGGAAATTTATTATTTCCAAATGATTGTTCAAATATTTATGAGATGAGTACATCAAAGTATAAGATGAAAAAGTACAAAAAATTGGGTCAAGAAGAATGAGAACTGGTCCAAAAAGAGTAAAAATTGGACTATATAGACCGGTAAGACCAAACCGGACGGGAACGGACCCGACTTACTGGTCAAGACAATAACATGAACCAAGCGATCGCTTGGTTCATGGTTGGGTGATCGCTTGGTAAAGAAAATTTCTAATCTGCTTAAGAAATTGATCATCATGCGATCGCTTGGTCTTGAAACTTACGATCGCATGGTAGAAAAATCCGATAGTTGGCAGAAATTTCGGATTTCTTGTTAGCACCTTTTCATCAACCATTTCGAATCCTTTGTGAAAAGTGGTATCACTTAGGAAATGGTGTGTTGGAACTCCATAAATTTATAGAGATCATTTCCACCAAAATTAATACTCATTTCTCAATTGTTTTTTATTCCTCTTCCATGAATTATTTGTGCTTAATAAATATATAGTTTGTAATATTGATTAATCCACTAAAGCATTTTGCTATCTAACCCTTTAAGCATCTCGATCGAGAGGAGGCAAATGTACTTTTAGGACAATATTTAATAGCATGTTCAAGCCTATCATTTTAATCCATTATTTGTCATTCTTCATCATTTCCAAGACTTCAAGTTGATGAATTAACGTCATTGGTTCATGATTCTTCATATGATATTCGATGATGATTTCGTCTCTAACTCTTGAGGTAAGTTATTATTATTAACAATCTAAAAGTTCAATTCGGTTGTGTATTCGATATTCATTGGATGAATCAGATAACTTTATTTCCTTATAATTAGTGGAAATACTAATGTCTCTATGCCTGAGACAATCAAGGAGTATAATTGTCTTATGCGCAAACTATTTCCTTTTCTTTGCAAGTAAAAGATGATGAAAATTCACAATCTATGTTTCTTCTTTCTAAAGAGAGTATCTGGCAGTGGCATCGATTAGAATTTTCTTATAAGATGCAGTTTTTATGTCCCTTGAAATTTTAAATTTGAAAAGGCATGAGTTCCGAAGGTGCCCCTTTTTCGTTAAGTAAAATAAATAAATTGGTTTATCCAATCACTGCAAATTGAAAGGGAGACAATTGCATGTATCCTTAAAGAAATTAAGAAATTTTTGACTTCTCGGATAAACAGAAGCCAACCAGTTTAAATGAACATATATGAACTTTCACCATTCTATGTGTCCATTCATCATCATGTGAGGGATGCAAACTTGTCTTAACGGATAGTCCCAAATAATATTGATCATTCATCAAATTGATATTGGCATGCACAGTGATTAGTTCTATTAAAACTTCTTTAATGCATGAAATCTGGTGAATAAAATTATGCATTTTTTCATCTATAGTTAATTTTATTTGATTCATGAATAGGAACTTGACAAGAAGAATGTCATTGCATTTTCACATTCTCTTATCATTATTTTATCATGAGATATGATATTTTACTGTGTAAATTTTCATGGAAATATTTCATGATAGTGGAAATTTGGAAGTTTACACCCTTTCAATAATTTTATTTCCAATTGATTCGGTTTATGAGAAGTATATTTCTCTTTTACGTTATGCAAGTATATTGATGTATGAATCAATTGAACTCTTGATATTGCATGAGAATTTTATAATCATGTGTTTATAATTAGTGATTTCATTTTCTTATACGAAATGGAGTTTTAAATATTGAGGCATGCAAGTATGAGTATTTGCACAAGTTGCTTTAAATAATGTTTAATCACATATTGTAAACAAAGTAACTAAGATAGTTTACTTAAATTATTTCATACTATGTTTGCTAATTATAGTTTTATTAGTATTAAAGCGACAATTTTCAATGATAAATTAGAGACTACCACTTGTGTTAAAAATGCCCATTGTTTGGTTTAAATTTGGTAGTGAAAATCTTGATACTTATTGTTGTATTAAGAAACGTGAAATAGATCTACAACAAATTATGAAGGTGCCATATGTTGCTTGGGAAAACAATGTTACCCAATTAGTAAATTTTCCTAATTAATTAAGGAATTATGGGGGTGAGATCAAACAAGATCATCAACGATCATTGATTAACATTGAGATTTGATTTGTAAAACAAATTTGCTCACATCTCGGGTAATAAAGTCTTTCAATGGATGAAAGAACTGCAAATTTATTTTTTTCAAATGATGTGAAAAATTACAAATTGTGTTTATTCCAAATATATGGGAATAAGGATCGTGACAAAGAAAATTATATTGTGCTCATAGTGGAAACAATAATATTTTGTAACAATAATATGAATAAAGTAATTGAGGTTTTATTATGTTTCTTTCAATTGAGTTGAAAGATTATACATAAAAGTTGAATTTAGCCTAAAATGTAGAGTGACATTTTAACAAAAGATTCAAATTATAATTTCTGAATTCGTGAAATTATATTGTGATTATGACCAAATATCCTAGCAGAAAGTTTGATAAGTTTAAAGTATATTAAAATGCGAACAAGTGATTAACTTGGATCATATAAACAAAATTATCTACACTTCTAAAAGAGAGAAGTATAACTTAACACAGTGATAGAGTCACTTTATGTATTTAACAATATTTTTGTCAATTGAAGAAGTGATTAAGTAAAATCACTAAAATACATTTAACAAAATGTACTGTAAATTCATTCTTTTAGCGAAAAGAATATTGAATTTAATTTTGGTATACCTCAAATGTGGGGGTAATATGATTAAGTCATAAAAGAGAATTTAAAAGGTTGTGAGAGGATGAATACAAGCAATGGAGAAGAAAATCATGAAGTGCATTGGCAAAGATAGGTAGTTATCATGTATTTGTATAATATATTTCTTGTGTGGGTATACATGATAAATTTGCAATAAAGAGTACTATATTATTATAGTTTATTTTTTCATATAATTATTTTTTCATATAAACCTATAAATGCATTATGAAAAAGTTTTGTGCATATCATTGAATTTGGATTCAGTTATTAAATACTAAATTTAATGATATTCACTACAACAAAAACAGCCTACGGCAACGCGCAAAAAATGTTGCCGTAGGCCTTTTGCAACGTTCATGTGCATGTTGCAAATCGCAGTGTTGCCGTAGAGGGAAAGGATACGGCAACGTTCATTGCGTGTTGCAAAAGGATGGATTGCACGTTGCGGTAGACCTTTGGCAACGTTCACTGCGAGTTGCAGTAGACATTTGGCAACATTCATTGCGCGTTGCCGTTTATACTTTTGGCAACGTTCATTGCGTGTTGCGGTAGACCTTTAGCAACGTTCTTTGCGTGTTGCGGTAGATACTTTTGGCAACACTCATTACACGTTGCCGTTGATACTTTTTGCAACACTCGTTGCGCGTTGCCGTTGATACTTTTAGCAACACTCTTTGCGCGTTTCCGTTGATACTTTTAGCAACACTCTTTGCGCGTTGCCGTTGATCTTTAACATTTTTTTTTAATTTTTGTAAATCAATATAGATAATTCCACTGATAACCAACAAGTTTCTCAAACATATATGTAATATTTAATATATGAAACACGAGTGTTATAAAAATAAATCATTTATTCAAAATGAATACTTAAAAAAAATTACGGTACTTTGTTCTCCTACATTAAAATAAAATCTGCAATATAGATTTTTCACCTATTTCATTACACATCTAAAGTTTGATATTTACTATCCCTCTAAATTACAATAGTATCTCTAGCAGACTAACAACCATACAAAAAGGAGCTACTATAACCATTATCAACACGAATCATCATTGAAGATGAGTACTTCCCTGACTTCTGAAGTCTAGCTCAAACTATGCCCATGACAAACCATCTTGTGAGAGAACTACAAAATTGACTTTTACCTGCAAAAAACATTATGAAAGTGTAATCATCAGGATTACAACTACACTGAATGCAAAAATGTAGAAATAAATTATACTAAATATTAAAATTATCATTTTCTATTGTAAGACTTTACAGAAATTTGGACAAAATCTCCCCTGTAAATTGGACTTAACCAACCTGTAGAGGGATATCACAACCACCATAATACTTTAAAAGATCAAACTAAAAACTAATTCATCATCAAACTACAATCAAGTCAATTCAAACTACAAAGTGATCATGGTGTACACTATACAACCTGAAAAATCATGTTCAGAGACAGCCATAAGTGAACTACTAAGATTAATGGATTGAACTAGAATCATACATAACATCCGCATCCGCCCCCCTCAAAATAATAATAATAATAATAAAATAAAAATTGAGACAAACTAAAAAACAATCGTCCAAATGATAACATTATACCAAATCTCAAGGGGGGGGGGGGGGGGGGAAACCCGAAGAATAACCAAAACCGTTCGATTCTTGCATTGAAGATTTTTGTACTCAAAAATACAAAATTGATCCCCTCCCCCTCCCCTTGTGAGGGGGCAGGTTTTTTTCTTCCTGAATATGTGTCAGATAAAAAGTATCTTGCTTATGCCTCCCTTCATCCCCACATATGAACCCCACAGAAAAAAACAAAGGACATATAAAAACTTACCATATCAGCTGTCTTATTTAAACAGAGGAACTTTAAGTAGATGACATACATTAACCTAGGATCAAATGAAAACTCGTGGGTTGAATCATGATGAAAAACGAGTGAGAATTACCTATAGTTTGGTAAGCAGACCTTTCTTCTCTTCCTCAAGCTCTCTAATCTAGCTTTCATAAGAAAGTAAAGACAAAAATTGATAAGAGACAGGATGCGTGTTAAATATTAATAACGTTTTCAAAGAAACAGTGTCTTTCAAAGATGAACCATTTATCAGAAAAAGCATACCTGTGCCTTTAATTTTCTCGTCTGAAATTCCTGAGCAGCTTGCTTTTTTGAAAGCTCTTCACCTGGAAAGCTCTTCACCTCTTCAATTGATATTCAAAAATTCTGAGATGCTTGAGCTTGAAGCTAGAAAACTAATGCTCGTACTTAGTTAGCACGTGCCTTTAATATTCCAGGAGGGGGAGACGAAGATGGAAAAATACCCAATATGTTTGACCTTGATGTATCATGTACTTGAGGATAGTATAGATTGGCCACGCTTGATCTTTCAGCTCCATTTCCAGGGATACAAGCTGTGCTGTCACCTTCTTGATTTTCACGAAATTTCATAGCCTTGATAACGTAATTGTCATCGTGTATCTCAAAAGGGTGCCGCAATTATTCGAACAAATAAATTAGTTATGCAGAATGTGGAATATATTTATTGAAAAACATGTCAAGGACATCGAGTCTAATTGCAATAAATATTCATGTTTAAATCAGCAGAAAGTTTACCTCTAATATCTCTCTTAAATGAGAAAAATACCAAAACAGTTCCCTCGCCTATTTAAATCAAACTGCACCAGCTGCATATCTTCTGATATTTCCACCTCTACTGTTGCATGAGGACGAGTCTATAGTTTCCAATAGAAAAACCAATAAACAGCATGATAACTAATTCTACAAAAATATCTGTCAAATACTAGCCATCATAAACTATTTCAATACCAAGAATCAGATTATATATATATATTAGAAATATAATACCAAGAATCAGTTATTAGCATGATAATGAAATATTAATAAAAACTCACAAGTTCAACAGCCAAATGCAACTTGTTTAACCATCACAGAGCCGCGCAAGATCTTTTAAATCACAAATTATATATTATAAGAAAAAAAATTCAATGAAATAAACAATTTTATGTTTTCCTTGGCATACCAGTGACTTGGGATGAATTTTCTTTTAGCAACTATAGTCTATCCTAAGTCGACACACCATGCCAATATCCAGACATTACGCTGAGATTTTACATCTCCAGGAACTTTTAAAAATTGATTGAAAGCATTATGACTTATGCTGGGATTTCATTTATCCATGAACTTTAAAATGAAATAAAGCTACAAAAACTCGATGTGAACAAATGGTATAGAACCCAAACCAAATCAAAAGCAGAAACAACCAAATACAATATAATGCAGAAACCGCAAGATACAATCCAATCTAAAGCTACAAAAACTCGGATGAACAGTACCTGTGGTGAGCTCAGACCATTACAGTGCTGGGGAAGCTGCAATTGAAGTGTCAAGTATGGCTGGACAAGGATGAAGAAAGGTAGAACAGTGTCCTAGACCCCAGCCTGAACCACGAGCACCAAATCCCAGACTTACCCAGCCTAGATTGGGATTTAGTAATACCTAATCCATTCGAAAACTCAACACTCAGATACGGGGCGTGTGTGCAAAGGGGGAGGGAAAAGAGAAAGGGGCTTACACAGGTGGAGGTGGAGGTGGCGGTCACCGGCGTTTAGGGGAGTCGGGTGAGATAGGAGAGGAGAGGCTGAGGTGAGATTGAGACGATACCAATGCGGCGTCCAAAGCTAGGTTTTAAAGTTAAAGGAAATTGTAAATTAAGTCCACAACTTTAGACAATATGAAGTTTTTGCCCAATTGAACCCTTTAGCAACGTTCGTTGCGCGTTGCCAAAGGGTTACCTTTCGCAACACGCAGCGCACGTTGCCAAAGGTATCCTCTGGCAACATTTAGGTGAACATTGAGAAAAGTACCCTTTTGCAACAAGCAATGCGCGTTGCCAAAGGGTAACCTTTTGGAAACGCGCAATGAACGTTGTAAAAGGCTATAATTAGCAACATTCACTTGATGAATGTTGCTAAATGTCAAATAAATCAACCAATGGCAACATGCAACCACTGAATGTTGCGGTAGACCCCATTTAGCAACATGCAATTAGCGAATGTTGCCGTTTGCATGTTGCAAAAGGTCATTTTTCTTGTAGTGATTGTTGGTAACAATGTGTGCATTGGTTAAGTGAAAATCTATCTTTACTATTGCATAAATTAATATACTACTTAGTGAAAATTATAAAGTATGTGATTTTCAAGCTCTAAATTTATGAAAGTAAAGTTTCATGAATGTATGAGATTTTAACCTTAGTACTTAGTAAAAATTATGAAGTATTTGATTTTCAAGTTCTAAATTTATGAAAGTAAAGTTTCATGAATGTATGAGATTTTAACCTTAGTGAGGTTTCAACCATTCAATTCTCAATATAAGTGTTGAATCATGCAAATTTCATTTGCTTGGACTCTTTGAGGAATAAATATATGCTAAATTTATTTATGGTATAATTGATAAATTATTGTATACTAAATAGATCTGGTATATGAGATAATTATATGTCATGAATATTAGGCAAATGATAAATATTTATCATGCAACAATAAAATATTTTTCTCTTTAAAAATGTGAATCCTTTGCAATACTTATGTGAAGTATTTATTATCAATTTGTATTTAATTAAGTAGAGATGCAAATATCTTATTTGAGAAATTTGAACAAATAGAGGTTTATTTGCTATACATAAATACATTTTTGTTCAAATTTGGTTATCATCTTATTTAATACTACTGTGTATAATCAAGTTTGATTATTATTCTTATATAATTTGAGAAAGTGTGCAATATGATATGATAGAATTAGTCTATCTAATTGATATCATATATAAAAAGCATTATTACTAATGAAGAGTAATAATATGAAACTTACAAGTGAATATGAAATATTGTTGAACATTGTGGTTAACAAGGAGAATTATTCACTTAAATGTAATTAAGAAATTTGAAATTTATCCCAAAGTGTGGGAGTAACACTGAAATGAATATTGTAAAATATTTATTATACTCGTTGAGGAGACAATTAAACTATTGTAGGACCAAAAATTGTTTATGGAATTACGATTCTAATTCTTTCAATTGAGTGAAAGAATTGCGAAAACAATTTATTTTTTCGAGTAAATAAATTGTAATATAAAGTTAGATTTTTTCTTTGAGTGAAAGAATAATTGTGAGTCTACCCTAGAAGTGTGGGGATAGTACAATTAAACTTTAAAATAAAGTTTAAAGTAATAGTATTTTGAAGTCTGTAAAGTGCACAAAATAGACAACAAAATATTGCGAAATATTTGATAAACATTGTCAAATAATTGTGAAGTGATCACATATATATTGAAAAGAAGTCTAGACACAAACAAAATAAACTGAATCAAAGAGTGATTCAATAACTTGTGAAAAATGAAGCTAAAACTTGACTTTATATCTTATGTAAAATCATAAGAACACAATCGAGTAGAATGGGGCGAATCTCCTTTATAAAAAGATCTGCCAATGGCGGCAAACCTACCTGTCATTACAAAATGAGTAATACACTGGTTCAAAGGGTAACAACAAATCATTCGATTAGTGGATAGTTTCAACACTTTATCAAAACATATCTCATTCTTGGTCGTTACAGTTGGAGGGCTGAGTTTTAAAACTCTTAATGAAGTTCAAAATTACAAGTGTTTCTAAATGTAACAAAGATATTGGAAGAACTTCACCTATATGAACTTAGAAGTAGTGCCGCTTCAAGGAAAGTTTGGAGTTACTTTTTGAAAAATTCACAAATTGGATGGGCGCAAGGCCATTAACGTGCTAAAACAAAAACTTATGTGGAACAAAAAGACTTTGAGTGTTGCATGTGTGATGTTGCCAGTATTGTCACATGGAATAACGAGTTCAAAGCTAAGGCTACTGGGGATTTTGATAATACTTTGTGATGTTTACACTAAAGAAATGTTCAAATCGAAAGATACTTTATTTTATGCATAAAACCATACCATTATAAAATGAGTCAGTGAAGATATTTGAACAAGTGGGTGATTGTTGGAAATTTATTATTTCCAGATGGTTGTTCAAATATATATGAAATGAGTAGATCAACGTATAAGATGGAAAAATGCAAAAAACTGAGTCCACAAGAATGAGAACTGGTCCAAAAAAGAGTAAAAATCGGACTACATAGACCGGTAGGACCAAATCGGATCGGACTTACTGGTCGAGACAATAATATGAACCAAGCGATCGCTTGGTTCATGGTTGGGCGATCGTTTGGTAAAGCGAATTTCTAATATTTTTAAGAAATTGATCATCATGCAATCCTTGGTCTTAGAATCATGCAACCGTATGGTAGAAAAATCCGACTATTGGCAGAAATTTCAAATTTCTTGTTAGCACATTTTCATCAATCATTTCAAATCCTTTGTGAAAAGTGGTATCACTTACAAAATGGTGAGTTGGAACTCTATAAATAAAGATATAATTCACGATAAAAACATGAGAAGCATCCAATAATTTATAGTGATCATTTCCACCAAAATTAATACTCATTTTCCAATTGTCTTTTGTTCTTCTTCCATGAATTATTTGTGCTTAATAAATACATGGTTTGTAGGCTTGATTAATCCGCTAAAGCATTTACTATCTAACCCTTTAAGTATCTCGATCGAGAGGGGGCAAATGTACTTTTAGGATAACATTTAATCGCGTGTTCAAGTCTATCAGTTTATTCCATTAGTTAGCATTCTTCATCATTTCCAAGTCTTCAAGTGAATGGTTTAATGTTATTGGTTCATGATTCTTCATATGACATTCGATGATAATTTTGTCTCCAACTCTCGAGGTAAGTTATTATTATTAACAATCTAAAAGTAAATTTCACTTGTGGATTCGATATTTATTTGAGGAATTAGATAATTTTATTTTATTATAATACTTTTTAACTACACACATTTTTCTTTTCAATTTTTAAACTCACATTTTACCTAGAAAACACAAATAAATTAATCAAATAATTTAAAATCTCTTGGAAGGTGTGCCAAACAGACCATTATTTATATATTAGGTAAAATATTTTGTTAAAAAGTGAAAAGTAAAAATACGTGGTTAAAAATTGATTTGAAAATTTGTGTTTTTTTATAAATTGAACGATTTTGTTAAAGAAAAGATAATTGGACAAGTGCTTGTCATGTGTTTTGAAAAATAAAGTTTTGCCTCAAATTTTAGATAAACCAAAATAAATAAATAAATAAATATTAAAAACGAGAAGGGGGGGGGGGGGTGAAGGGTGGGGGGGGGGGAATCACCTTCCACAAAAAAACCCGCACTGGCCAACCCAATCCTATAAACAAGAAAAAATATCTCTGAAATTTTCTTGATTTCCACCAAAAAAAAGGCAGAAATTTGATAAATGATAACTCATTATTTCTATAAACAATCGTGCTATAAGAAGATAATGGTGAATCAAAAGTTGTACACGTGCACAAATGACACTTATCCGTTATTTTATACATCACATTAACTTCAAAATCAATCGACCACAAAATTTCGATGAAAGAATTCGACTCCTTTTTAACATTTTTCCATCTGTAAAAGCCAAATATAGAGATGAAGTATTTCCACACCTACAGTCAAATAGACAAATGATAGGTCACATGTGAAGGGGACCATAATCCAACTCATCGGATGAGCTCAGAACATCAAAAGTTATTTTAAGTAAGAAATTACTTAGAGTCTGTTTAATAACATTATTTGATTTATAAATTGACTTATTTAAATTTTTTAAAGAAAAAAGTAATAGTTAAAAATTGAAGAAAGAAATATGTGTTGTTAAAGAGTGATTTGAGAAAGTGTATAATTTATTAAATGATTTATACATCAATTTATATTTATTTTTTATTTACCAAAGGGATACTTATTTTGAAAGTAACAAGTATGATATGAATGTTGTTGGTTTGATTATCGTAAGTGCACGATATCGCTAACAAGCAGTAAAATTAGACTGTTGAGTCCGGGTTGTCGATCACACGAAGACTATTTATTCGTTATAATTTACTTTGATTCTAAAATTCCTAGATTAAAACAAAAACTAATTAAGAAAATAAATTGTAAAATAATAAAAACAAAAACGACAAATAATTGGAAATCAATTAAATAAACAAATCAATTAAAATAAAAAATAACAATTTAAACCTAAAAGCAATTAACGAAACAAAAATAAACATGGTGGGTTTTTGAACAATTAAATGAATATTGGGACCGACAATTTCGAAGTAATGTTCTAACTTAATTTCTCATTTCAAATTGTTTTCTAAAATTGTATTTGATCGAATTCATGCATGTATCTAATTTACCTCTCTCGAGTTCAAATTAGACATATTTAACTAAGTCAACCATATATCTCTATATCGGATCAGAGTTCTCCTTAGTTAAATGTATTAAATTACCTAAGAATTCATAAATGACCACAAGCAATCACAAATTCATATCTCTATCTTTTTGTTGAAATTGCCGAATTTTACTACGTGGTCTAATTGTTAACTCACCTCTCGAATTATGAAAACAACCATTAAATAATAAATTGGTGATCAAGCAACTCAAGTATTAAACGCAATAGTAAAATCATTACATGAAAATAAAACACAAACTTGAGAATCAAAACTAAACTAAAAATATTAAATCTATATCGTCAATCTCGATTATTAAATTAACTACTCATGATCTTGAGAGAAAAAACAATAAATAATGTAATTAAAACTCGAAGTTTGAATAATTATAGAATTAACATCACCACCAAAAATTACACGAGTCGTCCGCCAGCCGAGTGCCTTCAATTGCTTTCTAATTAGTTTCCACCCGGCTGTTTATTCTCCCCACACACACAGCCACCTCAATTAATTCCAGCCATGTATATATTTGTCTCTCTAGCCGTGTATGTGTATATGGAAAAAGCCTAGTGTACAGAATTCTGTAGCATCACTGTAGCAATGAACAGGCTACATAATGTATATATATAACTCCAAAGCTGCCCCTTTCGTTTTTTGTTTGCACCCAGGTAGCCGTGTGTACATATATCTCTAGCCTCAATCTTAAACCTCCAAAAATAGTCTGCCAACCACCACAAATTAATTCCTCCAGCAAACACACAGCCAACCAAATCAATTTTTGTCCCCTATCAGCCTAGTCTCTCCAAACCAGCCACAATTTATTTATTTTTTTGCTGGTAACCGCACTCTCCCAGAATCTTCCCAAATCCCACGGCTGCTGTCTCACCTTTTTTTTTTTTTCCACGGCTCACTTCTCTCATTTTTATCCCATAGCCGTGTATATGTTTAATCCAAGAAACACTCTGTAGCGACCAAGAATTTTTACGCGATTAATAATTATTTTAATAGAAAATCGTGTCGCTACTATTTCACCCATTTTTATTAAGTTAACGCCACGACATATTCGTATAGCCAAGTCAAGAAATAATCGAGATCGTTCGATTTTAAATTAAATTCCGAATTTCTAAAAATATCTCCATTCTCTTGATTTAAAGTATATTAAGTCTAAGTACTTAATTCAATGTTATCCCAATATTTATTTGTACAAAAATTACTTTTATTATTTAAATTAAGAAAATATATGCAAGCATGAGAGGTTCCATTATATATAATAATTATGAGAATCTTAATTTAATAAATATGGAAAAGTATATAAATGGTTGATAGATTCCATTATATGTAATCATGAAGAGCATAATATTTGTATAAATATGAAAAAGTATATGAATGAATTATATACTCCATTATATATAATCATGAAGAGCATAATATTTGTATAAATATGGAAAAGTATATGAATGATTGATAAGACTCCATTATATGTAATCATGAAGAGCATAATATTTGTATAAATATGGAAAAGTATATGAATGAATTATATACTCCATTATATATAATCATGAAGAGTATAATATTTGTATAAATATGGAAAAGTATATGAATGATTGATAAGACTCCATTATATGTAATCATGAAGAGCATAATATTTGTATAAATATGGAAAAGTATATGAATGATTTATATACTCCATTATATATAATCATGAAGAGCATATTATTTGTATAAATATGGAAAAGTATATGAATGGTGCTTTACTTTAAGAAAAGGATGTGTTAAAATTAATAGAATTGAATGATTATGTTTACAATATGCCAACTTTATACATCTATTTAAACCCATCTCTTTTACACACAACTCTACACATATACACTTATTTCCAATCTCTTGACAAAATCCACAAGTAAGAGAAATTCAAGGTGGTCAAGAAAGTTTTGGTCCATTTACTACTACACTTCATTTTAATCTTTTAAAAGGTAAGTATATCTTATGTTTTTATGAAAATTAAGTATGTTGTTATGAAATGTAAATATATTTTAAGTTTTTATGAAAAGTAAGTATGTTTTTATGATAAGTAAGTATATCTTATATTTTTATGAAAAGTAAGTATGTTTTTATGACAAGTAAGTATATCTTATGTTTTTATGAAAAGTAAGTATGTTTTTATGAAAGGTAAATACACCTTATGTTTTTATGAAAAGTAAGTATGTTTTTATGACAAGTAAGTATATCTTATGTTTTTATGAAAAGTAAGTATGTTTTTATGAAAGGTAAATACACCTTATGTTTTTATGAAAAGTAAGTATGTTTTTATGACAAGTAAGTATATCTTATGTTTTTATGAAAAGTAAGTATGTTTTTATGAAAGGTAAATACACCTTATGTTTTTATGAAAAGTAAGTATGTTTTTATGACAAGTAAGTATATCTTATGTTTTTATGAAAATGTTTGGATCATTGCTATGAAATCAATCTCACAAGATTGTTATGGGTTCCATATGATATGTTTATGATTATGCTAAGGGGACCGGAGTTTAGTAGCGCTATACATAAGAATTCTTGCCATTTAAGTTCGGTAAAATTCTTGTGTCTCCCTATGTTTATGAATATTTCAATCATATCCTATGTTATGATGAAAATGATCCATATGCTTTCAAAAGAAAATTTATGCTTGGTATACTTACTGGGATTTTATAAATCTCACTCCACGATATTTACCATTTTCAGATAATTGAAGGTTCGAGGCGGTCAACATGGAAGTGGCAAAAGTGGTTAAGATTGATGAGATAATTATGTTGAACTTTATGTAAGAAAATTATGTTCTATTTTTATTCACAAATAAAATTATGGAATTCTAATTATTCTTTTGAATAATTTTACATTACTATTTAAGTCTCGATAATATGATATGAGTCACTTTTAGTGGCACTCGAATGGAAGAGAATTCGGGTCGTCACAGTTGGTATCAGAGCAAAGAGTTTTAAAAACGATTCTGTAGATTTTTTTGAAATTTTATTTCTTTAAAAAAAAAAAAAAAAAAAAAAAAAAAAAATCACGTGCTATTCATGATGAACAGTGAACGAAATCACTATTCATTATAAAAAAAAAATTGAATTTTCACATGTCAAGTATGGTTATGATTTTGAAAAGCATGATGAAATTTGATGTGCGAATTTCAAGGACAAAATTCATTTTAAGTAAGGGAGTTTGTAATGTCCTGAAAATTTTATGGAATATAATTAGTTAGTGATATGATGTTTATATTGATGTCTTTGATAAATTTCTAAAAGTTCGGGGACTAAAGGAAAAAATAAGATTTGACGATAAATTTTATTTGGGTTAAGTTATTAATTATTGATGGGGAGATAATTACTATATCGATATTGGATTTGTTTTGAAGACTGTGATTAATTAGGAATTATGATTCAAGAAAATGTTGATTTGGATACAACCACATTAAATTATTGTTGATTAAAGGAAAATAAGATTATATGAAATATTTTAACTCATCACTTTACTATGTCACTCTCCATGTATTGACTCCTCGAACCAGGTATGTTATATCCTTTGCAAGTCATTTACGATTTTATTAAGACATGTTAAGTATGAAATCTTCATATGTTATGAATCTTTATGTGTTACACATAATATACATGTCAAGTATGATATAAATTGATAGAAGACTCAATTTTTTTATTCTTTTCAATGTAGAATCATGAGACAGAGAGGATATTTATATGAATTTTGGTGCATATTAAGCTTAGTAAGATTGACTCAATTAGAAATTAAGTTGGGTTGTAACTTTTGCCCAAAATATATGGAATAATATATTAAACAAACAAAATTGATAATGAATTCGTACAATAATTTATCCCTTTATCACTACCTTTGTGTAAAAACAAGGGAAAAACTGTGGATGGTTATTAGTACTTCCTCTTCAAGTTTCAATTTTCGGTTCAATAATTTATCCCTTTATCACTACCTTTGCTTAAAAGCAAGGAAAAACTGTGGATGATTATTGGTACCACTCTTCAAGTTTCAATTCTGAAAAAAAAAAAAAAAAAAAATTCAGAAAGAAAAGAAAGAAAGAGAACGGGTGTTGAGCATAATGGGAATAATATGACTTAAGAATGATTTTCAAAATAATTGTTGTCCTCGAGTTTAGAAATGATGAACCTTAAATGGACTTTGCATAATTGATTTTAGACATGGCACTAAGTATAAGAAGTCAACAGAAATGATTAGAAATATGTTCAGATTATCTATCATTTAGATTTAATGAGAAATAGCGAGCCAATTTTATGAAGTTTTATGAGATGTTAAGATTATAAGTGATATGATTTTAATGAGACTTTTATGAGAAGCATTATGAAGTTAGAGATTTAAAGATTTGGTTATTGGGAATTAAGTAATGGCTATTATGTTGAGTAAGTGAATTATGCCTCTATATTGAAGAGAAATTTATTATGAACTTTGGCCTTGTGATTAAATTTTGGGAATATGATTTATGACTTATAAATATAAGTATGAGTAATCTTTTGAGCCAATTAAGGTATTGAAGGAAGTGATATTGTGATATTGACGACTATGATTTGAAATTTCTATGTTGAGGAATTATGAATTGATTTTCTGGAATATTTTTTTTGATGATATTGAAGTGTTGGAATCGTTTTCAATATTTTTAGATCGTTGTGATCAAATGTTGAATTATTTATTATTGTGAGTTATGAAGTATGCTTACGGTTTGAATAAGTCCAAATTTCAAAGGAAACTCTGCTTAGAATTTTATCGTTTGGAATTAAGAGCATAGTATGGTATGCAATCACTAAGAGAATTGAGGTTAGACATGCAAATTCATTTACATCACAAACGAGATTTAGTAGATGATAACAGAGATATTTATTATTTTCTCGTAAGGAGAACACACAAGAGTCACATTGGAAAGAAATACATGAAACACGCAAAAGCAAAAGAAAGCAACATGGGAAATTCCTCAAATTGAGAGATGTGTTTCCGGAGTAGCCGTATCCTACCACCTCTGACCTTTTGAGGAAATAAAGAAACCTTCAAAGAGGTGTGTTTCGAGAGTAAGAATACTCTGTAATCTACCACCTGGAACCTTTGAGGTACACACAAGATTTAAACATTAAGGAAATCCTAGGAAATTAGAGGGGTGTCTCGAGAGTAAGAATACTCAGTACTCTACCCCCACCTATTCTAAGATTCATAAAGTTAAGTTTACATTAACCGGACTCCATTTTCGCTTGATTCCCCTTCCTTGCGACCAATCTATCTTAACCCCTGCTGGATCTTGTATTGAGATATATGACTGCAGCTTATCCAGTAGTTCATCAATAGTAGGAACAGAAATAAGGAGCCTTCTGGAAAATGGAGAGATGAATCCCTGTTCCACAGCATAATCAAGAAAGGTTAACAAACCATCAAAGAAATTGTTAACATTCAGAAGCCCAATAGGCTTAGTATGGAGATCTAGTTGAGCCCACGAGGTAATGTTAAAGATTTCTTCTAAGGTACCAAAACCTCCGGGCAGGGCTATAAAGGCATCAGAACCATATAGCATACAAGTTATGCGTTCATGGATGATAAGATTTGAGATATGAAATATTTTTCTTGGATTTTGGGTACTGATATTCTGATATAATAATCAAGGTATAGAAATAATACGGGAATACGTGAAAGAGAAATAAGGACCGTATTGAATCAGAATTCATACGTATATACAAGTGAAAGAAATACTTTGCAGGAAATGTGGTGATATTTAAGTAAAGAATCTTAGTTTGGGAGATATTTGTTTACTGAATTTTGGGTTACAAATATTGGAAAGATAAGTTGATGATATTATGTTGATATGTTATTGGGTATATTACATAGAGAGATTATTCAGGGAATTGTTTTGATTATTTTGAGAATATTCGATGATAAGAAGAAAGGAAAAATTATTATGATATGATATATCAGTAAAGATTTGTTGAAATTTTAGAGATATATACTAATATCTGAGGTCACATGATACGATGATAAATGACAAGTTACATGAATACTACAAGATATGATGAAATATCACATACGATTGGGAATTTTCATTTTGATTCAGAAGAATTTATGAGTAGACATATGTCTATTATTGATAGAAAAGTCCATGTCTTAAGAAAAAAAATTGATGCATTTAGTCAAAGTCCAGTGGGTTAAATATGGTTGGGTTAAATATGGTAGCGATGATGCTACATAAGAAGAAGAAGAAGAGATTCTGATTAAGTGTTCAGAAATCATAAGATCAAGTAAGATTAATTTCGAGGACGAAATTATTTTAAGGGGGTAAGTTTGTAGCGACCAAGAATTTTTACGCGATTAATAATTATTTTAATAGAAAATCGTGTCGCTACTATTTCACCCATTTTTATTAAGTTAACGCCACGACATATTCGTATAGCCAAGTCAAGAAATAATCGAGATCGTTCGATTTTAAATTAAATTCCGAATTTCTAAAAATATCTCCATTCTCTTGATTTAAAGTATATTAAGTCTAAGTACTTAATTCAATGTTATCCCAATATTTATTTGTACAAAAATTACTTTTATTATTTAAATTAAGAAAATATATGCAAGCATGAGAGGTTCCATTATATATAATAATTATGAGAATCTTAATTTAATAAATATGGAAAAGTATATAAATGGTTGATAGATTCCATTATATGTAATCATGAAGAGCATAATATTTGTATAAATATGAAAAAGTATATGAATGAATTATATACTCCATTATATATAATCATGAAGAGCATAATATTTGTATAAATATGGAAAAGTATATGAATGATTGATAAGACTCCATTATATGTAATCATGAAGAGCATAATATTTGTATAAATATGGAAAAGTATATGAATGAATTATATACTCCATTATATATAATCATGAAGAGTATAATATTTGTATAAATATGGAAAAGTATATGAATGATTGATAAGACTCCATTATATGTAATCATGAAGAGCATAATATTTGTATAAATATGGAAAAGTATATGAATGATTTATATACTCCATTATATATAATCATGAAGAGCATATTATTTGTATAAATATGGAAAAGTATATGAATGGTGCTTTACTTTAAGAAAAGGATGTGTTAAAATTAATAGAATTGAATGATTATGTTTACAATATGCCAACTTTATACATCTATTTAAACCCATCTCTTTTACACACAACTCTACACATATACACTTATTTCCAATCTCTTGACAAAATCCACAAGTAAGAGAAATTCAAGGTGGTCAAGAAAGTTTTGGTCCATTTACTACTACACTTCATTTTAATCTTTTAAAAGGTAAGTATATCTTATGTTTTTATGAAAATTAAGTATGTTGTTATGAAATGTAAATATATTTTAAGTTTTTATGAAAAGTAAGTATGTTTTTATGATAAGTAAGTATATCTTATATTTTTATGAAAAGTAAGTATGTTTTTATGACAAGTAAGTATATCTTATGTTTTTATGAAAAGTAAGTATGTTTTTATGAAAGGTAAATACACCTTATGTTTTTATGAAAAGTAAGTATGTTTTTATGACAAGTAAGTATATCTTATGTTTTTATGAAAAGTAAGTATGTTTTTATGAAAGGTAAATACACCTTATGTTTTTATGAAAAGTAAGTATGTTTTTATGACAAGTAAGTATATCTTATGTTTTTATGAAAAGTAAGTATGTTTTTATGAAAGGTAAATACACCTTATGTTTTTATGAAAAGTAAGTATGTTTTTATGACAAGTAAGTATATCTTATGTTTTTATGAAAATGTTTGGATCATTGCTATGAAATCAATCTCACAAGATTGTTATGGGTTCCATATGATATGTTTATGATTATGCTAAGGGGACCGGAGTTTAGTAGCGCTATACATAAGAATTCTTGCCATTTAAGTTCGGTAAAATTCTTGTGTCTCCCTATGTTTATGAATATTTCAATCCTATCCTATGTTATGATGAAAATGATCCATATGCTTTCAAAAGAAAATTTATGCTTGGTATACTTACTGGGATTTTATAAATCTCACTCCACGATATTTACCATTTTCAGATAATTGAAGGTTCGAGGCGGTCAACATGGAAGTGGCAAAAGTGGTTAAGATTGATGAGATAATTATGTTGAACTTTATGTAAGAAAATTATGTTCTATTTTTATTCACAAATAAAATTATGGAATTCTAATTATTCTTTTGAATAATTTTACATTACTATTTAAGTCTCGATAATATGATATGAGTCACTTTTAGTGGCACTCGAATGGAAGAGAATTCGGGTCGTCACACACTCCCAAGTTTAACCTTAATTAAAACTCCTTAGAGTCCAATTTGAATTGGTCTTGAAAGTCCAATTAAATTTGGATAAATTTTATTCTTGAGGCTCAATTGTTCCAAATAATTCAAGTTGGTTCTTGACTTCGTTTTATTTTCAATTGCATTCAAAATTTAGGTAGTGTTCTGTTTGTATTTTATTTTATATTTTCATTTTCGAAAATATTTTGTACTTCCTGTTTTCAAATTTGCTGAAAACGCGTTTGATTTGTCATTTCTGAAAACTGTTTTTGAAAATGAAAAGCTGGAAAATACTTTCTGTTTGAAATTTTACAGAATACTACTTAAACTATTTTTAATTAATTTGTTTGCAGAATACTATTAACTCAAACTCAAATTTCCTTTCACAATACACTAAAAATATGGTTACATGCAACACACTAATGTGAGCATTAAGAGTCTATATTAACACAGCTTGGTCAGGTTCGGAATTTGAGAAAACTCTACTTCTATTAAAATCCAGAAAATGCAAGTTCTTTCAAAACCACTAGAATCCATTTATCAGTGCATTTTTTGAAATATAACAACAAGAATTTTCACTTAATTTTTTTTTTTTGTAATGTTGATATTGAATTCAATAAAACTTTATTTAAACTTAGTTCCAAGTTGGGATAATTCTCAAAAAAAAAAAAAAAAAAATTCTTTATTTAGGCTTAGCCCCTGTTTGGCCCCCATTTTTTACAAATTAAATTTATTCAACACTTAATCTCAACCATCCATCTTAGTCAAACTCACCATTTTTGACTTTTCAAACAATTTTTAATCGTACATTCTTCCACAAATACTATTCAAAACCAAATTTTTACCCAAAAAATGGGGGCCAAACAAGGGCTTAGTTTCAAGATAGGATAAATCTAAAAAAAAAATAAAAAATAAAATCTTTATATTAAGCTTAGTTCTAAGTTAAGATAATTCTATATAAAAAATAAAAAAAAATTCCCAAAACGTGTTTTCCACGTTTTGGACATTTTTTGTCGAATACACACAAAACTTTCCCTTTTGTGTACAATTTTTTTTTTTTTCCAAAATGCGTTTTCGAAAATGGTAAAGAGAACACGTTTTTAGAGTTTTCGAAAATAAAAACAGAAAACGACCTCAAAACAGTAAAGAGAACATGGGCTTAGTTTTTCCATCAAATTATTGAGTAATTGCTTCAATTCTTCATTTTTCTTGATTTTTGGATAAAACCTGGATAAAACCTGAAATAATGACAAATAATAACAATTACGTAGAATTTATTCAAAAATAATAATATAATATCCTAATTTTTTTGCTTTGGATTAAAAACCAATGTTTTGCAAATTTCGAGGTAAGATGTAGGGTTAAAAATTGGAGAGAAAAAAGATGTAGGATTAAAAAGTGATTTGAAAAATTGTATAAATTATAAATTGATTTAAACACCAAAAAATTAAACTTACCAAACAGAGCCTACTTTGTGTTTGATAAACATGTCTATAAATAAAGTTTATAAACACCAAATATTCCATTTTCTAAGTACACACTTTTTTCAAATAACTTTTCAACCAAACATTTTACCTTAAAATTCCCAAATTTCCTTTTTATATAAACAAAAAGGAGCTCCAAACAGAGGCTTAGTTGGACGATTATATATGTTGGGAACTGTAAAGAAAATTAAAAACTTTATGTTTAAAAATATGTTTTTTTATTTTATTTTTCGAGGTATAATATGTGTGGTTAAAAAGTGATTTAAAAAAATATATTGATTGAAAACATTTTTTTATATATAATTTGCTGAATAGAGGCTAAGTGACTTCATCGTCGACTCATGATGGGGGTAGAAATATTATTTATGTATTGATTGATCTCTTTGATTTGGCTTCTTCATCTTTTGTGACTAGATTTGTCTGTTATGGATAAATTTGACTAGCTGACGTCTTCGTTTAATAAATCCAATTTTATCAAAATAAAGTAAATAAACGTATTTCATTTGGGCCAAACACATCTTCATCTCTTGCCTGCGTTATTGACGTTTTTTTACCCAAATCTGTCTCTCTACTCATCGAACGAAATTTCTATCTAATTTGATTAAAAAAAAAAAAAATTCTATCTAATATAAAAAAGTAGCATAGTATAGGCTACTAACCTCGTAAGAACATCAATGGATCTTCAACGATGGCTGGAGGAACGCTTCCTGCTCTCCATACTGTTTGTATCAACATTACTGGTGCTTGGGTTCAAGATTTTCTCAAACAAGAACTTCAACAAACGAAATCTCAAAACGCCCCCAAGCCCTTCAAAACTTCCCATCATTGGCAACCTCCATCAACTTGGCAACATGCCACACCTCTCTCTTTACGATCTATCCAAGAGATTTGGCCCCATCATCAGCTTACAGCTTGGCCAGATTCCAACGGTAGTGATTTCATCAGCAAGAATGGCGAAGGAAGCTATCAAAAACCATGATCTTGCACTTTCTAGCCGACCCCAGATATTTTCTGCCAAACATCTTTTCTATAACTGCACCGATATCGTCTTTTCTCCATACAGTGCTTATTGGAGGCATATACGGAAAATCTCCATATTAGAGCTACTAAGCGCAAGGAGAGTCCAATCCTATGGCTTTGTACGAGAAGAAGAAGTTGCTCGTCTGATTCAAAGAATTGCAGAGTCATACCCTGGCACCACCAACTTAACCAAGATGCTCGCCCTCTACGCAAATGATGTTCTTTGTCGTGTAGTATTTGGTAGAGATTTCTCGGAAGGGGGAGAGTATGATCGGCACGGATTCCAAAAAATGCTTGAGGAATATCAAGAATTACTCGGTGGATTTAGCGTCGGCGATTTCTTCCCCTCTATGGAATTTATGCACACATTGACCGGAACAAAATCTCGACTTGTACACACTTTCAGACGCTTCGACCAGTTTTTCGACGAGGTGATTAAGGATCATCAAAGTCACGGTAACAAAAAAGATCACAAGGACTTCGTGGATGTCTTACTTGAAGTACAGAAGAGTGAAGATGTTGAAACGCCTCTCACCATGGATAATGTTAAAGCGATCCTCTTGGTCGAGTGACAGCTTTTTATGCTTCTTATAATTCTTTGAATCCATTTCCAATACTCCAAGAGTATCGAAATTGGGTACTCTGGGCTAATGGGAAATTGCTCACATTGATCCGGGAGTTTCTCACTGGCCTAGAGTACCGGGTCTCTGATAGTACTACAAATATTTTCTTGACATAGATAAACTTGGTGTATGCAATTTTTGACTCGATTTTAATTGACACATTGTAGGACATGTTTGCTGCGGGAACTGATACAACCTTCATTACCTTGGACTGGGGAATGACAGAACTCGTGATGAACCCAAGAATACTGGAAAAGGCACAAGCTGAGGTAAGAAGCATAGTCGGGGAAAGGAAATTTGTATCAGAAAGTGATTTGCCCCATTTGCATTACATGAAAGCTGTTGTTAAAGAAATCTTCAGATTACATCCTCCTGCCCCGGTACTCGTCCCACGAGAATCCATTGAAGAGATTACCCTTGGCGGGTATACCATTCCCGAAAAGACGAGGATTTTCATCAATGCTTGGGCAATAGGCAGGGACCCAGAATGTTGGCAAAATCCGGATCTGTTCGACCCGGAAAGATTCATGGGTAGCAATATTGATTTCAGGGGGCAAGACTTTGAGCTAATACCTTTTGGTACAGGCAGAAGAAGCTGTCCAGCTATTGCATTCAGTTCTGCAACTGTTGAGCTTGCTTTGGCACAACTCCTTTACAGCTTTGATTGGAAGCTTCCAACTGGTGTTCAAGTCGAGGATCTCGATATGACTGAAGTTTTCGGCATTACCATGCATAGATTATCCCCTCTAATTACAGTGGCCAAACCGTACTCTTCTGAGATCAAGAGCTCACAACTTTAAAGAAAGATGAATGCAATAAAGGCAAACAATAAAAAAGGTATGTCAGCGATTTTCACGTTGTAGATGATAAGAACAGTCCCTTATGTAAAAGAGGAGAAAACCTCTTCAAGATGATTGTCTTCATACATTATGTCAAAACTCTCAGAGAGACGCTAGAATAAAAACGAGTCCAAATTTAAACATACTTAACACTCCATACTTAAACGTGCTTAAGACTCCAATTGTTGAGAATTATACGTAGATTATCGCTTCTTTAACTCGCATGATCTTTTTGATGTTCAAAAGTGATGGAAATTATGTCTCACCAACATTGTTTTTTAGGTGATGGCATAATTGTCATTTTATATGTTTTTTGTATTGTTTGATTAGATTAGATGGAGTGACGAGATTGGTGTTTCAAATTGGTACGTTATTTTTATTGATTGTATTGGTGGTTAATAACTAGATTAAATATAAGTTTCCATTTAAATAGGTCACCGAGCCATAAAATCGATTTAAAGCTTAATCACTCTATACAACATCGATATAAAGCTTAATCACTCTATACATCACTCTATACAACATGAAATAAGTGCCTTTCTCCAATTTTGGATATTCAAAATGGAATTAATCTTGACTTGAAATAGTAGTGAGATTTGGGAGAAAGAGTTTTTGATTTATTTGGTCCATGTGATATTCGATACAAGTGCGTAACCCATTACGTCGATTCTCTTTTTGGAAAGCTATGCAATGTATTGGGGGCAACCAAACTGAGCCCTAGTCAAACTAATGAAATTTAATTGAAAATCGGGTGAATTCTTGATGTGACAGTTGATTGAGAGATTTCTCGGTAAGATTTCTTAACAAAAAGTTAATTGAGCAAAAAAGAAAATAAAACAATAATGCCAAATTTTCGAACGTCAAAGTTTTTTTCACTATATGATAAATTGTTACAATTATATAAAATTTCACTCATCAAACTACCAAGTATTGTAGAAAAATATCAAATTTTAATATATCTACAAATTTCTACTTCTTTACGCAACTCACAAAGAAATAAAAAAAATCAAAATACTATATTACTATTTTCTTCACAAAACTCTCGGGTCAATGTGTTTTCTAATAGAAGATAATAATAATAATAATAATAATAATAATAATAATAATAATAATAATACGTGTATTATACAAATTCACGTCATGGCCTAACAGCAATTCGGCTTGGAATTAAATTCTTCCATTGTTCAATTGTACTTCTAGTAGTTTAATAATTGGCCCAAATTCTAATCCCACTTGGATAGGACTCTGTAGTAGAATACTTGTAGCCACCGACTGGTAAATATCCTTTTATTTTATTTATAAATTAATTTATAAATTACATAATTTTTCGAATTATTTTTTAATCATACATTATTCTCTCTCCAATTTTTAACCATTACTTTTTACTTCAAAATCATAAATAAATCAATTTATAAATCAAACAGTGTTACCAGACGAGGCGTAATCAATCCTTGTCCCATTCTAATTCCACTTCCAACAGATAGAAGATTCCTTTCACGTTCAATAGGACACATAATTGGCAGAAGAAATAATTCAGTCCAATTAGATTTCATTCATGTTCCGATAGAATCAATTATAAATCTTTTTCTCCAATTATAATTTAAATCCTTCAATTTTTGATAATTTGAAGCAAATACCTAATAATCTCCATCTTGCCAAAAATAAACCAAAACTTTATCATCTCTTTTGTTAACAATACTTAAAAATAGGTAAGCTTTTGAAATACTTTGACGATCCTAATTTTCAAACCAGAGAATTAACATACTCCACCATATGAATATATATAATCACTCTAAATTATCAACGAAGTTCGAGCTTTTCATCAGGTCAGGTCGAAACAAACATTGTTGAAAAATTATGGTGCAATCCCCATATTTGACTTTTCCTGGGTGCTCATCGGCCATCGACATCAATTTCACAACGCACCCTGCATCAACTCCAAACCAATGCCCCTATGCAAACACGTGCACTCTTCAGTAAGAACACATTCTCTATCATGGCAACTAGCTTCATACCATGAGGATGTCTCATCTTACTCAAAATACATCATCACCACCCTTCACTAAGAGAGTCGCGTTGTCCGTCTTGAGCAGCCAAGTCTACTCCACCATTTGGACAATTTCTTCTCACATGACCAGGTTGTCTACAGTTCCAACGAGTTACTTTCTTCTTCATGGAGTTTCTCATCTTTCAATTTTCAGTAACAAGCAAATTATTATCTTATGAATCATATTTTTTTACCTAATATCATTTCTTCCGAGATCAATTTACTTGTAACTTCTGCAAACTCCACAGTTTCCTTCCCGTACATTAAAACTGGCTTTGATGTGCTCAAACGTGGATGGAAGAGACCAGATGCGCCTCAATGATTTATCCTCATCTTCAATTTTATCTTCAATAGATTCCAGCTCAGAAACAATCTCATTAAGAACACTAAGATGGTCAGAGATTTTTGTACCTACATTCATTCTTAAAGAACGAAATTGTTCCTTCGGATACAAGCGATTTGACAAGCTCTTCGTTTGATACAACTCTTCCAGTTTTTTCCAAAGTTCCTTAGAAGCAGTTATTCTATGAATATTTGCAAGAACATTCTTGATTAAACAAATTTGTATTGTGCTAGCAGCCTTCAAATTCAAATCCACCCAATCTTCATCATTCTTGCTAGATTCAGTTTCTTTTTCTTTAACTTTGTCTGAACTCTTGGTTAATTTTCCCTTCAAAGACTTGTGTTGTCCCATATGAATCAATACATCCTTGATTTTTACTCGCCACAAGTCAAAATTGATCCTCCCATCAAATTTCTCCACGTCGTTCTTGATCGACATATTTTTATTTTTTATTTTTTGCTTCAAAAAAATATTTGAACCACCTGATACTCTAACACCACTTATTGGGATTTAAACATAGATTTTCCATCTTTAACCCACATGATTTGTTTTATGTTCAAGAACTAATTGATCAAACAAGAAAATAAAACAATAACGCAAAATTAAGGATCGCCCAAACTTGTCTCTATATAATAAATTGTTACAATTATATAGAATTTCACTCACCAAACCTTCAAGTATTTAAAAAAAAATATATCAAGTTTTATCACATGTACCAATTTCTACTTCTTTGTGTAACCTAAAAAGAAAAAAAAACCCAAGATGCTAGACTACAAATTTCATCACAAAACTCTTTAGTCAATGTGTTCTCCAATAAAAGATAATAACACGTGTATTTATACAAATTCATGAAATGGCCCAACAGCAATTCGACTTGAAATTAAATTCTTCCATTGGTCAATTGTACTTTTAGTAGTTTATGGAGAGTTCGGTAACACTGTAGAAGTTTTTAAATTTTTTTTTTTGTTTTGTTTTCGAGGTAAGATATGTGGTTGAAAAGTGGTGAGAGAAAATTTGAATGATTAAAAAGTTGTTTGAGAAATTGTGTTAATTGATTTATAAATTGTAATGATTGCATTAAAGAATAGAGTTTTAATAATTGGCTCAAATTCTAACCCCACTTTGACAGAACTCTGTGTAGTATAATACTTGTAATCAATTACCTCATGTCCTTATCCCATTTCAATCCCACTTCCAAGAGATAGAAGATTACTTCCAAGTTCAATAGGACACACAATTGATAGAAGAAATAATTCACTCCAATTAGATTTCATTCTTGTTCTGATAGAATCAATTATAAATCTTTTTCTCCAATTATAATTTAAGTCTTTCAACTTTTGACAATTTAAGTTAAATACCCAACACCATTTTCACTGATTCAAATTATGGAGAATTCCTTTCACGGGAAAAAAAAATATGAATAAATAATGGCATTCTGCTACAAAGATGATTGTTTCCTTCTGTATATTTCTTCCTTCATCCAACATTCATGTCCTTTTGGGATATAACACCTCCAACGTTACCATAGGAAAGTCTGAAAATATACATGGAGATTGCAATGACTTTAATTAATATATCGGTGGACAAATAAACTTTACTATTTTAAATATGAAGTTGAAATTAGTAGGCAGTATTACTCTCTTAGACAATGAGGCAAAGCAATGGTGTCAATTGTTATGAGATACAAGACAAATGAAGCAGAGCAAGCTACAATTACGGCTCTGTTTGGCGGCTAAAATCTCATTATAATGTGAGTGATATTTTGGAGTTTTAAGAGCACTTGCTGTCGTGGTGTATTTTAGATCTAAATGGTGATTTAGCACTACAAGTTTCCGGTAAAAAATGTACATTTAGACGCACAATTAAATCTAATTTTGCACCTCGTGTGGCCCAAACTCCTGCACAAACTCCTGCAGGCATTCACACCTGATTTGATAAGGATTTATACAGATATATCCCTCATATATCCGTATAAATCCTTATATATCCCTATTATATGGGGATATATCCCCATAAAACGAGATAAATCACTGCCAGCAAGCACAAGCACTTGTTGGGCTCCCTTTAAAACTAAAACTAATTTTTTTATTTCTTAATTAAACTTCAAAATATTAAATTAGATTTTTAATTTCTTAACAAAATTTCAAAGTTCTTAGATCGATTTGTTCGTAATATACATATAAATTGAAAAATTGAAAAAAAGTTAAATTAAGAAATTCAGGAGTAAGAGCAAATTAAAAAAATAAAATGAAGTAAATATAAATCCACCAAGATGTGTATTAGGATGTAAAAGTGATTTTTTTGGGGTGTATTTCCTTGTCTAATACAAATTCATTTACTTGTCTTTGTTCGGATTGCAAATCACAATTGCTTAGGCTCACGGAACCCCTAGTACAGAGAACAACCTCCTGCAACATCTGCTACACTGACTGACAGTGGCTGTCATTCAGTGTTCGATGAAATTGAAACAAATGCTCCCATTATTTTAATATTTTTTCTTGGCTTTGACTAGGAATCCAGGAATTTTTTAGCTCTGTTGGTGTTCATTTAACTTTGACTATTCAACACTTGTGTGCTTTCTTCACCACATGAGCCCGTCCAAAGTTGATGACAATTATTGATCTCATTTGTGTACCATTAAGTTTACTATTTCGTTTATACACTCATAATTTTGGGATTAAAAATAGTTGTTGAAAAATGTAGATAGAACATGTGTATGGGTAGAATAGTAATTTGATAAACCTTGTAATTTATTTTGGTTAACGCTTGTAACTTCATAATGACAGCCCCTCCACTAAAATGTAAATTATAGATTCAAGAAGCAGCTTAAAAGGTGAACCAAATTTGGCACAATTCATTAGTAATATGATCTCGAAACAGTTCTCACTCATGTCTTCCTTGCGCACTTTGCTGCTGCATATTCGGCTGACGTTTACGAACGTAAACATCAGGTTCTCTAGGTAGGTAGGTAGTCAGGTCGCACGGCGAGAAAACCAGGATCATGGCGATCCACTTTGCGAAGATAATTGTGAAGTGCAAATGTCGCCAACACAATTGAAATTTGTGAGCGAAACTCATAATCCGGCATCCGTTGAAGAATAATGAATATCTTTTTCAAGACTGCAAAGCTTCTTTCAACAACATTCTTGCACGATGAATGTACATAGTTAAATAGTTCTTCTCTATTTCTTGGTTGTCATGCTTGTGCGGATGTTGCTCGATGAAATTCCTGTATATGGTATCTTTTCTGACCTCTAAATGGACCAAGGAATCCACGTATGTTTGTGAAACCCGAATCTACAACATAATATTTGTCCCCCATTGGGAAAGGAAATTTTTTGTTGCGTTTCTCCATTTCACCTTGCAACATCCTGCTGTCATGTATTGATCTTTCCCAACCAGCACCCACAAATGTGAAACACATGTCGAAATCTATAACTGCCAACACGTTCTATGTTAGTTCACCATTTCTATTTTGATAACATTTAGAACCAGCTACAGGTCGTACAGCAGGTATGTGGTCCTATCAATTGCGCCAATGCAATCATGCAATTCGAAATCGTGCATCATTATGCTGCCTACTCGCGTAAATGTCATTCAATTTATTAAACAACTCTTTTTACTTACCTGAAATGCCTCGTGTCTGGGGTCCACTAGGACATGAGCTCCTTCACTCAGTAAGTAGTTCAGATGTGGACGAATCATTTCATCAGAAAAACATATGAGCATCTCCAAAACCTGGTGGAAGTGATAGTGAATTATGACTGTTGAAAAGTCGAAGAAAATGTGGGTCAAACACATTCCAACCCAGTGACCCAAGATGAATACATAGAATGCAAGGCAAACCTCGGTTGTGATGTACCTAGAATCTCCAAAATCATAGTGTTCTCGTAAGTGGTCTAATAGCATCCTGAAGGCTTGAGGTTGCATTCGACATAACTGCAGGCAATCATCTCCACTATCTTGATTTAAAACTTGATCGACCAAGTGCTACCCAATATTATCATCCGAGTATGTGTTTCCTTACAACAATGCATGTTCATCACATACAAACTACATCAACAAAAATGACATACTATAAAATTCAAGCCAAGACGCGTCTTCATCTCTTAGTTTTTGGATTTCAGCATGAAGTGAAGTTGAATTAGAAAGAGGCATCTCAAATTAGTAAAAAGATTGCGGACAACTTTTTTTTTTCACTTTGGTTGGTTTGTGCAACGTCTGATTGTCCATGTGCAGTTGCACTTATATATTATATATATAAGATACCAGTAGCATTAAACATGAAGCACTATTTCAACCAACATCACACCTACAAACGTACGAATTTTGGTATTAATAGCTAAAAAAATTCAACGGACTTTGATGTTGCATGCATGATCCAAATGTTCCACTATTTCAGGCAAAAACCCCCTGTGAAACATTAACTACATGTAATAAACATTGGTCCCACTTATATTTAATTCCTTGTGAATCTTTGCAACATACAGATTATACCTTTCAGTGCATTCACGGTAATTATCTACAAAAAAAAATTACCACAAAAAAAATAGAAGGAAAGAACCACAAAAATATTGAACTTACAATTTGGCCTACCTCTCATTTAGAATGGTCATAGCAGATGACTCTTAAACATTTTTTGACAAACATAAAACCGAACTCTCATCATAATGCAAGCAATTTTTTTTTGTAAAAGTACACGAACTCGCATAAATTAAGGAAAACTCGAGGAAAAACTTATTTCTTAGTATACATTTGCATACCACATATTCGTTTAACAATACGAGTAGGCGCGATATTACTTAACCTAACACAAATCAACGAATAGCCAAGGGGAAACAAGCCACGTTGTCCACAATTGCATACCACAAACTCGTGAAAATAAATAATTTAAATTCGTACATATTACACAAACAACAAGACTCTCGAATACTGGAACTGATTAGAACACCACCATGCGCTGCATATACATGAGCCATCGCATCTTCATCTCAATGGTTCCCATGCGGAGAAGAGCCTCACGTACTTCTCATTGCTCACCAACAGTGTAGTACCATACATGAAAAGGTCCTCGTCGCATTCCATGATTTCGTTTAAGAAAGGCATGCAAGAGTCTATGTCTTGAGCAGTATTTTCTTCTTTACACAACTTTGATTCGATAACATCACCGAATGCCCCCAAGTAATTCTCGGCCTGAATGCGCATATTTTTTCCTCACCCTAGCTAATCCACCTCCTCCAGACTTTCATTTGCTGCCCATTGTGCTCGCACTACCTGGGGTACCAGTTGAGATTATGAAACATGACGCTCATTCTCCCTGATCCGGATTAACATTCAAATCCAGTCTGTGAGTTAAGTCTGTTATATCATGTTGTTCGCATGCAGTGGAAGGGTATGTAACGTGCTCCCCAGTAGTAGTAAGTGACTTGAAAAGTATATCCTCATAGTATAGCAATTCCACAATGTTTTTATTGTGAATTGTCTTCACGTCTGGTATTGCCTGCACATCAACATTTACCAAGTCCAACAACTTTACATGGGATGCATTGTGTACTTTTACAAAAAAAAAAAACCCACAAACAGGGTCTTCCATAGATTGTAAGACCAAGATGAAATAAACCTCGCTCCCAACAATAAGTGCAAAACCAACAAAAGCCTAATATAAATAATGAAAACAACATTCCTGGAGTTAGGTTTCTGTGAAGGGTAGTGCAATCACGGTGGGAAAATTTTATTATTAGACTTTTACTCTTTCCTTTGATTGTAATAACCGTGTTAGTTATCAACTTTCTTTCTCTAATGGGTTTTTATGAACTTTTCTAGTGATCACTTGTTCATGTGGCTGAGGGAAAATTTGTGTTTGGTTGAAGTATCAATGTTTCTTTTGTCTATTGTCCTTCTCCCAAAAATCATTTTATAACACTTGCAAAGTATGTTGTTGGGGCAAAAGCAAATCGTTTATTAATTCCTAAAGTTATAATATTCAGTTGTATTTCTTCTTTTACTAAGCAAGAGAAAATATTCAACTAAACTAATATAATTTTATCTATTTTCCCAAATCAGTATAAATAGAGATAAAACATACGATATCCACCAAATGTTGTAGTGGTTCTTTACATAGAATGTATTAGCACATATTGAAATCGAATTTCCAAAAGTTTTTTAGAACCTTGTTCTTGAGTACAACGTTTCCAAAAGTTTAGACTATGAAATTGCATTTCCAAAAGCTTAGAATATGAGAGGATTAAATTTAACGGGGTAGTTCAATACCAACACCAGCCTAATATAATTAACACAGTCAATAACAATCATGCTGAAAGTTATGTGAAATTATTTTGTTCCTCAATAAAGCGCAGCTATTACATCAAATTAACAAAAATTGAAAAATTCTCTACCAACGCTCACAGAATATGCAAAACGCGAATCAAAATTGAAATTCATGTACTGACCTTGATGGCCTCCTCCCACCATTCTTCATCAGCCGAGAATGTTCTAGTTCATTGGGTTGAAGCCGAGCCCAGTCAAAGAATGAAGGGAATTTACGATGCCTCAAAAACCTTTTTGCTAGCCGAGAATGTTTTAGTTCATTGGGTTGAAGCTGAGCCGAGTCAAAGAATGAAGGGAATTTACGATGCCTCAAAAACCTTTTTGCTGAGTCTAGAAATTTTTCACATGTGTTTTCGTACAAGATTCACTGAAGTGCTTGCTCAGCACTTTCCGCTACTCTCTTCCAAGATTCCGATTTTTGAATACCACTGGGGCGCTTCCCATTTTGAACTTCTTCCACGCAGAGGCTGAAAAACAATACCCTACATTGGTCATCCCATTTCCAACTCAATCGACGTGCGTGTTGCTTCCCGGTACCCTTCTTCTTCAGTTAGGATCTCGTGTTATACGGTGGGATGTGGGCATACTACAAATAGGAGAGCGGAGCTTGGTGAGAATCTCTGTATGTGCAACCAGTTGTAAGAAAAAAGGGGGGAATCACTGACCTTGTTAATAATTGAAGGATCTATTCTTCGAGTTTGCAGACGAGTGCGGCAATTGCCCTGTTTCCGGTGATGTATCAAGGGGGTCGTGGTTTTATGAAGTTAGGAGAGACATTGAGGTCTGCTGTTGTGGAAGACGCAGATAGATATGGAGAATTATACAGTAGACTGGATTTCTTTCGTGTGAGCATAATGCACACATTATTGGTGAGAGAGAGAGAGGGCCAGCTTCACTTGCAATTTGTTTGAAAATGGGTACCACTTCATGTGTCTTCTATTGGGTTGTGTGCAGTTTGTTTATAGTAGAAAATATTTTGCATTACCGAACATGGTGGTTTGGGACTCTTATTTTTGACCTGTAGAAATAGGAAACAGGTTAAAAGTTATAACAATGGGAAAAAGAGACTGCACAATTTTTATAATTACGAGGATGAACTTCGATAGAATAGTTTCTTGCAAACATTACGAAATTCTATAGTTGTGTGTGCCACAGTTTTAATTTGATGTTCAATATGGTCTTAAACTTATAGAAGATAAATTGAAAAAAAAATAGGTACGCTTGCAATTTCATTATAATAGCACCTTCCAGAAAACAAGTTGTTTATGCACATTGTGTTGAACAAGGCAAGCCTGCACAATCATTTGTTACAGATGTAGGACATAGATGAAACTCAATTTACTTAATGCATTAATGTTGTCAAGTTTATGAGATTTAATATGTCAATATTACAATGGTCGGCACTCACACGACCCACATTTTGATGTGCTAGTCAGTGATTGAGAACTAATATTTCATGTTATAACATTTTTAAAATCCTTTTACGATGCTACAAACGAATTATCTGGTGTTTATTATCCCACTAGTCCTTGGTGTTGAAGCATTTTTACTGCATTACTAATAATTTTAATAAGTATAAATCGTTTTCAATTTTTTCTTAAATTATTTTACCAATAGAGATTAAGTTTAGAAGAACCGCTCCCACCCCGAATGTGATACCAGATGAAGAGAATGATTTACTTTCCTACCTTGTGATTATTAAGGGAACTTCTAGTACATTTCTTAGTAATTCTAGTTCTTCTAGTGCATTTCCTAATAGTTCAGGTGAAATCCCGTGCGAGTTAAATAGGTATTTCTCCCATGACCTTCTTAGCATATTGTTGTGAAAAATTTGGCAAGTGCACGATATCGTTAACAAGTCATAGAGTGGAATTTAGAGTTCGAGTTATTGATCCCACGAGGATTAATTTATTTACTATTAGTTTCAATTAATCAAATCTCAGATTACAAATAAATTTGAAGATTGTGATTTTTAAACAACTAAACTATTGAAATCAATTAAATGTCAAAATAAACTAAATTTCTCACCTCATACTTTATTTCTAAAGTAGTATTTGATTGAATTCAATAATATATCTAATATACCTCTCTCGAGTTCAGATTAACCTTATTTAACTAAGTTAACCATATATCTCTCTGTTGGGTCAAAATTCTTCCTTAGCCAAATGCATAAAATCTTCTAGGAATTCATAAATGATCACATGCAACCACAAATTCATATCTCTATCTTTTTGTTAAAATAGCTGTATTTTACTACGTAGTCTAGTTGTTAACTCACCTCTCGAATTATGAAAACAACCACAAAATCTATGAACTAGTAGCTAATTAGTTCATGCATTAAGAGCAATAATAAAATCAATACATAAAATTAAAGCATAAACACATGAGAATTGAAATTGAATAATTAAACTAAGATTACATTGTTCGCTCCAACAATAGTTAGTTACACTCAACAAAAGGGAATAAAAATAATGATAAAAAGAAAGACATAACCAGATTTTAATGAAAATCCAAGAGGGAGATGAAGATCTTGCACCACGATTTGATCTCCTTGCTTGAAACTTAGAAAAATCTTGAATTGCCCCTTGAATTGTGTTGATTTTTCTCTCTTTTGTGGTGAATTAATGTCATGAAATCTATCATAGGTTAGCCTCCAAATGCATCTAAATTCGAGTTTTTCCTAAAACAATCAAAATATGTAAACAATTAAACAATATGTAACTCTAAAATACTCATAATTGTATAAATTTGAGATCAAAATAAGTACGAAAACGTATTTCTCACTTGTTAGACGATGAAGAGAGAGAAAATTTTTAAGTAGTGGAGACAAAACGAGCGTCAATACCTAGTTGTTTCTTTGATTGCACAAGATCTACTAGCATCTCCGGTATCAACTGTAGCATCAGGGGCTGCTTTGTGGAAGTGGTAGAGTTCTATCTGATTATAAAGGGAGAGCACTTCCCAAAAATATGTTTACAGGGAAAAAAAAAGCCTAATATGTAAAGGGAGAGCACTTCCCAAAAATTGTTATTAACTATTTTCCCGCCTAAAACATATTTTTTAAAATGGTATGTAGTATTAATTAACTATTTATTATTCATTTCAGATAAAATTTGAATTTAAAATTATCCATTTGTATGCAGATTTCTAAATAACTGCATTTTTCAGGTCCCAAAGTTTCTTGGGCCTTCTTTTTCTCTTGAAAATCAATTACAGTTTTTTTTTTTAAATTAGTAAAAAAAAATAAAAAAAAATCTTTTTCAAAATAATATAAATATTTTTCTTTAAAAGTAGAAAATAAAAAAGGAGCGTTCATCGATCTATTTTTTCTTTTTCTTTTAATAAAATTCTTAGTTATATCACAAATATCTATTTTTTTACTCATTACAAATTCTATTTAAATGTAATTTTATTTTCTCATTTTAAGCTTTAAATCAATTTAAAGCCTGTTTGGTAATTTGAAAAGTTTTAGTTTCTGTGATTTTTTTTTATCTGTTTTCATGGATGTATGGCTTAAAAATATTTAAAAAGTCAAAAACTGCGAGCTTTATTAAGAATGGATGGTTTTGAAAAATTGTGGTAAAATTTTTTGTTTTATCAAACAAGCTATTAAATTAAAATATTTAAAGGAATATCCTAGAGCGGTAAACATATGAATCGCAAAAAAATAAATAAATAAAAATATTAAGGTATGTGTATTGTACATATTTTTGTAATTAATTGTCTTCAACCAAACAAGCTAAATATCCTGGAACGGTAAACATATGAAATGCCAAAAATAATAATAATAATAATAATAATAATAATAATAATAATAATAATAATAATAATAATAATAATAATAATAATAATAATAATAATAATAATAAATAAATAAAAAATATATAAATAAATAAAATTAAGATATGTGCATTGTACATTTTTTTGTAATTAATTGTTTTCATTCGTTTCTCATTATTTTATTTAAATCATACATTGATATTTATATTTTCTTAACTAAATTTATTTTTGTCCTAAATAATTAATTTCAAATCGAGCGTTTTTCTTATCAAATTAAAAGAAATACTACATATCAGAGCTTTTAGAATAAATTAAATTAAGTCCGAATAATTTTTGCAACTTCATATTTTGATCAATTCATTTTTCATTTTAAAATAAATAAATTATTTACTTACTCATTTTGTTAATTTATTTATGTTTAATAATATAGATTTAAATAATCAAAATATGCAAAAATATGTATTACAAACTATAACAATTAGTTTAAATATTTTTTATGAAAATAAAAATAAAGGCATGATAGTAAACTCATTTTATTTCAAAATAGGATATAGTCAAACACGCTTATTTAAAACGTATAAAAATAGTTTTTTTTTTTTTTTTTTCAAATGTTATTGAATAAGTTTTGGGAGCGAAAAGTTTAATGAATAAATAACGAAAAAAATAATTTTTTTTAGGAAAAGGAAGATGGTAGGTTAGAGTGTCAATTTTTGGAAAAGAATAAAATGAACCAAAATGTTAAAAAAAAAAAACAAATTAAAACCAAAGGTTGCCATCCCACATCGAAAAATTGACGTGGGATGGGATGGCAAAAAGTAGTCCTTAAAGCTTTTTATTTTTTATTTTTAAAGTAAAACAATTAAAGTGGTTTAAATCCTAACCAGTTTATCGAGTTGCAATTAAATTGTTAAAAAAATCTCGATCTTCGGTCCAATTTTTAAACAGGCAATTTTGGGACTAATTAGGATCGAAATTTGGATCGATTCCTGATTTTCCTATTGAACCTATAGGCCTGATCCGATTTTCTAAACATTAATCATATGTACCTTTTGGAATTAACTGTCTTCCTTTACTTCTCGTTTTTAATTAAATATTTATTTTATATGTTAACAAATAAGTTCTATATATATGAGAAACAAACGATTGTGCATCGCACGTGTATATAACACTAGTAAACGTAAAATAATTAAACAGCTTTAAATCTGGACTAGTTCACAGAGTTGCGATTAAATTGCTAAAAATTCATTTTTCGTTATGATTTTTAAATAGGCGGTTGATAAGTGTGTTTTACACACTTATTTTATTTTTAAATCGACAATTTAATTGACAAATTGAGCGAATTTCTACTTATAAATTGTATTTATCTTGTACAATTAGGTACAACCTCAATTGGTAAGAAAATGGACAAGATTGGAGAGTAATTGAGCTAAAAGATGAGCAAATTTGATGTTCAAGGACCTAAATGAAAGAAAACAAAAGTTTGGAAACTCAATTGCAACATCTCAGAAAGTTGGAGGACTAGAGATGCAAATATTTTAGGGGCATATTTGTAATAAAAGTCAATTCGAGAACTAAATTGAAGAAGACTAGAAGACGAGGGACTTTCCTTGCAAATTGTTTAAAAGAGAAAGAAAATAATAATAATAATAATAATAATAAATATATATATATATATATAAAAGAAAATATGGCATGGGCATTTGCCCATGCCTAATAATGATTGTGCATGTGCACCCAACACAATTGGGCGCGCCCTGTGCGCCAAGCACAATTGGGCAGATTAAATTTCAAGTGTCCACGCGATTGTGGGTTTATTTTACGTGATCGCGTGGGTCATTTTCGACCAAATTTTGATTTTAATTTTTTGTTTTTATTATTTTAATTTAAGATTACGTTTGGCTTGATTCAGACACGTTTTTTGGACCATTTTAAGTCTAATTTTTGGGAGTAGTTATACTCCCATTTTTTCACTTCAAAAAATCACAATTTGGGGGTGGGGCAGTGGGACCGATAAGGTTGCGGTTCAACAGTCAAACCCTAACCTCTTCATCTCTTTTCTTCTTCTTTTCTTTTTTTTTTTTCTTTGTTTTTACTTTAGTTTGTAATTTAGTTTGTAGTTTGGTTTAATTTTCAAATTACTAGCAGCCATTGGATCAAAGAAGTAAGAAGTAAAATGAAAATACAAAACAAAGTTCAAAGAATTCTTGGAGCAAAAATCAAGGGAAGTATTTTATTTCATTTTTCTTGTATTTTTTTCACTCAATTTGTCAATTAAATTGTCGATTTAAAAGCAAAATAAGTGTGTAAAACACACTTATCACACCCCCAAACTTGAGCTTTTGCTCGTCTCGAGCAAAATTATCTACTAGTGCAATCAAGTAACATGGAATATAGATCAACAAAGTTAGTTAACTTGCAAATTACTCATGAGTGTAAAATTATATAATCAATTCAAAAGTATGATTCCAAATAATGCTACCAAAAAGAAGTTTAGCTTATCCAATGTTTGATCGGTGTGTGTGCGCATAGTCACTTTCAATTGTCAATTAAGCTTTGAGAATATTAATGAGTAAAGAGGTTTCAAGTCAAAACTACTCACCATTAGTGGTCAATTTTTTTTCTTTCTCACTCGTGACATTCATCCCCAATAAATATTTTTCTTTCCTCTCCCGGGATGCAATTCTAGAGGGTACTCTCAATTCACTCTTTTCTTTTTCCACTCTAGTTTGGTTGTGTTTTACCGATAATTTCGAAAATCTAGAAATGCACTGACTATCCACTAAATGAGTGATTCAACATTCAAGTTGCAATTCAAACTCAATATTAATCTAAGCACTTATGCAAGTACAAATGCATGATTTCTAAAAACTAACTTGATGAATGCTCGTATCTTCTCCACTCCCTTGAGCTTTCTAATTGACCCATGTAGCGAGCTTTAGGTCGGCAGCTCCCCGATTGTTTTAAGATCAAAGGGTACCAGTTTCAAAATACCCATACGGACTTAATAATTCGAGTAAAAAATGCTACGAAGTGAGGTAGATTTATTAAGAAAATGCAATGATGAAGTGCTCCTTTTTTTTTCAAAGTGTGTGTGTGTACCGTACTCATTAAGCTTTCTAATTGACCCATGTAATGAGCTTTAGGCCGGTGACTCCCAAGTCTCAAAATTAAGGCATCAAGTTCTAAGATACTCCTACCGACTTAATAACTCGGGTAAAAAAGGCTTCGAGATAGGGTAACGCAATGCAAAAATTAAAATGGGCTTAAAACTTTAGCATACGGTCATTACTTAGCTTATACTTGGTGAAAGACACTCCACACAAAAATTTATTTCCAACACGCATAGAATCACCACATGTCTAGACCGTCTCCTTCATCGGGTCGACTACCCCCAAACTTGTCTTAATTTAGGATCAAGAGATTTAGAGTATTGGAAAACATTGGATAGGTTGATAAAATTAAAAATATAAGCTCACAACCTAGTTCTTCTATTCCATTAACCTCTTCACCCTTCAACAATTCTCAAACTTCACCAACAATCAATCATGACTATTGTGTTAATGATAAATAGGATCTTGCATGGATAAGCATTTTATAGAAAATGGCACAAGTAACACATTTGGTCATAAATCATGAATCAATAACAATTTTAAACTTCAAGTAATCCTGGCCGGCAAGGCTATCTAACATGTCAATACACAATAGCGATTTTTGGGCCAATTCAGACAAAATTTTGGATCGATTTTCAATTTTTTTGGTTGAATCGGTTAGTCCGAACCGATTTTTTTAAAATTTTTTAATTAATTATATTCCTTTATTTCTCATTTTTAATTAAATATTTGTTTCATATGTTAATATATGAATTCGATATATGTGAGTAACAAGTGATCATGCATCACACATGTGTAATACTAGTATGAACTAAAATCAATATATTATTGTGCATTTTCCTTTCACATCTCATTGGCAAAAAGAAGTATAAATTAAGTCTATGTTCTTTAACGCAATTATTTCAATATAATTTCTCAAACCACTTTTTAGCCGTAAGTTTTCTATTTTCACTTTCTAATCACGCATTTTACCTAAAATATATAAATAAATCAATTTATAAATGTTGCATTGTTACCGAAGCAAACTAATTGTTTGAAATTCTGTTGTGGATCGAACATCGAGACTCTGTTTGGTAATACTGACGCAATTATAAATTGATTTATTTATTTCTTAATGTAAAATGTATGGTAAAAAGTTGAGAGAAAAATATGTGATTAAAAAGTGGTTAAAAAAATTATGTTATTTATAAATTTATTTATAAATTATAATAGTTGTGTTAAATATTAGAGACACTAAGGTTTTATAGTTTGATAGCATATCCAACTTGAAGCAAACCACGTAGCAATTGTAGTTACGCAACTCACAAATTATTGGAATCGACCCAAGAACGCCAAAGAACCACGATTTAGAGATTGATTCAAATTAATTGAACCAAGCAACCAATACAATCAATAGATATGATGACCTCTTGATCACAATAAAAGTAAATCTCACCCAAGATTTGAACAAACAAGATTAACTCGCAAGTTCGGATTTTATTCAATGAAGAATAAGAATATGAAAGCAAAATAGCCTCTCAATTATATTATCAAAGTTGTGTGTTATGAATAATGAAAATTACACCCCTATAAATAGGGTCAAAATCTAGGTTAAGAGTTCTAATTAAATAAGGAAAGAAATTGCTAAAAATAAGGAAAGAATTAAAATTCCTAAAATCACGCAATTACTCATTTACGGCCGTGACTAACGTCTTTACGGCCGTAAGACGTTTTCTGCTTAACCATTATGGCCGTGAGACGAGTTTACGGCCGTAAGTCAATTTCTTCAAATTCTCTGTTTTCGTCAGTGGTATGGTTACGGCCGTGACGAATAGGTGTTACGGCCGTAAACTTTGAAATTCCATAATTTTCTTCGACGGCTTGAATGAGGTTGATCCACTCGTCGTCTCGACTAGCTTCCAACATGGAAATTGCTTCTTTTGATGACACGAACATTGTTTTGGCCATTGTTTCTTGAACTAACTTGTCCATTACTTCCTTGGCCCTCTTTGTTTGCAATCGAGTCATCGGTCCTCCTTCAATCTTCAACGGATCTTTGTGCGGGCTTGTATCCGTGGTCTGGATCACATCATCCCCTCACTCTTCGAAAGGATTCGACCTCGAATCTGAACCTGCATCAAACAGAGATAGATCAGAAACATTAAATGAAGCCGAAACATTATACTCATCAGGAAGATCTAATTTATAGGCATTATTGTTGATCCTTTCAATCACTTGGAATGGACCATCTCCTCGCGGCTGTAACTTTGACTTGCGTTGTTCTGGAAACCGCTCCTTTCTCAAATGTACCCAAACCCAATCACCGGGTTCAAATATGATGCATTTTCTTTCTTTGTTAGCCTGCGAAGCATAATGTTCATTTTTCTTTTCAATCGCCAACCTCACCTTGTCGTGGAGTGCTTTAACCATCTCAGCCTTTTTCTTTCCATCTAAACTACTACGTTCATTCATAGGTAAAGGAATTAAATCCAATGATGTTAACGGATTAAAACCATAAACAATTTCAAATGGTGAATAAGAAGTAGTAGAATGTATAGCCCTATTATATGCAAATTCAATAAATGGTAAGTACTCTTCCCAATTTTTCAGATTTTTATTGATTATCGTGCGCAACAATTGAATCATTGTCCTATTTACTATCTCGGTTTGTCCATCGGTCTGTGGGTGACAAGTTGTAGAGAAAAGTAGTTTTGTACCTAATTTGTTCCACAAGACCCTCCAAAAATGACTAAGGAATTTAACATCCCTATCCGAGACAATACTTTTAGGAACCCCATGTAAGCGTACGACTTCCCGAAAGAAAATTTCAGCTATGTTAGTAGCATCATCAGTTTTGTGGAATGGTATGAAGTGTGCCATTTTTACTAAAGCGATCTACTACCACAAAAATTGAATCTCTTCCCTTCTTAGTCCTAGGTAATCCCAAAACAAAATCCATAGAGATATCGACCCAAGGCTCACTAGGGACGGGTAAAGGCATATATAATCCATGGGGTTTAATTCTAGATTTAGCCTTCTTACAAGTAATGCATCTATTACAAACCCGAACCACATCAATCTTCATCTTAGGCTAATAGAAATGTTCACTTAAGATTTCAATGGTCTTTTTAACCCCAAAATGACCCATTAAACCTCCACTATGGGCCTCTCTCACAAGTAACTCCCTCATTGAACACCTAGGGACACACAATTTATTTTCTCGAAATAAATAATCATCATGTTTAAAGAACCTATCCACAGCCCCTTTACCACATAATTCATAAATATTAGAAAAGTCCATATCACTAGCATACATGTCCTTAATGTATTCAAATCCAAGTAATTTAGAATTTAAAGAATTTAAAAGAACATACCTTCGAGACAATGCATCTGCCACCACATTTTCCTTACCTTGTTTTTATTGGATGACATAGGGAAATGTTTCGATGAATTCTACCAACCTTGCATGTCTCTTACTCAGCTTAGCTTGACCCCTCAAATGCTTCAAGGATTCATGATAAGTGTGTATCACGAACTCCCGTGGCCACAAGTAATGTTGCCATGTCTCCAAAGCGCGCACAAGTGAGTATAACTCCTTGTCATATGTGGGGTAATTAAGTGCAGCCCCTTTTAGTTTTTCACTAAAATAGGCGATTGACCTTTGATCCTGCATTAAAACAGCTCCAATGCCTAGCCCTGAGGCATCACATTCAATTTCAAAAGCCTTGTCAAAGTTAGGAAGTGATAAAACCGGTGATTTACACAACATATTTTTGATTGTTTCAAATGCATGTTCCTGTTCTACTCCCCCATTTAAAACCTACACTTTTTTTGACAATTTCTGTGAGTGGTGCGACAATTGTGCTAAAATTTTTAACAAAGCGCCTATAAAAACTAGCCAAGCCATGAAAACTCCTAATCTCAGTTATGCTTTTAGGTGTTGGCCATTCTTTAATAGCTTTGACTTTTTCTTCATCTACTTCTATTCCTTTAGCACTAACCACGTAGCCAAGAAACACAACTTTTTACATGCAAAAATCACACTTTTTAAAATTAGCAAAAAGTTGCTCTTGTCTTAAAACCACAAGCACACACCTAACATGTTCCACATGCTCATTCAAAGTTTTACTATATATCAAGATATCATCGAAGTAAACTACAACGAATTTACCTATAAATGCACGTAAAACATGATTCATTAAACGCATAAATGTGCTAGGTGCATTAGTAAGTCCAAAAGGCATTACTAACCATTCATACATGCCATACTTAGTTTTAAAAGCAGTTTTCCACTCATCTCCTTCTTTCATTCGAATTTGATGATAACCACTCTTAAGGTCAATTTTACTAAATATGCTAGAGCCATGCAATTCATCCAACATATCATCTAACCTAGGAATAGGATGACAATACTTTACCGTTATGTTGTTGATGGCCCTACAATTGACACACATTCTCCAAGTCCCGTCCTTTTTGGGCACAAGTAACACTGGGACGGCACATGGACTCATACTTTCCCTTATATACCCTTTGCTCATCAAGTCCTCCACTTGCCTTTGGAGCTCCTTCGTCTCCTCGGGGTTACTTCGATAAGCGGGGCGGTTCGGAATGACTGCTCCAGGTACAAAATCAATTTGATGTTCAATACCTCGAATGGGTGGTAACCCACTAGGTATGTCATCGGGAAATATATCGTCAAATTCCTGCAAGAGAGAAATAGCCAAACTAGGGAGGGATTTGTTAGTTTCATCAAATGCAAGGAATGATTCCTTGTATAGCAGAAGGACCATTGGCCGTTCTTCCATGAATGCTTTCTTGATTTCACTCCTTTTTACGTAGAAACTCATTTTTCTTTCTTTTCTGACACTCTTCGCTCCCTCTCCTTTTTCTGAGGTATGTACCCCAACACTCATTTTTTCTCTCGCCTCTCCTTTTTCTGGAGTCGTGGCTCCAACTCTCATTTCCTCTCCTTTTTCTGAGGTCGTGGCCTCAAATCTCTTTCTCTCATTTTCCTTCACTCTTTTTTCTTCATCATTTTTCAATTTTATTTGATCTTCATACACTTGTGACGGTGTCAATGGTGCAAGTGTAATGGTTTTCCCCCCTTTGGTAAAGCTATACCTATTTTTATACCCATCATGCGTTACCTTCCTATCATATTGTCAAGGTCTACCCAACAAAATGTGTCCGGCATGCATAGGAACCACATCACACATAACATCATCCACATAGCTACCAATAGAAAAACTCACCAACACCCTCCTATTCACCTTAATTTCTCCACTATCATTTAACCATTGAAGCCTATAAGGTTTATGATGTTTTAACAAAGGTAATCCTAATTTTTCAACAAGTATAGTACTAGCGACGTTAGTGCAACTACCACCATCAATAATCATACTACATACCTTGTTATTAATGCGACATCGTGTATGGAATATGTTCTCCCGTTGTTGTTCCAAATCATCCGTGTTGATTTGAGCACTAAGAGCTCTCCTTGCCACTAATAACTCGCCATGCTCCCCGGATAACATATACTCATCATCACATACTTCCTCCAACGCCGGAACATCGCTATAATCCTCTTCCTCACTATCACTCTCCATGGCTCCATCCTTCCGCACAAGTATCACTCGCCTATTAGGACATTGACATGCCACATGCCCTCTCCCCAAACACTTGAAGCATTGAATGTCTCTACTCCTAGATGGTTGAGGTTCCCCTTTAGGTACGAGTTTATTAGCTTGTTCCTCCTTCCCTTTTGGTGCCTCAAACTTCCCTTTTTGGTGCTTCAAACTTCCCTTTAGAAACAGTCCCATCTCCTTTATTATCCCACTTCGGCTTCCAAGAAGAATTAGAACCAGATTGATACCTTGTTGTTCCCTTCTTCTTTATTTGCTTCTCCACCTTTATAGCCATGTGCAACATATCTTCCATATCCAAATAATGTTGCAGTTCAACCACATTAGCTATATCCCTATTCAACCCATTCAAAAATCGAGCCATCGTAGCCTCCCTATCCTCTTCTACATTAGCTCTAATCATCAACATCTCCATCTCCTTATGATAATCCTCCACACTCTTTGATCCTTGGTATAGACTTTGTAATTTTTGATGCAGCTCCCGATGGTAATGACTAGGAACGAACCTCTTTCTCATGATAGCTTTTAACTCATCCCAAGTACTAACGGACCTCTCGCGATTCCTCCTCCTAGAAGTCACCAATTGATCCCACCAAGTAATAGCGTAATCGGAGAATTCAAGTACAGCTACCTTAACCTTTTTCTCTTCCGAATAAGTGTAGCAATTGAAAATTAATTCCATCTTCTTTTCCCATTCTAGGTATGCTTCCGGATCACTCCTACCCTTGAATGACGGAATTGTCATTTTGATGTTGCTCATACTACCATCCATCCTTTCGCCACCAAGATCTCTATCCCTTCTTCCATGCCTAACTACTCTATCCACAATTGCTCTATCGTCAAGATCACTACCTTCTTCATTCTCATCGATCCCCTCTACTCTACGACCTTGCCCACCTTGCCTACGGGCATTAGGCACTTCCCGAGGTTGCTCAAGTCTTTCTAATCTACCTAACACGTCCCCAAACAACCGCTCAAACCGTTGTACCATCTCTTCCGGCATGTTGACTCAATCGTTGTTTTTTGTAGTAGAAGATTGTTCAGACATCCTAAAACTAAATATTATATGCCTCACGTGTATTTCACTCGTGTATCACTCAAATTTGGCTTTTACCCTCTATTGATCTCACCTCTCTGCCTTTTTCCACTCAATAGCTTTCACCCCAATTGCTTCAAAGAACGAACCCGAACTCAAACAAGTTTAAGCCCGAATGATTCAAATCGAATAAGAGTGAGAATTTTATGAACTGTTTGGAAAACTTGAAGAAGACCTTTAGATAATGGAATTTGACTCGATATAAAACTTAACACTTTTATGGAAACTAAGATTGTTTCAAGAAAATAATTCTTGAAGTCAAATATCAACTATTTTTATTGGACTGAGAATTTTCGTTTTTTTTTTTTTTTTTAGATTTCTCGAAAATTCAACTTCGAGAAAGACGAAACAAACGACATTTAATTTGGATAACAAACGAAGGAAATAACGACTATTGAATTTTTTTTTTATGAAACTTTTTTGATTAAAGACTCAAAAACTGGAAGAACACGAAGAACAAGATTAAAGAAGACTCAAGAAAATAAAACAAAGATATAACCTTGATTTTTGGAGCCTAAGCTCTGATACCAGATGATGCAAACCACGTAGCAATTGTAGCTACGCAACCCACAAATTATTGGAATCGACCCAAGAACGCCAAAGAACCACGATTTAGAGATTGATTCAAATTAATTGAACCAAGGAACCAACACAATCAATAGATATGTTGACCTCTTGATCACAATAAAAGTAAATCTCACCCAAGATTTGAACAAACAAGATTAACTCGCAAGTTCGGATTTTATTCAATGAAGAATAAGAATATGAAAGCAAAATAGCCTCTCCATTATATTATCAAAGTTGTGTGTTATGAATAATGAAAATTACACCCCTATAAATAGGGTCAAAATTTAGGTTAAGAGTTCTAATTAAATAAGGAAAGAAATTGTTAAAAATAAGGAAATAATTAAAATTCCTAAAATCACGCAATTACTCATTTACGGCCGTGACTAACGTCTTTACGGCCGTAAGACGTTTTTTGCTTAACCATTACGGCCGTGAGACGAGTTTACGGCCGTAAGTCAATTTCTTCAAATTCTCTGTTTTCGTCAGTGGTATGGTTACGGTCGTGACGAATAGGTGTTACGGCCGTAAACTTTGAAATTCCATAATTTTCTTCGACGGCTTGAATGAGGTTGATCCACTCGTCGTCTCGACTAGCTTCCAACATGGAAATTGCTTCTTTTGATGACACGAACATTGTTTTGACCATTGTTTCTTGAACTAATTTGTCCATTGCTTCCTTGGCCCTCTTTGTTTGCAATCGAGTCATCGGTCCTCCTTCGATCTTCAACGGATTTTTGTGCGGACTTGTATCCGTGGTCTGGATCACATCACAACTTGTCTAGGAACTTTGACTTTCCAGTCCCTTATCTATGCAAGAACAAATTTTAATAGCAAACTTGGTCTTCTTCAATCGACATATCTGTTTAGAAAAATGAAGTGCATAAACTAAATTCTAATATCATATATTTTACGTGCATAAAATTCGACAAAATTTCAACTTACCAAAATCGAATATGTTAAGTAGAAATGAGAAATGCAAGAATAAGAAGTTAGTCGAGGAAAGAATTTGACTCTTTGTCTTTAAGACGATAGTGCTCCAGTGCAGGTGCTAACGGAATTTTCGACATTCGTCTCCCAAGATACAAAGATCACATCCCGCACTAAGAGCACTTCAAATCACGTATACCAACCTATTCATGTTTTAAATCTTCATATAAATCTTGATTCAAAATAAATGCTAAATATATTTGAAGTAAATATGCATTAATATAATAATGCAAAATAAATTGAATATGACTGAAAAATCCAATCATATAAGGTCTATAAATAATTGTTGAAAAATTGTGTCGCAAAATACACTACTTTTGGAAAAGACACAACTATTTGAATTAATCTCTATTTAATGAGAAACGCCTATTGAAATAACAATTCCAAAAGTTAATGACCTTTTAGATAAAGGAAACGTCTCTTCTTCGAAATTGGTTTTAGAAACTTTCATATATTTTTTCAATAATTCACGTATTTAAGTGACCTCAATTTTGATTAATTTCTCATTCATCTACTAATGATTTCCACTTAAATAATCACAAAAAAATGGTCAATAACAATTTTCTATACAAAATTTCATAATCCCTCACATGAATGAAAATTAATGTAAATGACCATGCATACACTAAAGAGAGTACATGCAGAGAAAGCAATTGCATCAAGAGATGTAACTTCGGGCTTTGAACATGCCTTGGTCAAATACTATTGGGTTTAATTTGTTAATCAGTGAACAAAATATCTTAAAATGTTCTGTCGTTTGTGTAAATCAAGACAATTAATAGTACTCACACAATTTCTTCACTATCACTTTTCGTTCTCATGATTGTGTTTGTAATGGTCATGAACAACTCTTGAATTTCATAAATACTTTCGAGAACTCAAGTCCCGAAACATTCTAATAGAAGTGATCGTACTTCTCACTTACATATGTGATCTCATATTAAGAGTACATGTCATACCCACTTGATTTGTGCAAGACTTAAGTATAATTAAAATTATAACTTAACCTAAAATATTATTTCATATTGCATTTTTCTTATCATAAGAATTTGTAGGAATTAACTCCCAAGTGCTTGTTGAATATTCATAATAAGCCCATGTTTTGGTAATTTTTTTTACTTATAAACAAAGAATGTGATTTTTTTTTTGGATAAAATATAAGGTTGAAAAATGATTTGAGAAGGTTCGTGGTTAAAAAATGATTTGGAGAAATGTTTATTTATAAACTTGTTTATAAACAAGTTTACCAAACACAAGCTTAATTGTTCAATTAAACCAAAATCTTGTGATCTCCAGTTAACAATGTTGGGTTGTCATTAAAAAGATCCCTATGCAATACACTTTAAGCACGTTCCTCTTGAGATTACATGATATCTACATAAATTTTTCTTATTGGATCCATGAGTTTATCGTTCGTGATCAATTGTTTTATAGTATTATTATATCTACCACTTCTAGACTTACCATTATGATAGATACTGCATCTTATTAAATATAGAGCAATGCCGTATCCACCTTCTTGAACTAAAGGACATACGCCAGTTTAAAGAAAAAATCCATATCCACCCAACAGACAATTATGAACCCCAAAGAGCAAGAGTAGGGACCTCTTAGCGTTGAGGATCTAATCGAGACCTGAATGATGATCGGTGATCATAGGAATAAGCAGCTTACTGCGAATGCTTTCTATTCCATTTCTATGGCTCAAACAAAAGAACAACCCATTGCTCTGTTGGAACAAATCCTTGTTAGATGGTGGATTGAGGAGAGAGATCTACTATGTAGTGACACTCCAGCCCACTTTGGGATAAATAACAAACGATGGATTTGTAGCGATCGAGAAATTTTCATGACTTATTTAAATAAATATTTTTTTAAAAAAAATGTGTCGCTACGACTTTGCTCATTTATTTTAAAATCGCGTGTTCGTCTTGCCTTTTAAGTGAATTTTAAATTTATTAAAAACCTTGATCACTTTCAATTCTATTAAAATCATCTAATTTTCATAATTTATTCTCCAGTCCAATTTTATCAAAAATATTCTAAGATCATTATTTATTTTTTCAAGTCCAATTTTCAAATTATTTGGATTCAAATTATTTAAATCCAAAATGTTTTAAATCACCAATTCATGTTCTATTTCAATTTAAATCCCAAAATTTCCTCCCCAACTTTCATTTTTACATGTTCAGCATATTTTTTCCCCCTTCCCCATCATCACTCCTTAATCCCTCTCAAATAGCCATCCAATTTGAATTAATCACAAATCCTTCTCAATTAGCCTCTCAAATATACTATACATTAATCACAATCAATCCCCAAACTTTCTCCCCCCAATTGAAGATCCATTCTCACTTCCCAAATTTTAATCCATAATCGAATCCTAAAATTATTTCCCTACTTGCCAAGCTAATCACTCTTCAATCCCTTTCTTCTTCCCACAATCCCATAATTGCAATCACCAATCAACCTCAATCCCCTTGCGATACACCACAATTCTCCACGTTTTGTCTACCTTCTTCCCAGAAATTCGTTTTTCCAAGTCTCAAGTTCTGTAAATTCAAAGATGACTGTTATTTCCCAATTTTCCTCCACCCTCACACGCCATCTGCACCAATTTATCCTCTCCTTCAGCCCCCTCAATCAAAAATCAAGCAATTGCCAAATTTGAATCCAAGCCAATGTATATTTTCCCATCTCCACTTCATCAAACTCGTACCACAACAGAATTTCAGTCAACAAACCAGTGTAAGCTCTCGACCAACTATCCACAAAAAACACACACACACACCCAACCTCCAACCCCAGTACCGATTGCAAAACCAAAGCCCCTGCATTCAATCAAGCCAACCACCATCAAGCCTCACACTGCAACCACCATGACCGCTCTCCACTGTCTAACTCCACAACCTGCACAATTCGAACCACCATTTCCCATAACCACAAACGCCACCATCCACCACTGCTCGCAACTCCAAAGCCCCCGCCTCTCTCTCTCTCTCTCTCTCTATCTCTCTCTCTCACAAACCGCTACCATCACCACCCAATCAATCAACCATAGCCAAATCCTTCACCACCACTACTACTGCTATGCACCATCTTCAACAATATCACAACCACCTCAAACCACCGCATAGAAATCCACCTCCATCAGTAACCATTGCTACAATTTCAAAATCACCCAAAATAAAACCAAAACAACCCAAAAACCAAAAATCAAATAGAACCCATCAACTTACCTCAATAATCAGCAACTATTATCATCAGAAACTCCAGGCCTCGGTTACCTTTGGTCACCCCTGAATCGCACCAAGACTAAGCCCAAAATCTCCTTCTTCTACACACCCATACCCACGCCATGGCCGCCATGAGATGGCGGCACCACCGCCGACGAATGACGGTCGGCAACCCTGAACACAGAAGCCCCCTTCCATCACACATCTCTCTCTCGCCTCTCCTTTGTTCTGAAAATGAAGAGAGAGAGAGAGAGAGTAGAATTTGTTATATTATTTTGATTTTTTTTGAAATTGCTTTTAAGCCCCAAGCTTTGAAAATGTGTCTATTTCAGTCCCCTTATTTTAAAAGTCCTTTAATTTAATAGCTACACTTTTGAAATGAGTTAATTGAACCCTAGCATTTTAAAAATCTTATAAGTCAGCCCACTAATTTTCGAAAAGCCCACTTCAGCCCCTACACTTTTAAAATCCATGCTTTCTTTAAAATTTTCAATTTAACCCCTAAGCTTTATTTTGTCACTTTAATATTTCGAAATTCTAAATTAGTTTAATTTTCTTTTGGCTAGACGATACACTTGGTGATTTAGAAGATTGACGTGACTTTCCAGCTTTATTTTTCAAACTCGTGATTTAAGGTAGACTCGCATCCACTAATTAGTTTAAGTTATAATTTACATGCCTTATGTGAAATTACGTAATTTATATGCTTTGATGTATGAGACGAGACGAGAATATCTCTTATGAGATAAGAATGAGAAATGATGTTATGCATAACTTACATGCTTTAAATGCATGAGACGAGACTACCCACACCCTATGATTTTTAAAGAGCCTTTGATTTTATTAAAATAGCCTATGATGATGATGATGATGTCACTGTACGATTGCATAAGTATGTGTTAAGTTATTCTGTAAATTAATTATTGACGATGAGTATACTGAATATTTCTTTCGAAATGCTCATTCCAAGTTTAACAGCTTTTGTAGATCTCGGAGATGGCGGCGAATGAATGGGCAGATTTAGCAAAATTAAATAAATGATGATGTTATTAGACAATTTTATGAATGTTACTCGTTAAATTATTTATCGTCAATTTCATTTAAATAATTGAGACCCAAGTTTTATAAATTGTTTCTATATTTTAAAGCTGATTAAGTTTTCTCCAGTGTTTCAAATAATAAATGTGATGATTTGAGTTTAATTTATTTTTCCGCAAAAAAGTCAGTTTTTAAAGGACGAAGTGGCATCCCGGATTTCACGAAAATTCAGGGCGTTACAGGATTCCTAGGAAAGCTAGCGCTTTGAAAGTCTAGCTATAGGGTGGAGGCGGAGAAGGAATAGCTTTGATTTTTCAGTAGATCATAAAAGCCCACTTTTCGAAGATCTTTTGCAACGATTCAATAGACGGCTCATTAGGATAGATGTAGATGAACAATTCCCCCCTAGAAACATATTGGAATTTTTCTCCTCGTACTGCTTGAGAAAAAATGATTTGATTCACAGTTTTGTCTATGTATGGAATTCTAATAAATGACAAATGAGCCTATAAAATCAATTAGACTATAATTTAAGTCTTTTTTTCGTCTTCCTTCTTGAAAATGAAAAAGAAACCATTTTTACTCATAACTCAAATTGGATAACTCTCAAATAGCTTAAAGGAAAAAAATCTTTAATGAAATCTATTCCTATTAATATTCTTTATTCCAATTTGGTTGGTTCACCAGCATTGGAAGTCTTGGATGAAGCTTAGATATTTCACCAGAACATGAAGTGCTTAGAAAACACATTTCATATGGTTGCTGAACCCTAACAAGAGTAAGAAAAGAAGTTGACTAGCTCATGTAGTACTAGACAGATACTTGATGATGGTTGCATTAGATATCTTACAACTAGAATCCCTCCTTTTCCTATCCAATTCCTCCACCACCGCAAACCCCAATTATATTCAGGCATGCTAAACTTTTTTGTTATTGGGAGAACCCAAGTACTCTCTTTTGGATTCAGGAAACAACTCTCAGAGATCTTTTTTCCTTTTGGAAGATACAGGAGTGAAACAATCAACCTATTGATATTGGAAGCTCTTCTACTCTGGTTCATGGTTTCTCTTGGCTATATGGTTCATCCGGGAGAGAGATCGAGCTTCAAGAAATAGTGAATGGTCTTATCAATACACAAATGTATAACCTAGGAATTTCAATTGAGCTCATATTCATCATTGTAAGAATTGGATTCAAACTTTCCCAGCCCCTTCTCATTAATGGAGGAGTGCAGTTCGTTCAAGAAATTCCCCCGTCAGGAGGCTTGGGCAGAATAGCAGAACAAGTACAAGTATTAGTAGCATAATACAAATTCCTTCCTCGTTATTAATATGTTTGCTCACGGTAATTATGAACCATCGGGAGAATTGATGACTGCATCAAAGATGCAGTGCTAGTACATCTGAGAATTCTTAATTGGCTAGTTGTAAATAGCCCCAGAGCTATGAAACAAAGGATTATCCCAGACCTTTGAATCCCCAAGTTTTTGGAATGCTCCAAACTCGACTTGAGTATCCAAATATGGGTCAATATCGGCAAAAACATCTCTGAACAAGGTTCTAGCACCATGCTAAATGTGTTCGAAGAAGAAGAGCAAAGCAAACGAAGCATCCTCAAAAAATCAGATTAGTGCGGATTCTCCCCCCAACTAAGGAAGAGATCTTGGTGGAATTGCAAAGAAATCAAAAACTATTTAGCATATTTAAAAAATCAAACTAACAACTAATTAGCTGAAAAAGTGAAGATCATAATGGAAAGAATTGAAAAACTTGGGAAAGAGAACGCAGAAATGTTTGTAGATTGAGTGCGACTGTGTTTGGAAGAATAAGAGAAGTAGAGTTTGTGAATTGTGACTTGTGTTTGTGCCTTTTAAATAGGATTCTTTTACCTTGATTTTCATGTAAGTTAGAAAATTTCCTATGTTATTATTTTGGTAACTTTCATTTTACTGAGAAGTTGAAGTATAGTTAGTCCCTATCTGATACCGATTAAGATTTAGATTTTAATTTAAAATGAAGTCAACAATCAATTTCAATCATATTTTATGGGTCGCATAACTTTTCAACTACACATATCATTAACTTCTATTAAAATCTATTAAAAATCTGATTTTAATCTCCACCAAACAGGGACTTAATGTTGAATTGATTATTGGTAATAATAAAGTGATTGAGAAATCTTAGGTTCTGTTTGATAACCAACATTTTCCTTACAAGATGGAATTATTTTGTCATTTTTCAAGTTTTTGCCATGTTTGATAGACAATAAATTTCATGGCAAATGGTTTCTAATTGAAGCTCAAGTGTTATCCTTTGCCTTGATGTCCAAGAATTCATTTTCCCTTGATTTACTAGATAAATGGTTTCCATGTTAGTTGGAAAACACGTTTACGTCACGTTTGGTCAATTTTATTGTTATTAAGTAATTAATTTTTTTCAAAAATTAACATTATTATTATCAAGTACAAGAACTAATAAAATAAAATAAAAAATTGGATTAAAATAACTACATTTTGCTTTATTTGCTATGTAAAATAATGTCAATTAAATAACAAAACTTGAAAAATTCCTACTTTTTCCACCTAAAAAATTAAACAAATCAAACGCATTAAACTTCTAATTCCTAAAAAAATGAATTCCCACATGAATCCAATTTCCTGAAATTTATTTCTTTTTCACCATAATTCTACCATCGTTATCAAACAAACCTTTTCTCTTATTCTTTCTCGAATATACGTACTGATCCTGATTGGACACTATAAAGCCCCTGTTTGGCCTCAAGTTTTTGAAAACCAAGTTTTTAAAACACTCAATCTCAACCATCCATTTTAGTCAAGTCACAATATTTGACTTTTCAAACAATTTTTAACCATACATTCTTCCAAAAATACTATTTCAAACCACAATTTTCTTCAAGAATTGGGGGCAAACAGGGGCAAAGTATAATGAAGGCCCCTTATTTTCAAATGCTAACACTCCTCTTTCCCGTTTTAATACATATATTCCTTTGCATTCAATGTACAAACTCAATGCGGGAGAAAAGAAATTTAAACGAAAATTAGAGATAGCAGAGCTAACAGAAAAATTGTTCTTCCAAAAATATATAAGATTTATTATCCAAGCACATTATGAAAATTACCCTTACGAGTAGACGTAAAGTTGGAAAGAGAAATGGAAAAAAAAAAGGGACAGAGGACCATAAGGCATTAGACATTTATCTTCCCAATCTCTGCAATACTGTAACTGGATTGGAGAAGAGCCAAAGAATAAGTGCACAAATAATCAAGACAAGTGGAATTAAGTGAACAGATTTTTGGTCAACGGCTGGCTTATCCTTCTTCGCAACATCCTCGGAAATAGACATGTTAATCAAGAACTCGTCAGTGTCGTGGGCAGAACTAAAAGATCTGTACATGGTATTGATCTGGTGATACAGAAAGAAAACGAGATAAGAAATATTTGGACAGCCTAGTATGTGAGATGTATCATCCTTAAATAGAGGCAAATGAGTAGCCTTTGCTGTTTCTATAATGAAATTCAAAACAAATGTTGAAGCACATGTTTTGGATCTGTGGGCTTCTTTGACTTCTGGAATTAGAAGAAATTTGGGTTTTCGCTTCGGTTACAATTAAAGGTATACATGCATGTGAAGCATACGTGTGTAACAAGTTATTTTCTTATATGTTAGGGATAACTGCAGCAATGATGCCAAACTTTTTTCATTTTTCGTAGACTTTACCAAACCTTTTGTATGTACTATCAACAGTCTCAAATCTTTCATTTCGCTGCAGAACAAGGACAAATAGATGAACTTCTTTATCCATACAACTGTTAGGCTGTGTTTGATAGTGAACGTGAAATTTGGGTGGAAATAAAATGAATTTCAGGGAGTTGAATTCTAGGGAATTGAATTCCTGGGAATTGAAAGTTTAATGTGCTTGATTGATTTAATTTTTTAGGTGGAAAAAATAAGGAATTTTCCAACTTTTGTTGTTTGATTGACTTTATTTTCCATAGAAAATAAAGTAAAATTGATCTATTTTAATAAAAAAAATATTTTTTTTTTATTTTTTCACACATTTGTACTTGATAATAATAATGTTAATTTTTTTTTAAAAAAATAAATCAATTAACAATAACAAAAATGATCAAACGTAATTAAATTTTAAAAGATTTTTCATAAAAAATAAAATCTCCTTCTCCCTTGAAAAATGAATTCATTCAAAACAATGAAAATATCGAATTTCGAGACAAGTGGGAAAATGAATTTCATGGAAAATTTAGACAATCAAATAGTACAAAGTTGGAAAATCACATAGAAAATATGATTTTCCATGAAATTTGGAGCATATCAAACGCACCCTTAGTTGACCTGAAAACTTGACTTTGACTGCATTTTGATTAAATTTAAAAGGGTAAATGGTACTTTAAATTTTACAAATAAAATAAGTTAATAAGTAAATTAAAAAACCAAAAAACAAATAAGAAAATAAAAACCAACATCCTATTCCCAACCGAACCATGCCAAATCAAAACCAAACACAAACAAACATCGGACCACCACCGGCAACCGCCCTTCCATACACCTCAAAAAATCTCTCATGTAAGTTTATTCAGGCCCCTTTAGATGTTTAACAAGAATTAAACCCGCACCTCTTCATCAAATGATATTAATAAATGCGGGAACGCTAATTTCATATGGAAAATGCTAAAGAGATTGAAAAATCCGACCGAATGGATGATCGAATGGACGTGGACTATTGATTTTGAAATTAATGTGATGAGTAAATAAATAGATTGCTGCTACGTGTGTAGGAGTAAAATTTTATATAAAATTTCGATTCCTATAACATGATTTAATTTCATATAGGGATGTCAACGAGTCGAGTCGAACCGGCTCGCGAGCCAAAGATCAAAGCTTGAGCTTTTAGGGGTCAAACCTTTTTTGGCCTGAGTTGAGCCGAGCCAAATCTTATCCCAAAAATAAGGCTTGACTCAAGCTGTAAGCTCAAGCTTTTTCGGGTCAAGTCGAGCCAAGTACTGAACTTTATAATGACATTCTAGAATTCAGCCATTGCATAAGAAAATCATGTTTTGTATTTATCTCCCAGTTACCCAAAGAGCAAGAAATAAGGAAAGTTGGAATCTTTAAGTTCAAAAGTGAAAATCTTAAATCCAGATTCAATTACCGTCTAGCGATTCCTGCAAGTTTTTCTTAGCAACAAACTTTTCGTATCACATTCTTTTTTTTTTTTTTTTCCAGAAAAAAAAAAAATCAAATGAGGCAGAACAATATAGATCTAAATAGTGCAGTCAATTGCGGAATGATAGTTGGAAATTGGGCTGGTATTGGCCAACAAAATAAAGGGCCTTAGAGCATCTTCAATGCAGCCTTCTATATTGTTCGCTAATCGCAAGTGTACGGATCACATAAGTAATAGAGTGGTCAATGGATTCGGATATCGTACCCACAGGAATTGTATAAATTCTATTTTAAATTACGAACTTCAACTGAAATTAAGAAAACGTTGAATTTGAGAATTTTTTTGAAAACTAAACTAACAATTAAACTAAAAGGCAATGCAAATTTGATTTATTAAAATAATGAAAGAAACATGCTACAATTGGGAATTCACATTAATTCCATCAATTATGCATTACTTCAAGTGTCTAACAATAATTCACGGGGTTTAAAAAATACATATTTCTAATATTGTTAAAACTCCATTTTGAACAAGAATCAACACATTTTCCTACACATAATCCAACTATATTTCTATGTCGAATGTGAATATAGAAAAGCATTTAAAGATTTGTGAATATTTTTGTAGATAACACAAAGCATATGGGTATATTTCTATCCCCTATTAGACTTTGTGGCAATTAAAATTTGTCTAATGATTTCCTAATCTTTCGAACCTAGAAAAATATCACAACAATCATAGAATAATTGGCCAAATAATCATATGATAGTAAAAGCATAAATCAATTGCTCAAACCCATGAATTAAATAGATTAAACGATAAAGTAATACATAAAATTCAAAAATTAATACTTCATTACAATTATAACATTAAAAGCCTAGCCTAGATACATAACTGAAAATAATTCACAAGAAGAATCGATAGATATCACAATGTTCTTGATCATTGGTATTCAATTGTGCCTTTGACTTTGCATGGATTACTCACCAATTGAACAGTGTTTTGGCATGTAATCAACAAGTTGGGTACTCCTAAAAACGTGCTTTGTGTCTTGTATTTATAGGTGTGCTTGAAGTTAGGTCAAAAGATATGAGAAACTCGCTAAAAATCCTACAAAATGCCCATCAGTCGGTCCAGGATTTGCCCATGCGATCGCACAGTACAAAGTCGAGCGATCGCATGGTTATCATTTTAACATTTTGACTTTTCTGCTTCGGGAGCCCGATCGCATGGTATGTTGTAATGCAATCACGCAATAGAATTGTTAAGTGCAATTTCCATCTTTCTTGTGGTTTTATTGGATAACAGGTCCTTTAACTTTCGATTGCTACAATTAAGTCCCTAAACTTGTGATTTCTTTCAAATTTGATTTATTCTTTTATTTTTCTTCCAATTGGGACTTTGATTAACTTCATCAACTTCTGATTTTCTCACTTTAGTACTTTTATCATCCAATTAACTTGATTTTGCTCCAATTCCTTTGTTTTCTCGACTTTGAGATTATTTCTGAAATATAAACAAATAATAAAAAAAATGAATAGAAAAACATTCTCAAACAAACGCATAAAATCCTGCTTTTAAGATAGAAATAAATATATAAAATTCACTTATCATTCTACATAGGACGTCTTGTTGACGTGGTGATGATGTGGAGGGGACAAAATCTATGTGACATCATTTATTAATAGAAGGATGTCAAAAAGGATGTCCATATCTAGACATCCTCTACTCTAGACATTTTTTACAATAATTATTGAAGTTTTGTGTATATCTCTCTCCTATGTTTTTTATTCTCTTTCCTCCTTCCATGCTCTTTCTCTTTTATTCTTCTCTCTCTCTTGCCACTTCATATTTTTGGAAGATGTTAGCATTAGAAATACTCTTACTTGTGGTTGTGGTTTGCGATGTGTGAGGTGGTCGTGGCTAGTGGTTGAGTGGAGTTGGGATGGGGGTTGATGGGAGATAGGTTTCTATTTTCTATTTTTTTTCTTAATTTAATTTTTAATTTACTTTATTTATAAATTCTAAAGTACCATTTTAACCTTTTAAAATTATCGGAAATGTAATCAAAGTCAAATTTTTAGAACTAGCGATTTGATGGATGAAATCCGTTATTTGTCCTTGTTCTACAATGAAATGAAAGTGTTGGTGAAACAAATTAAAGGTTTAGACGAAACCCTTCTATTTGTCCTTGTTCCACATCGGTCATATGATTAGCAATAATAATTAGAAGAGTAGTAAATTCACCAAAATATGCATACCGCAAGTAAGATGACAATTGTTTAAGTTCTAAAGTAGAAACCTTCTCAATTGATGGTGCAGACCTTGTTGAGATTTCACCCCGAGGCATATAGTATTAGCTCTTTTCCAAGGTTACAAATGAAGTTAATCTATCAATTAAGTTGATCTGACAGCAAGAATTTGAGGAAGTTGGATATTTCATGGTCTTTAATACACTTCTTTATTTTTAACGCCCTGAATCATCTTGCCTTCGTACAAATCAACCAATGCCCTTCCATTTCCCAAGAATAGTCTCCCAAAGATGATTGGTATGTCGTTGTCTTCTTACTTGTCAAGGATAATAAAATCAACTGGGAATATGAATTTATCAATCTTGACTAAGACATCTTCTATAATGCCCATGGGATGTTTGATTGATCAATCTTGAAGTAGTAGTGAGATAGTGGTAGGTCTTGCTTCTCTCAATCCCAATTTCAAGTACACAGATAAAGGCATATTAATATTTGTACCTAAATCACATAAAGTTTGATTAAAAGAATGAAAACCAATAGTGCAATGAATAGTGAAGCTCCATAGATCTTTCAATTTTAGTTGGAGTTTCTTTTGTAAAATGGCATTGCACTCTTATGTTAAGATGGATGTCTCATAGTCCTCTATCTTACGTTTGTTTCATAATTTTTTTCATAAATTTTGCATAGCTGGGCATTTGTGTAGTTGCATCTGCAAAGAGGATGTCGATGTGCAGATTCCTAAATATCTCAAGGAACTTTGTAAACTGCTTATCAAATTTGTACTTTTGCAGTCATTGAGGAAATGAAATTGGTGGCAAATTATAAGCTTTTACTAGAGTTGGTGCTTTCTCTTCTGGATTCTCCATCATGTCTTTAGGTGCCACTGTTGATGCCATTGTTGCTTCTTTCTCATCCTCTCCTTCCTCAATGTCCACTTGCTTGTCCACTTTTTCAGGTCTTTCACACGAATTCCTGGTAGTTGTAGTCCAATTCTTGTTGTTATGGCCTAGACATGCTCCCTAGGATTTTTAAATGTGTTGTTGGGAAGTGTTCCAGGTGCCCTTTCTAGGATATGATGAGCCGTCTAAACAATCCAAGTTTCCAACTTCTTTATGGATGCTTGTTGGTTTCGATAATTCATTTCTTTACCCTCAAACATCTTATATGTCTTCTACATGTACTGTTGAAATATTTTTCCCGAACTTCGTTTATTTTCCTGGTGTTCTGATTGTCCAAAATTTGGATCTTGCCTCCAACACGCATTGTAAGTTCAAGAATACGGATTTACTATTGTCAGTTGGCATTTTGAACAAAGTTAATTTGTTCTTCAGAAGTGGTCAACAAAATACACTCCTCAATTTGATGATGAACTCCGCAATTTTCCCACACTGGATGTGATTGTATGGCATGAACCCCTAGCATTTACGACTTGACCAAAAGCTCAACCTACTTTTTCAAAGCTGCAAATTGAGCTGATGTAGTGGCAAGGACATCTAACTCATGTACCCTCGCTTCTTTCTTATGAACTACCCAGTTAGCTAGAAACATTGTGTGTGTTTTTGTGATCAATCCCAGCAGATCCCAAGCCTGATTGATTCTTTTGTTGATGATAAACTTATTTGCTAATGAGTTTACTATAGATTTGTATTTAGGAGCCAGTCCTAAATAGAAATATTTTACCTGTAGACTCCTGGTACACCCTTAGTTTGGACATTTTCGAAGTAACTCCTTGAATTTTCCCATGCTTCATGGAAACTTTCCCCGCCATATTATTGGAAGGTAGAGAGATCTCTAACTTCATCTTAACTACCTTAGCAGGTGAAAGATATTTGTTGCAGAATCTTCTAGCTATGTCATCCCAAGTAGTGATGCTAGATTCTGGTTCTAAGTTGAGCCACTCCAATGTCGTATCACATAAGGTATATGGAAACAATCTTAGTTTGATAGCATCTTCATTTATCCCATCAAACTGGATATTGTGGCACATCCTCTGGAATCTAGCAACATAGAAACTTGGATCTTCAAGTGATTTTCCAAAGAATTGCATGCTTTGTTGAAAATATTTATTAGATCAACTCGGAGTTGGAAGTCATTCCTGTCAAATGGTAGATACACAATACTGGATCGATAAGGAGATACAGCAAGTGTCCAAAATGTTGTCATTGTAAGATTTCCCTCATCGCCATCTTCCTCTTCTTCACGTGGCTGAATGTGTTCTAATTTCGTAGCAAAAGCAGCTGCCCTGACGACTTCTTGTTCCATATACATGCGAGCGCTTTCGTTAGTCATTGTTTCTTTTTGCATATTTTCATTTTTTTAATTGTGTTCTTTGCATCTTAGTTTGAAAAGTAAGTTAAATCTAGGGATCTAAAAGCTCAAGACCTTTGCTTTGTAAACGGTGTAAGCAACGAGTACTTTTTATATAAAAAGGAAAGTAATAGACTTAGTATAAGGTCTAATAAAATATTAATCTAAACTAATAGCAAATAAAAATAGTCCCCGAAAACGACGTCAAAATTTTTTGTGAGAATATTACAAGTGCACAATCTTGCAATCAAGTAAAAAATTGACTCGAGAGCGGAGGTTGTCGGACGCATGAAGACTATTTTATCTACTATTAGCTTTGATTAACCAATATCTAGTTTAAGAAGAACACAATGATTTTGATGTTTAGTCTACTAATGTGTTGAAAACTACAAATTATGAAAGTATACGAAATATGCGAAAATCAAGTTGGGAGTTTTTTGTTTGGAAGTGAAGGTATTGTGACTCACGATTGTAACCTTGCATGTGTTCGATAAATGTATTAAAAAAATATTTTTATAATACATTAAAATTTTCAATATAACTTTTTAACCACACACATTTTTCAAAGCCACTTTTTAAAAACATATTATACCTAGAAAAAATTGAAAATTTCAAAATGTAACTGCGGCTATTAGTCGGCGAACACGAGCCTAGTTATCCAATTCAATTTCTCATCCCATGTTTTCATTCTAATTAGCATATGATCAAATTCACAATTATATCTAATTTTTCCCTATTGAATTTAAATTAGTTCTATCTTATCAGGTTAACCACATATCTCTATGTTAGATCAGGATAAGCCCTAATTCATGCATTAAAACAAGAAATAAATTCAATACATATGATTCAAAGAATAAAACTTGAGATTTAAAATTGATTAATCTAATTACGTCACATCGTTTGTCCCAACTAGTAAATTAGTTACACATGCTAAGAAAGAAAATAATAAATATTGAAAAGAAATACATACAATATTTTAACAAATATTCAAGAAGAAGATGAAGATCTTGCACCAAGAAGTTAATCCATTGCTTGAAAATCTAGAAAACGTCTTTGGATTTCCTTTGAACCTTCAATTGTCTCTTTTTATGTGACGAATTATGTAGAATCTTGAATAACCCTCAATGTAGAATGAAAATGATCTGTTTATAGGTTCTCAAAGCTCTGAATTTGTGCAAAAGTCGGAGCCCAAGAAGAAGTCCAAAAGAATTCCACTTACCATAAATGAACTAGGTTTCTCGTTGTCGAATTGCCCCTTGCAATTGCAAGGCTTATAGCATGTGCGATCGCACAAGCTTTGCAACCACCCTTTAATTTCACTTTTACCATGAAAAATTGCACATCTAGTCCTCCGTCTTTCTGGCTTCTTTTATTGAGTCGCTATGTTTTTACTTTCATTTCAATTTGATCCTTTTGGATTTGCATCACTTTCTTCAACTTTTGAAAGTTTGCAGTTGATTCCCACTTTCCTATTTTTGTACAATTTTGATCTTTTTCCTCATTAAGCTTCCAAACACATTCAAATTTGAGTTTTTCCTATATAATAAACCAAATAAACAGACACTTTAGTAATATCACATTTTAAAATACCCATAATTATCTAAATTTAAGGTTAATATAAGTAGAAAAACGTACTTTTCACCTTATCATCTCTAAGTGAATGACGATAGTAAGTATCATACCAAACCCACCCGGTTCACGGTTTCAAAACCAGGTCGTGTTCCCTAGTTTGATACCTTTTTTTTTTCTTTCCAAAACTCATTTTTTTAAAATCTCATTTTCAACCACACATTTTCCAATAAAATAATTTTACACATAAATCGAAAAAGTTTCTCAAATTTTTAATCACACATTCTTCAGCATTCACTATTCCTAAATCTATTAATCCAAATAATGAGTCTCAAACAACGCTAGTTTTACCAAACTCACTACCCATGTTGAATTACTTTTAATTATTTATATAAGCACTAAGATTGTGGAATTTTTTCCCACCCAAAATTTTAATTCACATTATAATTGGCCAGTTATCACTAACTCAATATGGTAATTTTTTTTTTTTTTTTTGAGTTTTATTTAACCACCCACTAAGTAGATTTTTTACCAGTTGATAGTTTTTAGTAATCAACTAGTATTGACATTCCCAAAATTTTATTGTAAGCCACCCACGATTGCACCTATTTGAGAATGCTAACAGCAATTTCAGCTTTGAAACACAATGCCAGATAAAATCACATCATTTGCCATCATTTTTCAACTTCATCACCACTGCATCCCTGTAATATTAATCCATAGTATTGTGAATTGTATTCAAAGAGTTAAACAACTGGATTTCAAAACTAACATATTGCAAGACTATAATTTTTCAACTTCATCACCACTGCATCCCAATGATATTAATTCATAGAATTGTAAATTGTATTCAAAGAGTTAAACAACTGGATTTCAAAACTAACATGTTAAAAGACTATATCATTTTTCAACTTCATCACCACTACATCCATGTAATATTAATCCATAGAATTGTGAATTGTATTCAAAGAGTTAAACAACTGGATTTCAAAACTAACATATTACAAGACTATATAAAGAGACCCTAATTGTAAACCTAATAGCGTAAATGACTAAACTACCCTAAACTAATAATAGTATTATTCAACACCTCCCGTCAAACTCACGATACTATCGAGAGTTTGCCAAAACGTTTACAAAACAGGGAAATAATTCAAAACAAAATTCTAAATGCAACGCCGAACTCATCACTGTAAAATTGATTTAATAATTTAAGTATTTGCTTTCTCCTGCACAATTTATACTCCCTTTATCTGTCGGGCTAGAGTATTCGGCACTCCCCTCCACGTAATGCTAAGACATGTTTACAAGTCCATCAGCATAATTTAGCAAAATCCAACCAATTTGACAATGTGGAGTTGTCAAAATTGAATGCACATTCTTCATTATAGTGGAAGCCAAACAGTAACTCAAATATCGCCTGACTTCGAACCCAACCAATGCAAATCCAAATACAAGTTCTAGACTAGCTGAACCAAATTTCAAAAGACAAAAGGAGAGAAGACCAATTCCAGATTTAATTGGACCAGTTCCAGATTAATTGGGCCAAATAACAATTCCAGATTGTCTAGACTGACTGGACAATGAAAAAGGAGAGAAGACCAATTGGAGAAAGAGAAGAAGAAGAATCAAAGTTGTATAAGAATCTGCAAAGAGGGAGAAGAAAGAGGATTGAAGTCGACGATGAAACAAAAAAGACTAAAAGAAGAGAAGCCCAACAATATGACCCATTAAATCAACCCAACAAAATAAACTCACTTCACCAACAGTCCAATCTACCTAATAAGAAACAAGCCCAATAAACAATGAACCAAACTATTAAGCTCAAACCACAACATCAAACAAATCCACTATGGGTCAAACTCAACAAAATGGCCCAAATAAAATAAAACTCATACACACAATCTGCTAGCCTAAATATGAAACAACTCAATTGATTTACTCCACCTATCTTCCAACAGCCTAATTCCATGAACAAAAGCCTAAATAAATCCAAAAAGTATCCAAATAATTAAAACAAACCTAAAACGAATTAATACCCATAATGATGCCCAAATCTATCACCGGCTTTTCATCTTCAGATTCAATTCCTTCAACCCTAATTTCAGCCACCCTCCACCATCAACATCTCTAGCACAACAACCACCGTCAGCTAAAGCTACCAGAAAACACCATTCCACCACCACACCACGATATCCAACTTACCATCACCTACAATGGACCATCTGCACCTTAAATCTACAACCACAACAACAAACCATCCCCTTATTGTAAACCTGCACCGCTACCATCCATAAAAATCCAGTTGGCATCGCCTCTCCTCTAGAAGCCATCTTGTGCCACGACCAGTCGACCACCACATCGTATGTCGGTTCGACCCCATCTCACAATGCGAGACCAAAACACTACCCCGTTTGGCCAAGTGCAGTAATAGGGATGGTGGCGAAGTGCACCATGAACACTGCAAACCCAGAAACCTTACACTCACCACTGTCGCTTCCGTCAACACCGTGCACCACCATTATCACCGAGATCAAAAATGAAACAAAAACAACTTGGTTGGATGACCGGCTATGCTGCCGCTCACCAGAAACCAAGAAAGCTCACAAATCGCTTAGATGGAATTTAGCTTTGATACCATGTGAATTGTATTCAAAGAGTTAAACAACTGGATTATAAAACTAACATATTACAAGACTATATAAAGAAACAAAACCCTAATTGTAAACCTAAGAGTGTAAATACCAAACTAACCTAAACTAATAATAGTATTATTCAACAAGAATGACCCTCGAGACCATCCTTGACTTACCATATCCTCCTGCAACCAAAAACTCTCCTTCCAAGAAAGAAACCTACACATCTAGCCCTAGTCTTGACAGCCCATCCAATGTGACCCACACATCCTTCCCAAATAATACATATCCATCAAGCTCATCTTGCTTCTTGCCGGCCCCAAAAATTGTGTGATGCGATCCACCCCTTACAACTACAATCTTATTGTAATCAGAGAGTGACCTACTGAGCACATACAAGTGAGGCCCAACAGAAATGGAAATGAAATTAAAGAGTCCATAGACATGTGATATATCGGGTATAGGTAGAAGAGGCCACCAACAGATATTTTTGAGGAGAAAATTTAATGAATAGTCATTGAACTTTAAAATTGTTACTACTAACTCACTCATCTCTGATGGGTTATCCAATGCTCACTAGTCTTCCCATATAATTACTCATCCACCACTCATTTAACTATCATCTCTCCAAATGGATGGAAAATCATACGTGGCCATCAATAGAAAAAAAGGAATATAATACCTCTGTTTGTTAAATTTTTTTTATTTAAAAACATGTTTTTTTTTATGTTTTCTAGGTAAGATATGTGGTTAAAAATTAGAGAGAGAAAATATGTGTGGTTAAAAAGTGGTTTGAGAAATTGTGTAAAAAAAAACATGTTTAAAAACATGTTTCTCTTGATTTGACAAACAGATGCTAAGTACCATACACGTCAGGGTCCAACCACTGACTCAACTATATAGCTTTGAATTTTAGAATCATGGAAGCTAAAATCAGTCGATATTTTTCTCGGTATCAAATTTGCACGCAAATTCTTGAGCATCTCCCCAGCAGTGCGATGTTCATGAGGATATTTCCACTGCTCCTCTTGAAGTTAATGGAAGAAATGGCACAGGAGGAAGGGAATTTATGTTAAAAAAATCGTCCATGCGCGAGGTCGAGAAAGAGCAAGGACATGAAAAAACATCAAGTACTTCAGGTATAGATTTCGAGCCTAGTTATTCTAAACTCGTTAATTTAAAATGAATCAAATCTGCTGACCGGAACCACGTCCAGGACTATCAGTTAAATTCACTAAATGTTTTTTGTACTCTACTACAGGGAAATATAGACCTGCTTACTAGAAGAACACGGATGAAATATTGAAGCAAAAGAGAGATAATTCTAAAGGTAGAGGCTCCTAGCGTGCAGCTGAAGTAGAGTAGACATTTCATGTAATATGAAAGAAATTGCAGTTGGTGTCTTGCCTTTGATTGACAGATTTATATCATCTTTTCTTGTTTTTGGCTGAGGTCAGATCATCTTCTGTTGTTTGTATTTGACACAAGGCTTGTTGGTACATGCAACCCAGAAGAAGTGAAGATTTAGCTTGAATTGTTCGCGTGGTGCTTGCACAAAACGCCCTTCAGTGGGAGTAGTAGTTTAGCAGGCATAATAGAGATAAAAGAGAGGTGCCTCATTAACGAAAGTAATATATCTTCTGTGGGAGCCATAAGCCGGATAGAGAAGTATATATGTTATTTCCAAATCTCTCTGGATAAACTGGATGCCAAAACCCTTTCAGGAACCTACTGTGGTTTGCACTTTTGATTAATAATATGTATTGTCTGTGAAAAATCACTAAATCTGTTAGTATAATTGAAGAAAGATTTTCAGCAATATTACTCAATCTTGTTTGGGGAGGAGCATCTGTTTTGTTCATGAAGAAACAAAGTATTGGCATTATTAGGGATAAAACTCAATCCGGTCTACATGCTGAGTTCACATTCCATGATTCCATCTAACTCATCAGTTTCGAATCCACTGTTAGAAATGACAAATTGGTATTTGAGTGCTTGCTGACTTCTGAGACCACTTCACTGCTTCTATTATTGCAATCACTAAATTTGATATATTTGCCTGGGACATACAACAAATCATTTTCCCTTCAATCTTGCCAAATTTGGACTCTGATTTCCAACCGAGACATAAACAAGTATAGTAGCTATGCTAATATTGAAATCAGATTCTCATACAAATCAATTGTCAAATAACTCAAATAATTTCAGAGGATGTCTACACCATCACGAGTCGAGCACGGGGCCCTTTGCTGTTCCAGGAGCGTAGCCATGGTCAGTGGCGGATTCAGACTTTTTGTTCAGTACGGGCGGATATCAATAAAAAAATTTGAGTACGGGCGAACTTCAGTAAAATAACTGTATTTTTTTTAAAAAAAAAAAAAACCAAAAATTCCCATTAATTTTTTTTTTCGGGCGGATCCAGCACTGGCGAGCGGGGTGCTCTCCATTCTCTCGGTCCGCCCCTTGCCACGGCGTCTACAACCTCGCGCAACCGCCCACCGAAGTGGCACAACCTCATCCAGCACACTCACAACCCTCCTCCATTACCTCTTCCTCATCAATGATGCCACCACGACTCGGCCACCACACATCCCAACACAAACTTTAACCATATACACGACTTTCACCCCCCTCTACAATTTGGTGATGTGCATTTTGATCAAAGAATTTTGGGTTTGGATTTATGTTCTACGTGAGATTGGGAAGGAATTAGGGATATATACATGTTATTCTAATTCCACATGGACAGAGGTTAACGGACTTGAGCTGCCACATAAGCATCCTGTTAGTGCCTGTTAACATAGTGGTGAATAAGTAACGAATTTTAAAGTTGAGTAGTGGGTAACGCAATAAAATTAAGTGAGTAAGTGGTAACGAAAGTAAAGTGGAGTGACCATTCATTAAATTTACTCAATTTTTGAGGTCAAACAAGTATGAAGAGGAAATCGAAGGGTCCTTGTGGTAAACTTTCTTTATCATTCCATTGTAATTCTATACTTAATTTTGTTGATTGAAATAAACCTCAGTTTCCTCAACTTTTTGGGTTGATTAATTTGGATTTTTTTTACGAGATGATGTAATTCATAAATGGCAACAGGAAGGTGCCGGCATTGTGTTCTTGATCCCTGTGGGGAAACTAGAAATAAAACTTCCCATTCTTCCCCTAAATCTAGTTACCTCTTTGACTCTTTCAGGCTTATTCCTTTTGTTTCTAGGAAATAATTTTTTATTCTATTGTTAATGGAAAGCCCCTCCAATGACTGGCTAACTTTTGGGAAGATGCGTTATGGGGTTTTTTTTTTCCCTCCCATTTTAATTGAATGAAGGAATTTCAAATAATTTGTATGTTATGCTTAAATTCGTGAAATTCATGAAATTCATATGTTTTTTTTCTTGTTATCTGGTAGGTGGGATGATTTTCTTTCTTGATATTTTATTTTAAGATTGTTATTATGATGTGTATTTACATGTCTATTTGATCAAATGTGCAGAATATTTTCTCAAAAATCGAATCATTTAGCTGTTCCATTAGTGGGTTAATCTTGATTGATTTTTAGATGAATATATGTAGTTCTGGTGTGTTTAATTGTATGTCAAGCTTGAATATTCAAACTGTAGTCTTTTAGGGGGAATAGTGGTGGATTCAACGAAAAATGTAGATAATAAATGGCAGTAATTATGAATTTGTGGTTGGAAATAATATTTGACTTAGACAAGATAGAAAATTTAGGTGGCGTTTTATTTGTATTTTATTTTGTATTTTAATTTTTGAAAATATTTTGTATTTCCTGTTTTCATTTTTGTTTTCAAATTTGCTGAAAACGTGTTTGGTTTGTCATTTCTGAAAATTGTTTTTGAAAATGAAAATCTGGAAAACACGTTCTGTTTGAAATTTTGCAGAATACTATTTAAACTATTTTTAATTAATTTGTTTGCAGAATACTACTAATTCAAACTCAAATTTCCTTTCACAATATACTGAAAATATGGTTACATGCAACACACTAATGTGAGCATTAATAGTCTATATTAATACAGCTTGGTCATGTTCGAGTTTTGAAAAAGCTTTACTTCTATTAAAATTCAGAAAATGCAAATTTTTTCAAAACCGTCAGAGTCCATTTATCCGTGCATTTTTTGAAATATAATAACAAGAATTCTCACTTAATTTTTTTTTTTTGTAATATTGATATTGAATTCAATAAAACTTTATTTAAACTTAGTTCCAAGTTAGGATAATTCTAAAAAAAAAAAAAAAAATTATTTAAGCTTAGTTCCAAGTTAGGATAATTCTAAAAAAAGTAATAAAAAAATAAAAAAATAAAAACTTTATATTAAGCTTAGTTCTAAGTTAAGATAATTCAAAAAAAAAAAAAAAAATCCCAAAATGCGTTTTCCGCGTTTTGGACATTTTTTGTCGAAATACACACAAAACGTCCAAAACGAGGTTTTGAGCATTTTATGTTTTGTGTACAATTTTTTTTTTTCCAAAATGCGTTTTCGAAAATGGTAAAGAGAACGCGTTTTTACCGTTTTCGAAAATAAAAACAGAAAACGACTTCAAAATAACAAAGAGAACATGAGCTTAGATTTTAAGTTATTTTAGTTAACGTGAACAGAGGCTATTTCATTTGTTTAAATTTTATGTAAAAAATTCGAATATTCCAACTATTTCATTGGAGGACTTGCCTGGTTTAAGTAGTCAAGTGACTAGAAATCAAACTTGGAAAGATTCGACAATTAGAGCATCAGGTGTCGTAGCGAAACTGATTGCGAAAGAGTCGGAGTCACAATTTATGGATGTTAAAAAGTTTTTGAATACTTTAGCATCCCTGATTGGTGTGTGAATTTTCTATGTAACATATAATCATAAAGTTTGGATCTTCCCTCTTTAATTTGGGGGGTTTCTAACTTGGAGTTCTCAAATGACACGAATATAGTTTTCTTATAATGTATTTGTTTGGGTAAAATGAAGAAATGCTCATCCAACTTTGAAAGTGGAACCACTTACTCACCCAACTTTCAAGTGGAATCAAACACTCACCCAACTTTTCATTTTGTCAACTGTTACTCACCTCTAGATGTCTCCAATGGAAATGTTAACAAAGTCTTCCAACGTGGCCAAACGGATCAACTGTGGCACCATATTATGAGTGCATTGAGCCACCAAAGCATGGAAATCTCCAAGACATCAACTCTTAAAACCACGTCTTCTCAGTTTCAGACTAGGAAAAGGGGGAAAATAGAGGAACCTTAGACAAAGAAATTACGCACTAATTACAACCTCTTCCCTTTGCCAATCTGCTAAATAAAGGCAACCCACGGGAGATGGCAATGAATGTAGTGGAAGAGGCTCAGTTGGATGTGATCCTGAAGAAGGTTAGTCGTGTGCTTGTTCTGTCCTTTGGTGTGTGCAAAATCATTTATATAATGCATTTAAAAATACTCAGATCGTGGTCCAGTAATCTTACTAATAAAGCTGAGAACTGACTACACTTGCAGAGTTAGAAAACTTGGAACAAAATTGTTAGGAGTTGGGAATTTCGTTTTCTGACTCTGAAAACGAAGTGAATCGTTTTCTGACTCTGAAAACGAAGTGAATGATGGTGATTTCCACTACGATGACTATGCTCCTGATCTGAAATGGAGAAGACGTGTTTTTAATAGTTAATGTATTTGAGATTTCCTTGCTGAGGTGACTCAATGCACTGATAATATGGTGCCCCAACTGATCCGTTTGGCCACGTTGGAAGACTGTTAACATTTGTGTTGGAGACGTCCAGAGGTGAGTAACGATTTACAAAATGAGTAAGTGTTTGATTCCACTTGAAAGTTGGGTGAGTAAGTGATGCGAACCCCTTCGGTTTGTTGACCGAAAATTCTGTTGGGTATTTGACCCAAAATTCAACAAATGCATGATTATGGCAACTATTTTTGTTTTGCTCTTTCGGTGGTACAGAGGAGTAATCAGATCTTGTCTCTTGATGAAAGGAAAGAGACATGTTACTTTCATGATTAAAGGTAAAAGAAAATGGGCTACTTTTGACTAATTGTGAAAGTTGATATGATTACCCTATTCTTGAATTGTTGCAATCACGTGGTTGGAGTATTATAAAAGGGAGTGCATATTGCTTTGTTGAATTGTGCTGCAAGAGATGCAGTGTCGGGTGCTGCAAGAGATGTAGTACCGTATGTCTTGAGAGAGAAATTCTTGATGGCCATACTGTGACCAAAGAGAGAAAATTGTGAGCCTAGCATATTGTGAAGTTTCTTGTAACTCTTTGTGGTGTAAATCAAAGGGTAGAAATTATATGTGGTAAAGCTCGTTTGTTGTATTTTCTCTGTGATCTGTGGGATTGGGTTGGTGAGTGAAAGTCTATATATTTGTAACAATTTAATATATAGTGAAAAGCTTTGGCGAGGGTCCGTGGACGTAGGCAAGTTGCCGAACCACGTAAATTTTTGTGTTCGTATTTCTTTTCTTGTTTGCTTATTTTACTTTGAACATCGAAAGATCCTGTGGGAAAATTAAAGTGGGAATCGACGTGTCGGAAATTCCCAACAAGTGGTATCAGAGCTACAGGTGGTTCAAATAATTTGAAGCAAAAGAAAATATGTCAAGTACGATGTGGAGAAATTTGACTGTAGAATCGATTTTGACATATGGGAGTCATGAATGTGTTGATTCTATTTGTATTTCGCAAAGTTTTTGAAAATTCCAGCCCTGGAATCCGGAAAAAGAAGGAATTGTCCAAAAGGTGGAGCGGGCTCGGCAAACTGCTCGAAGGACAATGCGACTCTCCTGGTGGAGGGTGGTGGTGATGTACTTTTGTAAGATGGGACTTCCTTATGGCATGAAACCAGTTATCATGATAGAGGATGTGTTCTTACTGGTGGGTACATGTGTTTGCACACGGGCATTGGTTTGACGTTAATGCAAGGTGTGTGATGATTTGATGTCGATGGCTGATGAGCTCCCTAGGAAAGCCAAACATGGGAGTTGCACCATAATTTTTCAGCAAATTTTGTTTCGACATGTGCCGATGAAATTCTCGGAGTTCGTTGATAATTCTGAGTGGTTATACTCATATGGTGGAGTATGAGACTGTCAAAGTGGAAAAATGCTTGCCTGTTACTCGTTTTTTGGCTTGGAGGAATTTTGTGTCAAGGTGGAGATTGTTGGGTATTTGACCCAAAATTCAACAAATGCATGATTATGGCAACTATTTTTGTTTTGCTCTTTCGGTGGTACAGAGGAGTAATCAGACCTTGTCTCTTGATGAAAGGAAAGAGACATGTTACTTTCATGATTAAAGGTAAAAGAAAATGGGCTACTTTTGACTAATTGTGAAAGTTGATATGATTACCCTATTCTTGAATTGTTGCAATCACGTGGTTGGAGTATTATAAAAGGGAGTGCATATTGCTTTGTTGAATTGTGCTGCAAGAGATGCAGTGCCGGGTGCTGCAAGAGATGTAGTACCGTATGTCTTGAGAGAGAAATTCTTGATGGCCATACTGTGACCAAAGAGAGAAAATTGTGAGCCTAGCATATTGTGAAGTTTCTTGTAACTCTTTGTGGTGTAAATCAAAGGGTAGAAATTATATGTGGTAAAGCTCGTTTGTTGTATTTTCTCTGTGATCTGTGGGATTGGGTTGGTGAGTGAAAGTCTATATATTTGTAACAATTTAATATATAGTGAAAAGCTTTGGCGAGGGTCCGTGGACGTAGGCAAGTTGCCGAACCACGTAAATTTTTGTGTTCGTATTTATTTTCTTGTTTGCTTATTTTACTTTGAACATCGAAAGATCCTGTGGGAAAATTAAAGTGGGAATCGACGTGTCGGAAATTCCCAACAAATTCCCACAACAATTTTAATATCGACCCAAGAAAGCTAAAGTGGTAAAATAAAGGATAAACACCTTAACCCAAGTTTAAATCTAACCCAAAATTCAAGGATTAACAAACCCTAGCCCAATGGAAAGAAATAAACAAATTCCAAGGTGGCGGAAATAAACAACAACAAAAGAATAATAATACTCAAGCAAAGTTGATTAACTTCCAAGAAAATACAAGATCAAAGAGGTTTAACTTTACCTCAAGAAGGGAGTCTTCAAGACCTAGCTCTCAAGAGCAATCCTCATTAACATCCAAGTTATTTTTACAAATGAAAGGAAATGTATTAAACAAAATGGGTAAAAAGTGTAATTTCGGAAATTGCAAGAAAAACCCCGTTTTTTGTAAAACGGAGTGTTTCGGTCGACCGTCACTCAGCCTAAAGCGACCGAGGCTAGATCAAAATTCCTCTGCAGAAGATCGATCGACCGGAAGAAAGTTCGGTCGACCGAAAGTGGCTGAAACTCCAATTTTGGCTCCAACTTGATTCTTGGCTTCTTTTCTTGATTTATTCACATTGTTTAGCCTCGAATCTTGAACCTCTTCAACTTCGGATCTCGTCATGGGTCCCACGGGCACGTGCATCGAGGTTTGACTTTCCCGATTCTCATCATCCCCTCCCTCTTGAAAATGATTCGACCTCGAATCTTGCTTGAATGCACTGTCGTGAAACTCTTTGAACTTTGATCTTGCAACATTGTGGATCACAGGTTCGTGCAATGAAGTTGGATCCTCGTGATTCTCATCATCTCCTTCATCTCGAAAGAGATTCGACCACGAATCGACACCTACAATAAAAATAGAAAATTCAGACACAATAAATGTTACTGAAATTCCATACTCACCGCGTAAAATCAATTTGTAGGCGTTGCGAAGAACTTGAGAGGTGCCAACACCGCAGAGTAGCAATTTGGATTTTATTAAATCGGGAACTCGTTCTTTCCTCCAAACGAACAACATCCAACCACCCGGGTCAAATACAAATCGCATTTGATCTTGGTTCGAATTGGAAGTACATTTTTCAATAAGCGCCCTAAATTGACGCTCGCCCTGCTCTATCAGGGGCTCAACCAAATTTGCCTTTTTGTACCCACCTAAACTAGAATCTCCATAAATAAACAAATGCATCAATCTCAAAAGAGTTAGTAGGCTAGGGCCAAAAACAATATTAAGTGGAGAAAATTTGCTACTAGGATAAACGCTTTTATTGCAGGAAAATTTAACAACCACAAATTGAGCATCATTTTTATGCCAATACACCACTCCCAAAATTTTTTTTTTTTTAATGTTGATAGCAATGCGGGTTTCATGACATAAAATGTAAAAGTTTAATACCCCTATCAACCTCCACAAAATTAGCATCATTTCTTTTCTTTAGTCTAAGTAAACCCAACACAAACTCCATAGAATGATGAATCCAAGGTTTACTGGGAACGTGCAAATGTGTGTATAAAACTTGAGGTAAAAACTTAGATTTAACCATTTGGAACGTTCGGCCTTTACCACAAGTGCAAACATGTTTATCACCAATTTTCCAATGAGGCCAATAAAAGTGATCACCAAATATTTTCACGCCCCCCTTGGTTTCAAAGTGCCCAATCAAACAACCAACATGTGTCTCACTCATTAGAAATTCGCGCACGGCACATTTAAAAACAAACAATCCAACTTTCCAAAACAAATAGTTATCATGCCCATAAAATCCATCAAAATATTGCTCGAAGCACGATTCACAAATGTTTAACAAATTCGGATTATTAACATGGATGCCCTTAACATGCTCAATACAAAATGAGTTGGCACTTAGACAATTTGGCACACATAAAAATTTGAATTTACAAATGAGGAATTTATCATGCCAAGGACCTTCATTACATGCAACAATTCCACATGACAAGATTTCATTTGCCAAGTCCACATCAATGTCATACAATCCTTTGATATATTCCAAATATAATAACCTTGCTCTCGAAGAAGTGTTAGGAGCGTACCTCCTATATGTTGCATCGGTTACCACATTTTCTTTACCTTGATTGTATTTGCTGTGGTAGGAAAATATCTCCATAAAGTTCTTCCACTCGGCATGACTTTTGAGTTCTTGATTGCTTTGATATGTCGGTCTCACGATCTCCTGCAACAAGGAAGTAACCAAGCTAGGGAGGGCATTGTTAGAAAATTCAAGAGTAAAGAACATTTTTGTGTGATCTCTCCCCTCAATTTTCTTTGTGGCACTCATCACTCCCTCACCTTTTTCTGATGTAGTAACCTCAACTCTCGGTGCTTCTCTCGCCTCTCCTTTTTTTGGAATCGTGGCTCCAACTCTCATTACCTCTCCTTTTTCTAGGGACGTGGCCCCGACTCTCTTACTCTCATTTTTATTTTCTTCAATTCTCTCAATTGAATTTTCATTTTCATTTCCTTTCTCATTTTTCTTTTCATTTTCACTTTCCTTGTCTTTCTTTTTCTCCTCTTCTTCCTCCCACTCCTTCTTGAGTTTCATTTGATCTTTATGAACTTCCTCCAAACTTAAAGATAGGATCACAACATTTTTTTCATTTATTTGGAAGCTACATCGGTTCTTCCTCTTGTCATGGGTCACACCCCTATCACTTTGCCAAGGTCTCCCCAAAATTATGTGAGTAATGTACATGGGAACTACATCACATATCAATTGGTCACAATATGATCCAATGTTGAAGGTAAGAAGAACTTGTTCACTCACTCTCACTCCCCCATCGTCACCCAACCTGTGCAATACATAGGGATTAGGATGCTTCATAACCGGTAGCCCCAATTTCTCCACCCTATTAGCACTCACCAAATTCATGTCACTCTCCCCATCTATAATGAGACTACATGCCCTATCCCCCCCAAGGCATCTAGTGTAGAAAATATTTTCTCCATCCTTCTCATTCTCATTATCATGGGCAAAAGATGTTGGTGGCCTAGCATTCATCTCCAATACTCTCTTCTCATTATCACCCCTCCTATGGAATGATGGACTCTTCATTTTTGCCCTATCAATAATATCATCAATTCCATCCCCTCTTTTCCTATGCATGCTCCTATTTTGTTCACCATCCCCTTTGGTTTTCTACTCCATCCCTATACACAATGTTCCCAAACTTATCCCTCAACCTTTCCTACCATCCCTATTTTCTTCACCCATACTAGTTGATGTACTCTCCCCTCTTGTTCCTAAATTTTCCAACTCACCCCCAATCTTCTCCATTTGTCTAACCATGGTGGTTGAAAGATTTTCCAACAAGTACTTCAAATCTTGAGTTTGAGAATTGAAAATGGACATGGTGTGCGAGTGTGAAAGTGTTCTCACAATAATATTTCTCACTCGTGTTTCACTCAATTTAGGCTTTTACCCTCTAATAAGCTCACCACTCTTGCCTTTTTCCACTCAAAATCTCCTTTCTCAAGTTCTCCAAGGAAGGTAATCAACTAAACCACAAAGTATAATTCTTGTGGAGTTAGAGAAATCACCAACAAGGAAGAAGGAATTTATAACAAGTAGATACAAATAGCAAGTAGAATTTATGTACTTGCTAAACTCAAAAGGAACAATATTTATATGGGATAGGATGTTAGGATCACAATTTCAACAATGGGATTGAATAACCACAAGTATTAGACAAGGAATATATGTAGAGCAAAATAAGCACACGAGTGTAATTTTCAAGGTAGCAATTTAGCAAACACTTTGTACTCAATCTTGAAGTGGCCTTGAATGTGTATAGTGTAGATATATGAATAAATCCCCAACAACAAAAATGTGGCAAGGAATGAATGATCAACAATTATCCAATGGATGAAGCAAGTGATATATGGAATAAAATGTTGATAACACAATCTCAATGATGAGAATTGGATAGCTCCAAGTAATTAGCAATGTATGGGCATTGAACAACAAAGCACTAATGGAGTATTTTTCTTTGGAACAATTTATCAAACACTTGGTGGCACACTTTTGAACACATAGAAATGCAAGTGTATGACTAATGGAATTCCCCAATAAGTTCAACAATCAAAATGCCCAATATGTGGAGTTCAACAAATGATCAAGAACAACAAATTTCCATAATTTTTTTCTCAATTTTCGGAATTGTTTTTTTTTTTTTTGAATAACAACAACAATAATGTAAATGATAGGTTTACCAAATTAGAGCCAAGCTCTGATATCAAATGATGCGAACCCCTTCGATGTGTTGATCGAAAATTCCCACAACAATTTTAATACCAACCCAAGAAAGCTAAAGTGGTAAAATAAAGGATAAACACCTTAACCGAAGTTTAAATCTAACCCAAAATTCAAGGATTAACAAACCCTAGCTCAATGGAAAGAAATAAACAAATTTCAAGGTGGCAGAAATAAACAACAACACAAGAATAATAATACTCAAGCAAAGTTGATTAACTTCCAAGAAAATACAAGATCAAAGAGGTTTAACCTTACCTCAAGAAGGGGGTCTTCAAGACCTAGCTCTCAAGAGCAATCCTCATTAACATCCAAGTTATTTTTACAAATGAAAGGAAATGTGTATTTAATGTACAAAATGGGTAAAAAGTGTAATTTCGGAAATTGCAAGAAAAACTCCGTTTTAAAGCGACTGAGGCTGGATCAAAATTCCTCTGCAGAAGATCGGTCGACCGGAAGAAAGTTCGGTCGATCGAAAGTGGCTGAAACTCCAATTTTGGCTCCAACTTGATTCTTGGCTTCTTTTCTTGATTTATTCACATTGTTTAGCCTCGAATCTTGAACCTCTTCAACTTCGAATCTCGTCATTGGTCACATGGGCACATGCATCGAGGTTGGTGTGGGATGACATAAAACAAGTACGCTCTTCGCATCTCAGTCCTTTGCTCATTTGTTTGAAAAATATTTTTTTTCAATTGCACAGACTTTTGCACCTTGATTTTTGTCGGATCAAAGATGACCATGAAATTTGTTGTGATAACATCAATGTCGCTACCTCAAGTATTAAAGCCATTGCAAAATCTCGGAAAAGTTCTAATTTTCGAGATATTGAGTTTTACTTCTGAATCTAAACCAGTAAAGGCTTTTCTTCGATTTTCATTTCCACTCATTCTTTTCTTTAGTTTTCTCTGGCATCACACTTCCGTTGCGATATATTTTCTCGGTCCAATTGGGTGAGCATATGATTTAAGATTCAACTGGGTAGAGCACTCGAATTGCCTTCTATTGGACAAAATCGTTGAAAAAACAAAATGACTTCAATGATAATGGTTTCAGAAATTTTCTAAGGATGATTCTGTATTTGGATTAGTAAAAAAGGTGAAAATAACATGTTGGAGAGTTAAGATTATGTGCTTGCATCTTTGTCATCTTTTCAGATTCTTTGACTCATATCTAAGAAGTCATGTTGCTCTGCAATTTCTAAATCAAAGCAATACCACTTTGTATGGCATTAAACCTTTATGCATATGAAGTTAAAAAAATTTCAAGCAGAAGCACATTATCCTTGAATATCCTCCCAATTTCTTATGGATATGTAATCACTCTATGCTCCCAATTTTTTATCGTGATGTATGCATTGTTGGGAATTAGGACGCAACTAATCCCGCCCAGGATCGATGTGACACAAATAAATTGGACTGAGAAAATATAAATACGCAAAAATAAAATGCAAATACGAAACACAAAGATTTACGTGGTTCAGCAATTTGCCTACGTCCACGGACCCACACCAATATATTTCACTAACTCGAAAAAATGAGGAGTACAAAAATACTACACTGTATTTTTATCTGCCTATGCAAAGGCTATTCTCTCCAACTCACTTTTCTCTCTATTTTGTGAACACCTCTTGATTGTGTTACTCTTCTACACAAGAAGACTCTATGTTGTGGTGGTGTGTTTTTCATTGAGGTTTTGCCCTCTATTTATAGGGAAAGTTTGGACAAAGAATCAACAATGGAAGGAATAAAATAGGTGTGAATATATGAGGATTGTAGGCTAATGGTGTCTTACCAAATAGGTGTGAACATGGACTATTAATGGTGGCTTGCCAATTTCAACAAAGTTGGCTTTATTTTCCACATTTAGCTCCATTTTTCAACAATCTCCCACTTGGGGATAAATGTGGCTTCCCCTGAGATATCTCCTTCTTGCAACTCTTTGTGAAATATGGTGTGAGTCATTTCCTTTGTCTTCACTTCAGAAGACCAATTGAAGCTGAGCACAGCTCCAATTTTTCCTTTGTTACTGTCTTGGTCATCATGTCGGCTGGGTTCTTGCTACCCTGGATCTTCTCTAGTGTTAATACTTCATCCTCTAGAAGAGACCTGATGAAGTGATAACGGAGTCCAATGTGCTTGGTTCTAGAATGAAATGCTGAATTCTTTGCCAGATGTATCGCACTCTGCCTATCACTGTGCAAAACATTCTTCTCCTGACTGAATCCCAATTCTGCCAACAAACCCTGTAACCAGATCATTTCTTTGCTAGCCTCGGTTACTGCCACGTACTCTGCTTCTGTAGTGGATAGAGCAACAATCTTCTGTATCTGCGAAATCCAGCTAACTGCAGTAGTACCTACTGTGAAAACATAACCAGTAGTACTTCTCCTGCGATCTACCTCGCCAGCAAAATCTGCATCTACAAAGCCTTGTAGAGTCACCTCGCCTCGTCCAAAGCATAAGCATCTATCAGTAGTTCCCCGTAGATATCTTAATATCCACTTTACTGCTTCCCAATGCTGCTTTCCTGGATTTGCCATAAACCTGCTCACAACTCCCACTGCATGAGCAATATCTGGTCTGGTACAAACCATGGCATACATCAAACTTCCAATGGCTGAGGCATATGGTATTTTAGCCATGAAGTTTATCTCGTCCTCTGTCTTAGGACTCTGATCACTAGATAGACGGAAGTGATTAGCTAGTGGCGTGCTGACAGCCTTCGCACTGCACATGTTAAATCTCTGCAGAACTTGACTAATGTACTTGGCCTGAGATAACTGCAAGATACCCTTCTGCTTATCTCTGAAAATTCTCATTCCGAGAATCTGCTTCGCTGCACTCAAGTCCTTCATTTCGAATTCTGCTGACAGCTGCATCTTTAACTTCTTGATTTCGTCCATATCTGAGCCTGCTACTAACATATCATCGACATAAAGTAGCAAAATTATATAACTGGACTCGAATCTCCTGAAGTAGCAACAATGGTCAGCATTACATTTGAAGTAGCCATTTTTCTGCATAAATCCGTCGAACTTCTTTTACCACTGTCTCGGGGCTTGCTTTAAGCCATACAGGCTCTTCTTCAATTTGCAAACGAGCTTCTCCTTTCCTTTGACTGAGAAGCCTTCTGGCTGCTGCATATATATTTCCTCCTCAAGGTCACCATGGAGGAAAGCAGTTTTTACATCTAACTGCTCCAAGTGCAAACCCTCTGCTGCAACAATACTCAAGACTGATCTGATTGTTGTCAGCTTCACAACAGGCGAAAAGATTTCCGTGTAGTCAATTCCTTCTTTCTGCTGGAAACCTTTGACCACCAACCTCGCCTTGTATCTCTTTGATCCATCATGTTCCTCCTTGATTCTGTACACCCACTTATTGTGTAGAGCTCTCTTTCCTGTAGGTAACTCGGCTAGTTCCCACGTCTGGTTAGAGATGAGAGACTTTATCTCATCTTTCATTGCAAGCTCCCACTTTCCAGAATCACCGACCTGACATGCCTCATGATAGCATTCAGGTTCACCTGCATCAGTAAGTAACATGTAGCTCATGTACTTTCTATTTGGAACATGAGGTCTGGTTGACCTTCTAAGAACAGGGACTGGAGACTGTGATGCATCAGTCTCTAAAACAGGCTCCTGTAACTGCAGATCCTCCTCTGTCTGCTGCGACGTACTACTTTCTGGAGCATCCAACTCAACATATGTTGGATCATCATGTACTGTGTCATCGGACTGCACTGCATTTCTGTCCTTGTACATAACCTTCTCGTTGAATATGACATCCCTGCTTCTGATGACCTTTCTGTTCTGGTCATCCCATAAGCGGTATCCGAACTCATCTCCGCCATATCCAATGAATGTGCACTTTAGTGATTTGGGGTCTAACTTGCCCCTTGCCTGGTCACTAATATGTGCATATGCGACACATCCAAAAACTTTCAAGTGGGAAAGTTTTATTTCTTTTCTGCTCCATACTTCCTCCGGTATCCTGTACTCCAACGGTACCGAGGGTCCTCGATTGATCAAGTACACCGCTGTGTTGACTGCTTCTGCCCAAAACTGTTTGGGCAAGCCTGCATGTAACCTCATGCTTCTGGCTCTCTCCGTTAATGTCCGGTTCATACGTTCTGCAACTCCATTTTGCTGTGGAGTCCCTGGCAATGTCCTCTCCATTTTGATGCCATTCTGGTAACAGAACTTCTTGAACGCCATATCCGTATATTCTCCTCCGTTATCGGACCTCAGCTTCTTTACTCGCAATCCTGTTTCATTTTCCACCATGGCTTTCCACTTCTTGAACACATCGAATACTTCGGACTTGTGTCTCAAGAAATAAACCCACACTTTTCTCGAGTGGTCATCAATGAAAGTCACAAAGTATGACTTTCCGCCAATAGATGAAACTGCGGTTGGTCCCCAAACGTCTGTGTGGACTAACTCAAGCTTCTCTCGCTTTCGAGTTCTACCACTAGTGTTGAAACTCACCCTGGTTTGCTTCCCAAAGATGCAACTCTCGCATAAGTCTATATCAGTAGACTGAAGCTCTGGTAGTTTCCCCTTTGCATGCATGTACTTGAGTCCCTTCTGACTCATATGCCCAAGTCTCTGGTGCCACAAGTTTGGGCCCTCCTTGCTTTCAGCAACTGCAATTGTCACACAAGCATCCGCCGTTGTGTAGAGGGTGCCAGTATCCTTGCCTCGAGCGATAATCATGGCGCCCTTGGTGATCTTCCAGTTATCACCAGAGAAGGTGGTGACATGTCCTTCTCCCGACAATTGCTTGACGGAGATCAAGTTCTTCCTCAATTCTGGAATATGTCTCACGTCCTTCAGCTTCCACACAGATCCATTGATCTTGATCTGTACATCACCTTTTCCGACCACGCCACACGGTTGATCATTACCGAGATATATTCTGCCAAAATCACCCCGCGTATAGTTTACAAAAAACTCTTTGTTTGAGGTGGCATGAAAAGATGCTCCGGAATCAATCACCCAGTATTCCGTTTTTCTCTCCAAAGAGCATATCAAAGCATCGTCCGCTTCCTCTTCCACAACATTGACTTCTGTCCTGTCCTCCTTTTCTTTTGGAGGTACTGTGCACTGATTTTTGTAATGACCGGTCTTTCCACACTTCCAACATTCCACAACCTTTGTCTTGTTGGAATTGTTTGGATTTCTGGACCTTGATCTTCCACTTCTGAATTTGCCATTGCCCCGCCCATTTCCTCTGTTAGAATTTCTGCCTCTACTTTCCACGTTCAACGCCGATCCTGAAGTTGAGGCACCTTCTGATTGTCGTCTGATCTCCTCCGTTAAGATCATGCTTACGACATCATCGAACTTCAATTTTGACTTTCCGGCAGAGCCACTAATTGCTGTGATTGTACCATTCCAGCTGTCTGGAAACTGCCCAAGAATTAACAGAGCTCGAACTTCATCACTAAAAGTGATTTCGACTGTGTTTAGCTGGTCCGTCACTTCATTGAATTCATTTAGGTGCTCCCCAAATCTTCCGCCTTCGGCCATCTTCATATTGAACAGCTTTTTAATTAAGTGGACTTTATTTGCTGCAGATGGCTGTTCGTACATGCTAGAAAGGGCTGCCATGAGAGACTCTGTCGTCTTCTCATTTTTTATGTTGAAGGCCACTGACTTTGACAACGTCAGCCTGATTGTGCCGAGTGCTTTTCGATCAAGCAACTCCCAATCCCCCTGGCTTATATCTTCTGGCTTTTCTTTTAGTGGCTTGTATAGATCCTTCTGGTACAGATAGTCCTCCATTTGCATTTTCCAAAATCCAAAATTTGAACCATCAAATTTGTCAATTTTGGATATTTTCTCATCTGTCGACATTGCTCCCACTCGATCACAAAACAGTCTAAAGAAATCTTTTCTGATGTGGAAGATCAGTCAAAGCTGCAACCACAGAGCATACTAAGAATTTCAAAAGATTTTAATGAGCCAAGGCTCTGATACCAATTGTTGGGAATTAGGACGCAACTAATCCCGCCCAGGATCGATGTGACACAAATAAATTGGACTGAGAAAATATAAATACGCAAAAATAAAATGCAAATACGAAACACAAAGATTTACGTGGTTCAGCAATTTGCCTACGTCCACGGACCCACACCAATATATTTCACTAACTCGAAAAATGAGGAGTACAAAAATACTACACTGTATTTTTATCTGCCTATGCAAAGGCTATTCTCTCCAACTCACTTTTCTCTCTATTTTGTGAACACCTCTTGATTGTGTTACTCTTCTACACAAGAAGACTCTATGTTGTGGTGGTGTGTTTTTCATTGAGGTTTTGCCCTCTATTTATAGGGAAAGTTTGGACAAAGAATCAACAATGGAAGGAATAAAATAGGTGTGAATATATGAGGATTGTAGGCTAATGGTGTCTTACCAAATAGGTGTGAACATGGACTATTAATGGTGGCTTGCCAATTTCAACAAAGTTGGCTTTATTTTCCACATTTAGCTCCATTTTTCAACATGCATTGGTTTTATTTTGGTTATGATATATTGTTCAAAAAGATAAGCTTTGAGATATTTTAATTGGGGCACAACAGTCTTTCTAGTTGGTTTGTTTCACTTTTTGTTAATAGACCTGATTTCCATCTTATTATTCGTGGACTTGGTGTGCTCTTTTAATTGCTAATATTCACACTCTATGACTTTTGACACACAACATTTTGGGTTTTTACAGTTGCAACGTGAATGTCATATTTGGTACTTAGGCAATGTTGAACACGACAAATAAGATTATTACTTTTTTCTTAATTCGTAGTTTTTGTTGCTTATTTTCCAATTGTTTTTTTCCTATAATTTAAATTCAGTGAACAGAGGGCATGACCGGATGATGGCAATTTTTTATCGAAGTGTTGCCAATGATGGAAGTAAAGATACCATCGATGACATTAGGAACCCAACAAATATTGTGACGACTAATATTATGTATAAGGAGATTTTTCAAAGAAATCCAACAAATGTGACAACTAATATTGTGTATAAGAAGAGTTCCCAAATTTGTAATACTCTTGATAATTGAATTCCTTTCACTATTTAAATTGGCAAGTAATTAGCACTTGCCGTTATTAATTTTTATTGATTTTTTTTTTTTTGTGAATAAATTTTTATTGATTTTTTATTATTGTTATATTTCAGTACATTATACTTTGTCAATGAAATATGTCGTTGCATCGCACGTGTGTGAAACTAGTTTGTTCAAAAAATAACAATTAACAAAAAAGAAAATGAGAGAGATTTTACATTTTGAAAAAGATGTTATCCTTACGAAATAACTGAATAGTAATACAAACAAAATTTGTATTTTTGTTTTCTTATATACGGCCATACTTGATACCAAATATACAATAAAAGTTGAAGTGAAGACGAAACTACCAAAGATAAAAACAACAATCTATCACGCTAAAACCCCAATTGATTCTAAAAAGATAAATATGATCTGAAACAAAAATGTTTGTTCATTCACGAAGAATGCCAATTAATTGAAGAGGATTGAGAAAATTCAAAGCAATATTAAAACAAAAAAAAAAAAAAATTATGATATAAGTAATTAATTTTACCAATATCAATTTTTTAAAAATGTTGGTGACCGGGGTTAAAGTTCATCTTATCAAGCATGTGACAGAAGCGTGATTTCAGGCGTCAAGTTTGACCATCCCTAGTAAGTCGGTCTGTTTTGGAAAGGTCAGTGCATATTTTTAAGGTCGGCCTATTTTGTTCAGATATCATCATCATATTTACTAAGCTCGGGTACATTGCCTAGTCTTTGAACAATTAATGAGCAAGGTCAGTCCATATGCCCGATCACTTGCCTTTTATTCCTGGAAGTAATGTTCAAGGTTGGTTATACATGATTGAGATGTGCCTAACCCTCGCATGAGTTCTAACATGTCCTTAATTCTTGGATTTAATGGATCGACCATATTGTGGAGCCCAAAAAATTTAATATATTTCTATCTACAGATAAATTCTCAGAAAGGAAAGTTCAATTCCTATAGGGACTTTTTTTTTTCCTGAAATATACTTCAATAAGGATTCATTCTCCTAGTAGGAAAAGGTAATGGGTTTTGAGTCCTATAAATAAGCTCATTTTTTTATCAACATTCATTTATGATCAATACAATTACCAGCTCCATATTTTTCTTCTCTAGTTTCTCTTTCCGGAAAATTAATTTTCACATTAGAGGGGCAACGAAGAGAATCCTCCTCGCCTTTTTTGCATGTTAAAAGCGAATCAGATCAAACAGACTCATTTGACTTACAAAGTACTAAATTGAACATGATGAAAAAATAATACATTTTTTTTTTTAACAATTTATACTTGTAGATATATTGTTTAGTATACCAACAATTTTGAGTAAGTCAACATCAAGGTGATTAATTGACTAAACTGTCTAAGCTAGCAAGACTCCCAAATACTATTACATTTAATATTTTGCTTTAAATCTTATTACATAGTGTGATCGTCTCAATTATAACGACTTGAGAGAGATGAGAGTAAAAAAGTAAAAAAGTCAAGCATGTATGAACCTAACAATCTTATTACATAGTGTGATCGTCTCAATTATAACTACTTGAGATAGATAAAGAGTAAAAAAGTCAAGCATGTATGAACCTAACAATCTTATTTCATATTGTGATCGTCTTAATTATAAAGATCGATGAGAGTAAAAAAGTAAAAAAGTCAAGCATGTATGAACCTAACAATCTTATTACATAGTGTGATCGTCTCAATAATAACTACTTGAGATTGATAAAGAGTAAAAAAGTCAAGTATGTATGAACCTAACAATCTTATTTCATATTGTGATCGTCTTAATTATAAAGATCGATGAGAGTAAAAAGTAAAAAAGTCAAGCATGTATGAACCTAACCCATTGAGCAACACTAGGGATTCCATCATTAACAACTGTAAGCATATAATAACCCGAAGGCGCCACATTTGGATTAGGAGGAGCTTCCAAATGTGCATTTATCATCCCATTTGCAGACCTAACCAAGTTTCTGCACCGAAGTGTAAGCATCCTTTGGTTCATTGAAATTGAATGTGTAGTAAATGGAGGCGCATATGCGGTAAACACCACATTTCTTGGCCTTGTATTCCTCAGATGAAAGTGAACTGAAAATTCCTTTCCATATCCCACTCCGTCGCTTCCGTTGCTGTATATGGAAACGTTATGAGGCCTGCTGTTGTCGAATTTCTTGTCCATATGGTCAGGGACGAATGCCTTTCATAGGAGAAATAGAGACGGATGAAAATATATATTGAAGAGAAAATTATGTTTGGGCAGATGCTTTTTCTTTCAGATTGCTGAACTGGTGTACTGGTGGTTTTGTGGTTATGATTTTGGAAATGATATGATATGTAAAATAATGGATGTTTACCGAGTATTAAATTTGTAATAGAAATTGTAAACAAATATGTACAAATGACATTGTTCACATAACGGGCATTTACTCTACAAATCTCCAGGACAAATACTGTAAAAGCTTTGGAGTTCAACCTTCTTGATAGCGGGCATTTACAGTTGCCTTTTTTGGGTGTGCTTAAAAAAGTACTATCTTATAAGTAAACAAGTAAAATAATTCTTTTTGTTAAGTCGGTCAGTACGTTTGGGAACTCAACTTATTTATAAGCAATGTGACAATTTACCTAAAAGCCTATAGGCCATTTTTTATTTTTTATTTTTGTACTATTTTCAAAATGGCTTTGTTAGATTTTCAGACATTTAAGGTTAATAACTTAATATGATAAATGTGTAGGTTAACTTATAAAAAATTAACCTTTTTTACAAGAAGTAAAAGTTAAAGTTCTTTTATAAGAAACAAAAACTAAAATAAAAGTCATGTCAAATAGGGATGACAACGTGGTGATTTCGGCCTTCGGGGTGAGCTAAAACTACAGAACCCAAACCTGCCTCGTGCATTTCAGAGCTTATTGGGGAGGGCAACACTGTGACCCTGTTTAATATTTTTCCTTCTTTTTATCTATACTTTTTCCCAATAATAATTTGGGTCGGGTTGGGGTGGGGCGTCTTGGGTTTTCATCTCTCCCCAAACCCGTCTAGTGGGTCAGCGGGTGAGGTTCTTTCACCCCCGTCGAGTTCAAGGCGGATAGAGTGTTTTTACCATCTCTAGTGTCAAACGAGCCCAAAAACATGTATTGAAGATGTTTGGCTGTTCTTATCATATGGCCTTTTTTAGCTGCTTTTCTTAGTAGCATGCGATTATGCGAAGACCCTCTTTTAGCTGATTTCCTTGATACCATGTTTCTAAATGCTGCAAAGAAAACTACTGTAAAGCTGCTTTTAGTCACAGCCGAACGTGCTGAAAACTAGTCATTTTTATGTCTATATATGTTACCTGTAACCGGAGTTCGGTTGGATGAGGTACATTCCTGAATGCGTATCTGATATTAGGATTACTTCCTGCAACAAGAATCCTCCCATCGGGTAAAAGAACGGCCGACGAATGATACATTCTGGCAATTTTCGTCGATCTTTGTACTGAAAATCTTCTCCCGAGTGGCTTTCTTGGTTTGTAGAGATAGGGTTGGAGGGAAGGATTGGCTGCGGAATTCCATCCCGCAGAACCATTTTTCATCCCATTGATTATCAGTACATCGCCTGTTGGGAGAATTAGCATATCGCTCATCAGACGCGGCCCGTGTTGGGAATTAGGACGCAACTAATCCCGCCCAGGATCGATGTGACACAAATAAATTGGACTGAGAAAATATAAATACGCAAAAATAAAATGCAAATACGAAACACAAAGATTTACGTGGTTCAGCAATTTGCCTACGTCCACGGACCCACACCAATATATTTCACTAACTCGGAAAAATGAGGAGTACAAAAATACTACACTGTATTTTTATCTGCCTATGCAAAGGCTATTCTCTCCAACTCACTTTTCTCTCTATTTTGTGAACACCTCTTGATTGTGTTACTCTTCTACACAAGAAGACTTTATGTTGTGGTGGTGTATTACAAGTTAATTTTAGCCTTCTATTTATAGGCAAAATTCACAAGCATGCATGACAAATTTTCAACAAAATTAGGCCACATTTTAGCCCCATTTTTCAACAATCTCCCACTTGGGGACAAATGTGGCTTCCCCTGAGATATCTCCTTCTTGCAACTCCTTGTGAAATATGGTGTGAGTCATTTCCTTTGTCTTCACTTCAGAAGACCAATTGAAGCTGAGCACAGCTCCAATTTTTCCTTTGTTACTGTCTTGGTCATCATGTCGGCTGGGTTCTTGCTACCCTGGATCTTCTCTAGTGTTAATACTTCATCCTCTAGAAGAGACCTGATGAAGTGATAACGGAGTCCAATGTGCTTGGTTCTAGAATGAAATGCTGAATTCTTTGCCAGATGTATCGCACTCTGACTATCACTGTGCAAAACATTCTTCTCCTGACTGAATCCCAATTCTGCCAACAAACCCTGTAACCAGATCATTTCTTTGCTAGCCTCGGTTACTGCCACGTACTCTGCTTCTGTAGTGGATAGAGCAACAATCTTCTGTATCTGCGAAATCCAGCTAACTGCAGTAGTACCTACTGTGAAAACATAACCAGTAGTACTTCTCCTACGATCTACTTCGCCAGCAAAATCTGCATCTACAAAGCCTTGTAGAGTCACCTCGCCTCGTCCAAAGCATAAGCATCTATCAGTAGTTCCCCGTAGATATCTTAATATCCACTTTACTGCTTCCCAATACTGCTTTCCTGGATTTGCCATAAACCTGCTCACAACTCCCACTGCATGAGCAATATCTGGTCTGGTACAAACCATGGCATACATCAAACTTCCAATGGCTGAGGCATATGGTATTTTAGCCATGAAGTTTATCTCGTCCTCTGTCTTAGGACTCTGATCACTAGATAGACGGAAGTGATTAGCTAGTGGCGTGCTAACAGCCTTCGCACTGCACATGTTAAATCTCTGCAGAACTTGACTAATGTACTTGGCCTGAGATAACTGCAAGATACCCTTCTGCTTATCTCTGAAAATCCTCATTCCGAGAATCTGCTTCGCTGCACCCAAGTCCTTCATTTCGAATTCTGCTGACAGCTGCATCTTTAACTTCTTGATTTCGTCCATATCTGAGCCTGCTACTAACATATCATCGACATAAAGTAGCAAAATTATATAACTGGACTCGAATCTCCTGAAGTAGCAACAATGGTCAGCATTACATTTGAAGTAGCCATTTTTCTGCATAAATCCGTCGAACTTCTTGTACCACTGTCTCGGGGCTTGCTTTAAGCCATACAGGCTCTTCTTCAATTTGCAAACGAGCTTCTCCTTTCCTTTGACTGAGAAGCCTTCTGGCTGCTGCATATATATTTCCTCCTCAAGGTCACCATGGAGGAAAGCAGTTTTTACATCTAACTGCTCCAAGTGCAAACCCTCTGCTGCAACAATACTCAAGACTGATCTGATTGTTGTCAGCTTCACAACTGGCGAAAATATTTCCGTGTAGTCAATTCCTTCTTTCTGCTGGAAACCTTTGACCACCAACCTCGCCTTGTATCTCTTTGATCCATCATGTTCCTCCTTGATTCTGTACACCCACTTATTGTGTAGAGCTCTCTTTCCTGTAGGTAACTCGGCTAGTTCCCACGTCTGGTTAGAGATGAGAGACTTTATCTCATCTTTCATTGCAAGCTCCCACTTGCCAGAATCACCGACCTGACATGCCTCATGATAGCATTCAGGTTCACCTGCATCAGTAAGTAACATGTAGCTCATGTACTTTCTATTTGGAACATGAGGTCTGGTTGACCTTCTAAGAACAGGGACTGGAGACTGTGATGCATCAGTCTCTAGAACAGGCTCCTGTAACTGCAGATCCTCCTCTATCTGCTGCGACGTACTACTTTCTGGAGCATCATCCAACTCAACATATGTTGGACCATCATGTACTGTGTCATCGGACTGCACTGCATTTCTGTCCTTGTACATAACCTTCTCGTTGAATATGACATCCCTGCTTCTGATGACCTTTCTGTTCTGGTCATCCCATAAGCGGTAGCCGAACTCATCTCCGCCATATCCAATGAATGTGCACTTTAGTGATTTGGAGTCTAGCTTGCCCCTTGCCTGATCACTAATATGTGCATATGCGACACATCCAAAAACTTTCATGTGGGAAAGTTTTATTTCTTTTCCGCTCCATACTTCCTCCGGTATCCTGTACTCCAACGGTACCGAGGGTCCTCGATTGATCAGGTACACCGCTGTGTTGACTGCTTCTGCCCAAAACTGTTTGGGCAAGCCTGCATGTAACCTCATGCTTCTGGCTCTCTCCGTTAATGTCCGGTTCATACGTTCTGCAACTCCATTTTGCTGTGGAGTCCCTGGCAACGTCCTCTCCATTTTGATGCCATTCTGGTAACAGAACTTCTTGAACGCCATATCCGTATATTCTCCTCCGTTATCGGACCTCAGCTTCTTTACTCGCAATCCTGTTTCATTTTCCACCATGGCTTTCCACTTCTTGAACACATCGAATACTTCGGACTTGTGTCTCAAGAAATAAACCCACACTTTTCTCGAGTGGTCATCAATGAAAGTCACAAAGTATGACTTTCCGCCAATGGATGAAACTGCGGTTGGTCCCCAAACGTCTGTGTGGACTAACTCAAGTTTCTCTTGCTTCCGAGTTCTGCCACTAATGTTAAAACTCACCCTGGTCTGCTTCCCAAAGATGCAACTCTCGCATAAGTCTATATCAGTAGACTGAAGCTCTGGTAGTTTCCCCTTTGCATGCATATACTTGAGTCCCTTCTGACTCATATGCCCAAGTCTCTGGTGCCACAAGTTTGGGCCCTCCTTGCTTTTAGCAACTGCAATTGTCACACAAGCATCCGCCGTTGTGTAGAGGGTGCCAGTATCCTTGCCTCGAGCGATAATCATGGCGCCCTTGGTGATCTTCCAGTTATCACCAGAGAAGGTGGTGACATGTCCTTCTCCCGACAATTGCTTGACGGAGATCAAGTTCTTCCTCAATTCTGGAATATGTCTCACGTCCTTCAGCTTCCACACAGATCCATTGATCTTGATCTGTACATCACCCTTTCCGACCACGTCACACGGTTGATCATTACCGAGATAGACTCTACCAAAATCACCCCGCGTATAGTTTACAAAAAACTCCTTGTTTGAGGTAGCATGAAAAGATGCTCCGGAATCAATCACCCAGTATTCCGTTTTTCTCTCCAAAGAGCATATCAAAGCATCGTCCGCTTCCTCTTCCACAACATTGACTTCTGTCCTGTCCTCCTTTTCTTTTGGAGGTGCTGTGCACTGGTTTTTGTAATGACCGGTCTTGCCACACTTCCAACATTCCACAACCTTTGTCTTGTTGGAATTGTTTGGATTTCTGGACCTCGATCTGCCACTTCTGAATTTGCCGTTACCCCGCCCATTTCCTCTGTTGGAACTCCTGCCTCTGCTTTCCACGTTCAACGCCGATCCTGAAGTTGAGACACCTTCTGACTGTCGTCTGATCTCCTCCGTTAAGATCATGCTTACGACATCATCGAACTTCAATTTTGACTTTCCGGCAGAGCCACTAATTGCTGTGACTGTACCATTCCAGCTGTCTGGCAACTGCCCAAGAATTAACAGAGCTCGAACTTCATCACTAAAAGTGATTTCGACTGTGTTTAGCTGGTCCGTCACTTCATTGAATTCATTTAGGTGCTCCCCAAATCTTCCGCCTTCGGCCATCTTCATATTGAACAGCTTTTTAATTAAGTGGACTTTATTTGCTGCAGATGGCTGTTCATACATGCTAGAAAGGGCTGCCATGAGAGACTCTGTTGTCTTCTCATTTTTTATGTTGAAAGCCACTGACTTTGACAACGTCAGCCTGATTGTGCCGAGTGCTTTTCGATCAAGCAACTCCCAATCCCCCTGGCTTATATCTTCTGGCTTTTCTTTTAGTGGCTTGTATAGATCCTTCTGGTACAGATAGTCCTCCATTTGCATTTTCCAAAATCCAAAATTTGAACCATCAAATTTGTCAATTTTGGATATTTTCTCATCTGTCGACATTGCTCCCATTCGATCACAAAACAGTCTAAAGAAATCTTTTCTGATGTGGAAGATCAGTCAAAGCTGCAACCACAGAGCATACTAAGAATTTCAAAAGATCTCAATGAGCCAAAGCTCTGATACCAATTGTTGGGAATTAGGACGCAACTAATCCCGCCCAGGATCGATGTGACACAAATAAATTGGACTGAGAAAATATAAATACGCAAAAATAAAATGCAAATACGAAACACAAAGATTTACGTGGTTCAGCAATTTGCCTACGTCCACGGACCCACACCAATATATTTCACTAACTCGGAAAAATGAGGAGTACAAAAATACTACACTGTATTTTTATCTGCCTATGCAAAGGCTATTCTCTCCAACTCACTTTTCTCTCTATTTTGTGAACACCTCTTGATTGTGTTACTCTTCTACACAAGAAGACTTTATGTTGTGGTGGTGTATTACAAGTTAATTTTAGCCTTCTATTTATAGGCAAAATTCACAAGCATGCATGACAAATTTTCAACAAAATTAGGCCACATTTTAGCTCCATGTCTTTTGTCAAAAGTTGGCTCCTTTTGACTAGCTTTTGTCTTCCAATTTCAACAAAATTAGGCCACATTTTAGCCCCATTTTTCAACAGCCCGGGCATGTTCTCCATAATCCATTTGTGTTTGTTTCCTGTCAATCATTCAATGGTAAAACCTCGCAATGCTTAAATAACGAGACTTGGAATACTCCTATTAACAAGCATCACGTTTTAATAAGAAGATTTGGAATACTCCCATTAATCACACGTCGATTTCTAGTATGGAACCGATGCATATTGTCCTATCATATTTACAAAATTGTCACCGTCATTTTTATAGGCGTTAATTTTCTTAAAAACCGATGTAAATTACCTTTTTTTTTAGTCTAATTTGTACTAGTGATACCTGTGATTTCCATTCTCCCGCAAGACTTCAATCCCGGTAAGAATTTTTTGTGTTGGGCTGCTGAAAATGCGTCCGAAGCAGCCCCTCCGCAGACCATGACTTCGACCCTTTCGAAGCGATCAGTATGGCTTAAAGGGAGAATGACTGATGAACCTGTACTTGGATGGCTCCTGGATCCATTTCCAGGAATTCTTGGAAAGGTTTTGACAACTTTGTTTATTTTATAATTAAAAAGAATTGAATCCCGGTTCGCGAAAATGAAAAGATGACCATCAGAAGAAAGGTGGATTATAGGGTAGAGATTATTTCCTCCTTCAATTTTGTCATAGGTATTGTGCAAGAACGGAAGATCATAAGATTTAAACCTGTTGGACGAAGATCTTGGCACAAATTCATACGAAAAAACTCGTCTACCTCCCACAACAATGATCTGGTCACCCCCAGGGAGTACTTGATTCGATGCATACCATCTATCATCAGACAAAAGTCTCTTACTTTGCTTCCAATCACAATTATGGCCATGTGCACAAGGCTCAAAATACCTGTTGCCGATATAAAATCGATGAATAAGTTTTTCCACTCTCTTAACAGTTTAAACTTTTTGATAAGTTCTTTCAAGTTTCAACAATACCTTACTCTTCGCGCACCATGTCCAAAACCACCAGTTTGAATTAACGTCCCGTTGCTCAAGAAAGAACCCGAAGAACACCAAGTATCAGTTTCAACATGTAGAGGTCGAATTCTGTTCCTCAAAACATCATACTCAACTGAATGAGCGTAGCACGACGAGTCTTCTATATCCTCGCGCGTATCCCTACATCTCGTCCCATTGTGACGCCGGCTCAATCTGTAACCGGATTCTCCAGATTCTATCTGGTCGAACATTATCACAGTGTTGTAGTGAGTTAAGGCCATATGCATTGCCACTACACCAGTATTGTTCAACAGAAGTTGCCATGTTCCCTTCCCCAACGCCGGGGACTGCAGTCTCACTGCTGATCCGAATTTTGTAAAATTCAAGAAAAAAAGAGTGATGGCTACGAATTTGAAGTAGAAATGCAAAGAATTTTTCTCCATGGGAAATTGGGGCTGTGTATAATGATTTAAGAAGGTGCTCATTTATATGATATATTAAGGGGTGATCATGCATTATAGGCATCCGGTTAATTTGTTGCATAGTATTTTCTGTTGTCCTCTACTTCATCTGATTTTTGGCAAATCAATCTTTGCCTGAACCAAAGGTCCAAAGATTGTTTGGTAATTTGTCATATAAGTATTCATTATTGTGTGCGGGCGTCCATTTCAACCCGACCCGACTCGACCCGACCCACTGCATATGGGACAATTGATTATGGGAATAATTAGATCTTGTACTATTTTACCCCAATAATAAAAACACCTACATATTGTAACTTGTTGAAAATTACCCACTTTTCTGACTCTCATTTTTCTCTTTCTACTTCATTCTCTTTTTTCTCAATTTTCTTTATTTCAAACCGATTTAAGTTACTCCCTCTCTCAAATTCGACGCTCACTATATCAAACGTGATGCCCTCTCTCAGAACGCGCAAGAGAGAGTCAGAGATGAAGTTTCGGGTTCAAGAGCCAAAAAACGCATATATCAAGCCAACATTAAATCACAGCCGTTAGATCTCATCTAACGGTCCACAATATAACCGACACAACCAATAGACGGTTGCCACACAAGCCCTCTTGCCTAAATTACAAAATAAGTCCTCCAAGTATAGAAATGCATCAATTTGGGGATCACATTTTACAATCTTCATCTTGATCTCCAAATTGTCTCTACTACTCGATCTCTTTCTCTGTACCCGCCACCGCCATTTTTGTAAGGTATGTATATAACTATATATATGTGTATTTATTTTTATTGTGTGTGTGTGTGTGTGTGTAATGCAATAATATTGTTTTTATATATATGTGTATTTTATATTTATCATGTATATATTTATATAGTGTAGTAATTTTTTATATATATATGTTATATATTTATTATATATATATGATTGAATTTATGTGTTAATTGATTTAAATGAACTTTTTATTAGTTTAGTTTGAATGTTAATTTTAGATTGTTGATTTTGAGTTAATAGATGAATATATTCCAGTTTTCGAATTGTTGAAGTTTTATTGAAATTTTAGAATGATATCTTTTATAGAATATACAATTGATTATAGACTTTTGATTTTGAGGAGTTGAAAATTGATTTCGGATTAATTTTGGAGTAGTTGATGATGTTGAAGTTTGACTAGAGTTTTGTTTGAGTTTTGAATATGTTGAGGTTGAATGTTTTGGTTTTATTGTGATATTTTGATTCCCCCTACAGATTGGTTAAGTCTAATTTATAGGAGAGATTTTGTCGAAATTTTCGTAAAATTTTATAAATAAAAAATGAAAATTATAATTTAAGGTGATTTCATTTGTTTTTATACATACATACATACATACTAGTATTACACCCGTGTGATATACAATCATTTGTTACTCACATATATCAAATTTATATGCAAACATATGAAATGAATATTTAATTAAGCATGAGAAACGAATGAAGAAAATTAATTACAAAAAATGTACAATTACACATACTTTAATTTTTTTAAGAGTCATATTTTTATCGTTCCAGAATTTTTTTTTTAAACATTGTAATTTAAATTGACTTAAATCTTAAAGTGAGAAAACAAAATTACATTTAAATAGAATTTATAATAAGTGAAAAAATATATATATTTGTAACATACGCTCGGGATTTTATTAAAATGAAAATGAAAAAAAAAAAATATCAATGAACACTCCTATTTATTCTCTTTCATTTTCTATTTTTAAAGGATAAAATATTTGTGTGATACGGACAACATTTTATTTTATTTATTTATTTGCGAATTTTTTAAAAAAATTCTAATTGATTTTCAAGAAAAGAAAACGGATTAAGAAATTTCGGGACAATTTGATCTTTGAAACGATTTTATGGACAATATATTTTCAATTTGCTCTCAATTGTTATCTTGTATTAAACTTCTAGTTGAGATCTTCGATTTGACACTCATATTCCATATTTTTTCATATTCAAAATAATACAATAATCATAAAAAGAATAATAATTAATACAAAAATAGTTTATAGATAATATGATAGAACTTAAATGATATAATCTAAAATGAATGAGATATTAAGTTTAAAAAATATAAAAACTTTTTCGTATGATCTTTGAGACGATTGTATAGTTTGTTTTCACTTGTTACTTTATATTAAACTTCTCATTGAGATTTTTGATTTGACACTCATATTACATATTTTTCAACTTAATATAATAAAATAATTATCAAGTGAATAATAATTATTACGAAAACAATAGTTTATACATTAAAATAAATTAAAATTTTGATATCATTAATAGCATAACACATATTCTAATGTTATATACCATAATAATTGCTAAAATATTTGTTACATTATTATTATTATTATTATTATTATTATTATTATAGATTTCAAGATTTGGAAAGTTAGTTTGTGCAAAAAACTATGTGGGTGTATTTTTGACATGTATTTTGTTCTATATATGTATAAATAAATATAATAAAATAATTATTAAGTGAATAATAATTATTACAAAACAAAAAAAAAATAGTTTATACATTAAAATAAAAAAAATAAAAAAAAATCTTGATGTCACTAATAGCATAACACGAATTCTAATGTTATGTACCATTATAATTGTTAAAATATTTGTTATATTATTATTTATTTTTTGCATAGATTTCAAGATTTGGAAAGTTAGTTTTGTAGCGATCAAGAATTTTCACGCATTTAAATAATTATTTTAAATTATGAAAAATCGTGCCGCTGCGATCTCACTCATTTTTAAGTTAACACCGCGACGTATTCGTCTAACCAAGTTGAGAAATGTAAAGTCAATTCGATTTTAATTAAATTTCAAATTTCTAAAATTTTATTATTTTATTTATTTATTTTAATTATTCTTTTCAAAATCGTTTTAAATTCTAAATTACGTCGAGCTCATTTTATCTGATCCATTTTTCCGACTGAGTTGATTCACGCGTATTACTTTTCTCGAATTTCGTGTATTACTTGTCAAACTTTTCATAATGTCTAATCAAACCATACTTCCACCTACTCACACCAACATCAATCTCATTCTTCCACCAACCTAAACCCATACTCTATTGCTCACATTTCTCAACCCACTTCCTATACAATCTCCTCTCCACCACCTCACCATTTTTTCATCCTCTATACCCCAATTAGATCACCATCATCATCATCACCTCAACCACTATACACCACCACTGCAGCCACCACGGCAAAGACCAACCACCAATGTTGACATTATCGAAGCCACAACCGAACCACACAAACCACTATCTGCCACCGCCACACACAAGCCGCTACATCCCACTCACCTCTAAACCAGCATCACCGGCCACCACCTCCACTGTCTCATCACCACCAAGAATCGCCACCCAACCGCCTGCAGCACCACTTCATAAATCATCATCACCACCATAACCCAGTCAGCACCCTACTACAGTTTTACCTCCATCGATGAACAACCATTGTCACCACCCCTGCAGTCGCCGCCTGCAACCCATAGCTGAAGACATAACCCACCGGCAACCAACTCCAAACCGCCACCTCCTTCATCATCGTCATCACCTCGGCCACCCAACGCCACCACAACACCACCGCACAATCCCATCGCCTCCACTGCCCAAAAATCAAGAAATAAGTTAACCCAAGCACCTACCTCAATATTCGACCCATTTCTGGCCAGATCTTCGCCGGCGAGACTCCAAAATCGCGACCAAGTTTCAAGCTTTAGCCTCGGTTCCATCCTATTTCTTTTACACCCAATCAAGCCCACAGCCTCTACCCCGCACCTGCACTACCCCGCGTCGGTGGCGCCGTCGCGGCAGCAGCCGAGGCCGGAGCGGGATTAGATCGCCCCCGCTCTCTCTATTCCGCTCATTTTCCTGTAGCCGGACGAATGAGAGAGAGAGAGAGAGAGATGAGTGAATTTGTGTTTTTAATATTTTGATTTGTGAAACTTGCACTTTAGTCCCCAAACTTTTAAAGTTATTTATTTCAGCCCTTTTAGTTTTAAAACTTATCATTTCAGCCCCTTAAGTTTTTAAATGATTTTAATCAGACCCTTCATTTTTAAAATCGATTATTTCGATGCCCACAATTTATTATATATTTTGAGCTTCAACATAAAGTTTTGAAAGTATTCATTTTAGTCCCTCAACTTTCAAATTATTCATTTTAGTCCCCCAACTTTCAAAGTATTCATTTTAGTCCATCAACTTTCAAATTATTCATTTTAGCCCCTCAACTTTCAAAGTATTCATTTTAGTCCCTCAACTTTCAAATCATCAATTTCAGTCCCCAAAATGTAATTTATCAATTTTAAACTATAAATTTCAAAAAACTAATTTAATTTATTTTTCTAAATTGCTAGACGAAGCGTACGAAGAATTAAAGAATTGAAGTAGTTTCCCGCTCAACTTTGCACTCGTCAAGTTTAAGGTAGGCTCACCCCTATTAATTGATTTAAATTATGATTGCATGTGAATGTGTATGTTATGTGATTTATGTGAAAGTTATTTTCATGAAATGAGACGAGAATATATTTATTATGAAATATTTATGTTGTTATGCTTGTCATAACTTATATACTTTAATGCATGAGAAAGAAAGAAGAGAATATCGCAAGATAAATGATGATGTTATGCATAACTTACGTGCCTTAAGTGCACGAGACGAGACTACCCACGCCCGATGATTTTAAAGAGCCTTTGATTTTTCAAAGAGAAGCCACGTGCTTTAATGCACAAGAAGAGAGTACCCACACCTTATGTTTTCTAAAGAGTCTACATTTATGTGTTCAATAATATTGTTGATTAATTAATTGGCGATGAGTTTACTGAGTATTTCTATAAAATGCTCATGTCTAATTTTAACAACATTGCAGATTTCGGAGAGGGTGGGAAGTGATGGGTGATTGTGGCAATAGGTGTTAAGTGGTTGAAAATCTTATTTTAATGATCCGTATTTCCAAACATTGAATAATTTTGAGAATTTTAATTATTTGAGAAATTATGACATTGCAAATTGTTTTACAATATTAATTGCTCGATTTATTATTTCGAATTGTTTCATAAAGGCTTTAGATTTTATCGACCATTACAGTTTATTTAATATTTTCAAAAATGAACTTCAGTTATTTCTTCCGCTAAAATATTATTTTAAAAGTTAGATCAGAAGATGACGTGGTGAACCGGGTATTTAGAACTCAGGGTGCTACAGTTTGGTATCAGAGCCAGTTTGCGTTTCTGTAGACTGAAAAATTTTCAAAAAGAAATTTCACTAGTACAGAAATCACCAAAAAAATGAGGAATATACGTCGATTTTTAGTAAAACCGACGCCTATAAAAGAACGGTGGCATTTTTGTAAATAAAATCGAAGAATGGGCGTCAGTTGTAATATTACAACCGACGTGTATTCTTTAGGAAAAAAAAAACTTTAGGCGTCGATTGTAGACACCTAAAGTCAAAAAAAAAAAAAAAAAAAAAGTCAAAAAAAAAATTTTTTTTTTAAATTTTTTTTTTTTTTGACTTTAGGCGTCGGTTGTAATATTACAACCGAAGCCTAAAGTCAAAAAAAAAAAAAAAAAAAAATTTTTTTTTGACTTTAGGCTTCGGTTGTAATATTACAACCGACGCCCATTCTCCGGTTTTCCACGTCGGTTCTTGAAAAATCGACGTGTATTCCTTTATTTACTTATACGCAAAAAGCGCAGATCATCTATATTTTTTTCACTACTCGATCTCTTCCCGCCTCTCTCTTTATTTTTCTCTCACCCGAACCACCGCACTATGTCGCCGCCGCCACCACCACCACCACCACCACCATTCCTCCATTTCCCGACAACGTTCATCACCACATTCCTCCACTCGCTCTTTATATCTTCCTCTCTCCGAATCACCGGACTCGCACCTCCGCCACCACCGCGCGCCTCCACCATCTCGTAAGAGACCCACCTCTCTCTTTATATACATGTGTTTTTATCTATATGTATATATATAATGTATGTAAATATATGTAATAATATTTATGCATGTATAATGTATGTAAATAATATGTATATATATGTATTATATATAATGTATATAAATGTATATATGTTTATGTGTGTGTGTATATATATATATATAGGTATTTATATTATAGATGTGTTTGTATATATGTATGGGTGTTTCAACTAGTTATTGATTTAATTTTGTATTGTTGATTTTTAGTTATTAGATAGATAAATTGCAATATTTGAATTATTGAATTTCTAATGTAGCGGAATGGATGAAAGAAATGTGATGCTTCCCCCGCAAAAAAAAAAAAAAAACTTTAGGCGTCAGTTGAAATATTACAACCGACGCCTAAAGTCAAAAAAAAAAAAGACTTTGGGCGTCGGTTTTAATATAAAACCGACGCCCAAAGTATGTTTTGGACGTCGGTTCTAAATGTAGAACCGACGTCCAAAACATACTTTGGGCGTCGGTTTTATATTAAAACCGACGCCCAAAGTTTTTTTTTTTTTTTGGGCGTCGGTACTAAATTAGAACCGACGCCCAAAACTGACTTTGGGCGTCGGTTTACAACCGACGCCTAAAGTCGAGACTTTACATGTCTGCGTCATAGACGTCGCCGCTACAACCGACGCGTATTCCGTTTTCCAATCGACGTGTATTCCTGTTTCTGTACTAGTGTTTCAAGAAACATTTTACACCATTTAATTATTATTGATGAAGATTGCCACTGCCATCATTCGTCCCACCCACTCTGAGGTAAAGAAGTTTATGATGTTTAACGTTATTTCAGTATTTCGGATACTTATTTTAATTATTTATGAGAAAGAATGAAGAGAAAGAGATTGTATCCGAATAAGAAAGAAAGAAATAAATAAATGAGTTTTGGAGCATAACGAGAAATCGTATCCAAATCAGAAAGAAAAGAAAGAGAACGAGTGTTGAGCATAATGGGAACAACAATATGATTTAAGAATGATTTTATAATAATTTTTGTCCTCGAACTTAGAAATGATGAACCCTAGTTGGACTTTGCATAATTGATTTTAGACATGACACCATTTACGAAGAGTCAATAGAAATGATTAGACAATTTTTTCGGAATATATGTCGTTTTGACCAACACCTCATGTTAAGATATATAACCACACTATCGACTATTGTGCCGCTTTATGAAGCCATGACTAGTGGTTTTATAGCAACTGTTGCGAGATTCATTAGTCACTTGTTGTCAACATTTTCAGTAAATCAACGAGAAATAGCAAGCCAGTTTTATGAAGTTGTGATGAGATGTTGAGATTATGAGTGATATGATCTTATTGAGACTTTTATGAGAAGAATTATGAAATTTTAGATTTAAAGTTTTGATTCTTAATTATTGGGAATTAAGGACTTGATATTGTGTTTGAGTAGGTGGATTATTCATCTATTTTGAGAGAAATTTATAATGTTATTTGGTCTTGTAATTAAGAAATTTTGGGACTATGATTTGTGGCATATATTTATAAGTATGACAAATGAGTTGGCATTTGAGACAATTAATGTATTGAAGGAAGTGATATTGTGATATTGGAAACTATGATTTGAAATTTTTATGTTGAGGAATGATGAATTTATTTTCTGGAATATTTTTGGTGGTATTGAAGTTTGTTTGAATTGTTGTCAATATTTAAATCGTTGTGGTCAGATGTGGAATGTAACTACAGGTTATTATTGGTTATGAGTATACCTAGAGGTAGGATAAGTCCAAATTACAAGGAGACTCTGCCTAGAATTTTATCGTTTTGAGTTAAGAGCTTAGTGCGGTAAGCAACCTACTAAGGGAATTTAGGATTGACTTGCTAGTTCATTTATACCACAAGCAAGATTTAGTAAATGATATAAAAGGGATGATGACTCTTGAGATATTTTTGACTTCTTCGAAGTATAATTGTGTTTGTAATGGATATAGTTCTGTTGAAATGCTCTCTTTGTTTCACAATTTCAAAAACAAGATGATGTATACAACTACTGGGATATCAAGGTATACATGAAGTTATGCGATGACTTGATGCATGCATTGTGAAGTGTCAAGTTATATTTTGAAAGATGAGTGAAGATAAATATTATGACATTATTGGGAAGAATCTTAATTATTCTTGGGAACAAATTGATTATCAGTATAAAATGATCACTTATATTGGAGAATATTATAAATTATGATGGTAAGTGATAATACGGTTGATTTATTTTGGAAGTTGATCAGTAGATGATGTATTAAATATTTGGTTATTTACATGCAATATGATTAATTTGAAAAGTCAGTTATCATGAATGGGAGATATTGAAAATATTTTATAGTGAGGTGCCTTAAAGGAGTAACCATTTATTCTAAATGAGAATTTGGGGACATATGATTGAATGTTTGGATTGAGATTATGTGAGATAATGATGATTTTCATAAGGTCATTTGAATATAAAAAGGTACAAGAGATAATTATAAGGAATAATGCGATTGCTCTTATGGTGAGAACTGAAGATGACGATGTATTGAGATTATGAAATAAGTTGACTTTCCATGAATAAGTTATGCTATATTTGGTTCTAAGTAGAATTCGAAGAAAGATGAGTCTCAGTCATGGGAAATGAATCAGGGCTTCCTCGTGATCAGTGAACGATTCACTGATGTACATTAAGTTTTCATTTATGACATTAGAAGATCATGAGAGAAAATTGTTGGATGAAATTGATGACACAATTTTTACCAGGTCCTAAATTTGTTCAAGTATTGCAGAAGTAATGCATTTGATCGGAGGAAAGTTTACGATGAGATCATACCTTGAAATTTTGGAAATTGTTACTGATGGTATCTTGGTTCGAAAATAAGAAGTGAAATTTTATGTATTTGTCGTTGTGGATAGAATTTGTGGAAAATGGGAATAAGACTTCACAGTGATGACTTATTATGGAGTAGTGTGCAGAAAGAGTGACATATGGCAGAATCCAAGATTTATTTAGTTTGAGAGATTGATATATAATCTTAGTGAGCAGATTGACGTATAAGGTTCACGTGATAGATATGATGGTTATTATATTGTAATCTTAGAGAGATTGATATGATTATTTGAGGTCATATGATACGATGATAAGTGACATGTTACATGATTAGTAAAAGATATGGTAACTAGACGGTTAACAGATGTTATGGTTATCCCGTGAAGAATTGTGTGAATATACTGAGTTAATTGATCTCATTTTGATGGTTTATTGAATTATGGTGAAATATTACCTACGATTGGGAATCTTCATTTTGAGTCATAAGATATATGGATTTATTTAAAGTTTTGGTGATGCAGTTTCTATTACTTATTATCGGTTGTGCTTTTTATGTGAGTAATGTATTTTGCTACAATAATGGAAAACCTGAGATGATCAGTTGTGTGACTTTTACTTATAATGAGATTGTATCTTTGGGTTAAGTAAACTGAAGAGGAATCTATATGATTTACAGAAGTCTTATTTATTGGCGCCAAACTTAATCGGAGTATTGTTCAAAGCGTGACTTAAATTGAAGTTGGAAAATAGGAGAGTTGAATCTTGAACTTCTGATTGTGGAATTAGTGAGGTTTCTTAAGTTTGAGAATATCATATATGATCCTTATGCTGATACTTTAAATTAGTACATCAGTCCTCAGCTAGAATGAGTATGTGATACCAAGTACTTGATGCATGATTTAGAAGTATGGACTAAAGGACTTAAGTTTGAATATCTCCAATTTTGAAAAGGAAATTTCAGTCGAGTTTAGAAATTATTGCGTTTGTAAATCTTCCCAGAAAGATTCTTCCATGTTTGGGTTCAATATTTTGGAATTGATACCGTGTTTCTATATTTTGGATCATAAGGTTTTATTCTTGATTAATATTTATATCGTGGGTTCGATATTGGTATAGATCTTTGAAAGTTTGGGAAGAGAAGGTCAATGGATGAGTTAGTAAGTTAGATAATGTCAGATGATTGATTGAATTCTACACAATAGCTATCAAACGTCTTTTCATATAGCTTTGTATGAGGTACAGATATATATTAGAGAGGTTGTTTGATTTCATGGATTGCAAGTGTCCATTTTTCGAATAGAGATCCGAGATTTACTTCGAGATTTTGGAAGAGTGTACATGTGGCAATGGGTACTAAATTAAATTTTAGTACTGTCTACCATCCCCAGTCAGACGGGAAGTCTGAACGCACTATTCAGACGCTGGAGGATATGCTTAGAGCCTGTGTGCTAAGCTTGAGTGGTAGTTGGGAGAATCATCTACCACTGGTGGAATTTTCCTACAATAACAATTTTCGGGCTTCCATTGATATGTCACCATACGAAGCACTGTATGGGTGAAGATGACGATCGCCAACCTATTGGGATGAAGTTGGCCAGAGGAAATTTTTGAGTTCAGAATTTACTGAGAAAACAGTATAAGCTATCGAGAAGATCAGACTACTGATTAAAGCTGCCCAAGACAGACAGAAAAGCTATGCCGATCAAAGAATAAAAGACTTAATGTTTGAGATTAAAGAGAAAGTGTTCTTGAAAGTAGCTTCTATGAAGGGTACTTTTCATTTCGGCAAGAAAGAGAAATTAAGGCCTCGTTTCATCAGACCATTTGAAATACTAGAGAAAGTGGGGAATGTGGCTTATTGTTTGACTTCGCCACAAGAACTTGCAGCTGTTTACAATGTCTTTCATGTTTCCTTATTTAAGAAAGTATGTTCATGATCCTATTCATGTGGTGAATTATCAGCCTCTTGCAGTTCAAAAAGATTTGTCTTATGAAGAGGCACATATGCGCATAGTAGAGAGAAAAGTCCATGTCTTAAGAAGTAAAGAGATTCCTTTAGTCAAAGTCCAGTGGGGTAGACACAATATTAATGAGGCTACTTGGGAAAAGAAAAAGGAGATCCTAGTCAAGTATCCAGAAATCATAGATCGAGTAAGTTTAATTTCGAGGAAGAAATTATTTTAAGGGGGTAAGGTTGTAGCGATCAAGAATTTTCACGCATTTAAATAATTATTTTAAATTATGGAAAATCATGCCCCTGCGATCTCACCCATTTTTAAGTTAACACCGCGACGTATTCGTCTAGCCAAGTCGAGAAATGTAAAGTCAATTCGATTTTAATTATATTCCGAATTTCTAAAATTTTATTATTTTATTTATTTATTTTAATTATTCTTTTCAAAATCGTTTTAAATTCTAAATTACTTCAAGCTCATTTTATCTGATCTATTTTTCCGACTCAGTTGAGTCACGCGTATTACTTTTCTCGAATTTCGTGTATTACTTGTCAAACTTTCCATAATGTCTAATCAAACCATACTTCCACCTACTCACACCAACATCAAACCCATTCTTCCACCAACCTAAACCCATACCCTATTGCTCACATTTCTCAATCCACTTCCTATACAATCCCTTCTCCACCACCTCACCATTTTTTCATCCTCTATACCCCAATTAGATCACCATCATCATCATCACCTCAACCACTATACACCACCCCTGCAGTCGCCGCCTGCAACCCATAGCCGAAGACACAACCCACCGGCAACCAACTCCAAACCGCCACCTCCTTCATCATCGTCATCACCTCGGCCACCCAACGCCACCACAACACCACCGCACAATCCCATCGCCTCCACTGCCCAACTCCACATTCCCACCAATCACCCAAAATCAAAACCCAAAAATCAAGAAATAGGTTAACCCAAGCACCTACCTCAATATTCGACCCATTTCTGGCCGGATCTTCTCCTGCGAGACTCCAAAATCGCGACCAAGTTTCAAGCTTTAGCCTCGGTTCCATCTTTTTTTTTACACCCAATCAAGCCCACAACCTCTACCCCACACCTGCGCCACCCCGCGTCGGTGGCGCCGTTGCCGGCAGCAGCCCAGGCCGGAGCGGGCTTGGATCGCCGCCGCTCTCTCTCTCTTCCGCTCCTCTGCCTGTAGCCGAACGAATGAGAGAGAGAGATGAGTGAATTTGTGTTTTTAATATTTTGATTTGTGAAAATCGCACTTTAGTCCCCAAGCTTTTAAAGTTATTTATTTCAGCCCTTTTAGTTTTAAAACTTATCATTTCAACCCCTTAAGTTTTTAAATGATTTTAATCAGACCCTTCATTTTTAAAATCGATTATTTCGATCCCCACAATTTATTATCTATTTTGAGCTTCAACCTAAAGTTTTGAAAGTATTCATTTTAGTCCCTCAACTTTCAAATTATTCATTTTAGTCCCCTAACTTTCAAAGTATTCATTTTAGTCCATCAGCTTTCAAATCATCAATTTCAGTCCCCAAATTGTAATTTGTCATTTTTAAACTATAAATTTCAAAATACTAATTTAATTTATTTTTCTAAGTGGCTAGACGAAGCGTACGGAGAATTAAAGAATTGAAGTCGTTTCCCGCTCAACTTTGCACTCGTCAAGTTTAAGGTAAACTCGCCCCTATTAATTTATTTAAATTATGATTGCATGTGAATGTGTATGTTATGTGATTTATGTGAAAGTTATTTTCATGAAATGAGACGAGAATATATTTCTTATGAAATATTTATGTTGTTATGCTTGTCATAACTTATATGCTTTAATGCATGAGAAAGAAAGAAGAGAATATCTTGCAAGATAAATGATGATGTTATGCATAACTTACGTGCCTTAAGTGCACGAGACGAGACTACCCACACCCGATGATTTTAAAGAGTCTATGATTTTTCAAAGAGAAGCCACGTGCTTTAATGCACAAGAAGAGACTACTCACACTCTATGTTTCTAAAGAGCCTGTATTTATGTGTTCAATTATATTGTAAATTAATTAATTGACGATGAGTCTACTGAGTATTTCTATGAAATGTTCAACATTGCAGATTTCAGAGAGGGTGGTAAGTGATGGATGATTGTGGCAATAGGTGTTAAGTGGTTGAAAATCTTATTTTAATGATCTGTATTTCCAAACATTTGATGATTTTGAGAATTTCAATTATTTGAGAAATTATGACATTGCAAATTGTTTTACAATATTAATTGCTCGATTTTTTATTTCGAATTGTTTCATAAAGGTTTTAGAATTTATCAACCATTACAGTTTATTTAATGTTCCCAAAAATGAACTTCAGTTATTTCTTCCGCTAAAATATTATTTTAAAAGTTAGATCAGAAGATGACGTGGTGAACTGGGTATTTAGAACTCGGGGCGCTACAGTTTGGTCGGAAAACTATGTGTGTGTATTTTTTACATGTATTTTGTTTTTATATATGTGTAAATAAATATATTAAAATAATTATTAAGTGAATAATAATTATTACAAGACAAAAATATAGTTTATACATTAAAATAAATTAAAATCTTGATGTTATTAATAGTATAACATGAATTCTAATGTTATATACCCTAATAATTGCTAAAATATTTGTGACATTATTATTATTATTATTATTATTATTTTGCATATTATTATTTTGCATAGATTTCCAGATTTATAAAGTTATTTTGGGCGGGAAACTATGTGTGTATTATTTTTTGCATGTACTTAGTTTATATATATATATATATATATATATGAGAGACCTAATACATAAAAATATGTGAAAGAAGTTGGAGAATTTATGAAATGTACTAAGGAAAACAAAATAAAGATAAGGAAGAAATGATTTTATGTTCTTGTTGTGATTGTAAGAATTTGAGAAATTGAGAAACATGTATGAGATAGTCACAAAAAAAATTTTGACATTTGAAAGAACTGAAATTGCTTGTGAATGTGGCTATTATGTTATGAGAAACATGTATGAAATAATCAAAATTCACAATGATTTTATATTCTTGTTGTGATTGATAATATCCCGCAACTTCATACGCTAGTGCAAATATTTGAAAGACAAGTGTGTCAGTGTACAAATTCTATTTATAACAAAAGTAGCCGAACAAATACAATTGGAATGCAATGCCGTAGAAGTCCGACATTCCAATCTGAAAATTAGTGCAAAAATTTGAAAGACAAGTGTGTCAGTGTACAAAATTTTGTTTACAAAAGTAGCCTAACAGATACAATTGGAATGCAATGTCGTAGACATCCGACATTCCATTCTGAAAATCAGTGCAAAAATTTGAAAGACAAGTGTGTCAGTGTACAAATTCTGCTTAGTTTGGTAACTATTATAATTTCAAATTATGATAGGTACAAATTTCTAAATCATTTTTTAACCATACATCTTACATAGAAAATCCAAATAATACACATTACAAATTGAATTCCATTTATTTCAGCCGCCAAAAGTAGCCGAATGTATACAATTGGAATGCAATGCTATAGACTTTTGACATTCCAATCTGAAAATGGTTGAATTGCATGGTCAAATTGTTTGTAAACCAATGTTTTTCAGACTCGGTCCGGGCATCGACCTAGTCGAGAGATTAGGTCAGGGGTCAGAGGGTCAATCGGGCATTAATTAATATTAAAAAAATTAAAAAGAAATTTAAATAAAAAATATATAAAACTCGGGTCCGAATCGATCGGGTTTCCCGGGTCGTTGACCGGGTTTGACCCGACTGGGTTTTTAATGTGATCCTACCCGATTTTTTGCTGAGTCGCGGGTTTTCGGTCGACCCGGTCGGGCTGGACTAGGTTTGGCAATATTGTTATAAACATAAGAGTAATTCTGGGGAAACATTTTTAATTGACATTTTGAAATGACGCACATACATTAAGTGGTTAAAAAGTAAATTGTGAGATAGCTATTTATATCATCAAATGTATGTTCACCATGTCACAATATCACTAAAAATAATTGAAGTTGCCGAACAAAGATGCTAGGTATAAAGTTAGAACAAATGTATAATCATTTGTCTACGACTAATGTGATATTTCACCTGGAATACTTTTTCCATGCTTACTAATTAAGATTTAAGAAATCGCATTTTTAAGATTATTATGGAAGACCATTAATGCACAATAAAAGAAAATGTCAAAATCCATACTTCCAGAGTTTTGTAATCATTGCAAAAATTAATTTTCCAATAATTTACAAATATAAGAAACAATAAAATTATATAGAAAATTATTTGTATTAAAAAAAAAATTACATGTATGAGATAGTCACACAATCACAACAAGGACATAAAATCGTTGTGAATTTTTCAATTGAGATAGTCACACAAGGACACAATCCTCAGGAATCCTCAGGTTTGCGACAACCAACACATATAGTCCAATTTTCCTCGTGGGTTAACAATTGATGCATATTGTTCTTACCTTATATGTCTGTGCCAAACGTATCACTTTCACAACCTACGTATATTGACTTTTACAACTAACGTGAATGACTGAAACTGTAGTAGTGAGACAATTTTGAGAAGATGATAGTTTGAAAAATATGAAAGATTGAATTATTTGGAATGGAATTATTTACATTGATAATCAACGATGTATATATACAAGAAGATCTTACAATCAAGATATATATAAAAGAAGATCTCTTTAGTCTCTCCTAAAATCAAGCTTAGTCTAACTACAAAGTAGGAATATAAAAGGCATGTACATATACAAAATCTACTTTTCTAAATATAGAAAATTTACTTTCCAACAATTGCTTGGGCTAAATGAAGAATTTGTAAAAAGCTTCGTGCGATCGCTTGGAGGAACCTAAGACGAGGATTTCAATAACCTAGTCATCTTTCGTGTGGTCAAAATTTCGGTCGTTAACTTTATGGTTTTTATTTATTTATTTATTCTTTTTGCTAATGAAAAAGAAGAAATATAAGAACCAATTATTCTATGCTGCGTAATAAATGTTCCCATGTGCTTTATCAGCCTCAAACTATAATATAACAAGATCCGAAGCTCGGACATCCCTCTCTTCTTTCTATAAAATTCTCTACTTTACACTATTTAATTCCACCATTTTTGCTGTATTTGTGGAAGAAATTGAATAGGAATAGAGGAGACATGCGGGCAATTTCTCTTCACCTCAAGAAAGTGTCTTCAACTTTCCCAACACAAGTGTCTGCGACATGCATATACATAATTGAATGTCATTCAGAGCCTAACACGTAAATAAGTTTTTACAAGTAATTCTTTGGGTTTGACCAAGCATCTCATGTGAACCTCTTCTGAACACTTACTGAACTTCTTAATCATGAAACAGTTACTATGCTACTTCTTAAGACGATAAACAAAAATTTATTCGTATATGTTAACATTGGCCGTGTTGCCGCTTGTCTCAAAACTTTTTCTTATTAAAATTGTATAGAATAAGTTATTTAAAAGATTAAAAAAAGACAAATTATTTATTAAAATTTGTATTAAAAAAATATTTCTCATATACATATTTCATATGTAGTATTATATATTTTACAAAACAGAGTGTCGCGTATTTTGGTATTAATCAAACCTCGGGGTGACGATGAAACATCGTGTCGGATTAATTACGCTTCGCGGATCTTTCGGCCCATGATCGAAGATAATATTATTGCTCAATCTCTACAATTAGGTAACTCACCTACAACACTTGCTAAGGGATTAATGATAAGTGCGATTTTGCACTTATTTTTAGCGTTAAATTTGTACTATTGTGAGTATTTTAGAATATGGTATTTCTAAATTGTGTGTTTATTTCAATTGTTTCATGAATAACGCGAATTGAGATGCGTTTGGTCACAAAACAAGGAAAAATGACCAAATTGTACAGCAATTGAGTATAGGGACTAATTTGTAAATTGCAAAAACATGGAGGACTTGAGATGCAATTTTGGGAGGACTCAAATGAAACAAAAGCAGAAGTATGAGGACCAAATTGAAGATTTCAGAAATTTGGAGGACCAGACATGCCATACAAGAGGGACTGAATTGCAAAAGTAAAAATAGGGCAATTGCGGGTGCACCGCAGTCACACCGCGGTCTCTCTCATTCCCTATTTGCCGTGGTCAAACAATGGTTTGCAAACCGCGATTAGGTTGGAAATCCGGATTTTCACGATTTTTTCATTTTTTTTATTTTCTTTTTACCTTTTATGGGTCCAACTTGAAAATTTTGTCTTGAACCTGTTCCACCCTATTTAAAGACCAAAAACAAGACATTACGACATTCTGAAATTGACAGGAGAAGAGGCAGAAGGCAAGAGACAAAATCTAGGGTTTCATATTGTTCAAGCTTGGTATCGATTTTCTTGGTGCAAGATTCTAATATCTTTCTTGTTAATTGAAGACATGTTGAATTTTCTATTTTGTAATTTTATTATTTTAGATTCTAGCATGAGTAGCTAAATAATTCGTTGGGACGAACGATGTGATTTTGTTTGGATATTCAATTTCAATTCTCTAGTTTTAGGCATATCGCTTTATGTGTTGATTTTATTATGTGTTTTAATGCATGAATTGCTTGATCATCAATTTGATGATTTGTGGGTTGTTTTCATAATCTGATAGATGAGTTAACACCTAAACCTAGTAATAAAATCCGGCAATTGACAAAATGGTAGAGATACATGGTTGTGGTTATCGTAATCATTTTGAATTATTATCATTGAATGCATCTATTTAGGGTTTATTCTGATCGTCATGGAGATATGTGGTTGACCTATCAAGATAGAACCAATTTAAATTCGAGAGGGAAATTTTGGATAAAATTATGAATTTGATTAAAGACTATTTTCGAAACAATACATGAGAAGAGAAATTAAATAGGATAACAAAATTACTATTGTGAGTCCCAACATTTTCCATTCATTAGAAAAAAATCAAATCTTTTCATTTGTTTTATTTTCACAATTCATTGCTTTCACTATTTTAAAAATTCAAAGAATCTCAATCTTGACATTTATTTGTAGTTTAGGAAATGATTAATCTAAACTAGTAATAAATAAGTTAATCATCGTGGGATCGACATCCAAACTCAAAAAGTCCACTTTTACTACTTATTCGTGATATCGTGCACTTGCGATATTCACACAACAAGTTTTTGGCGCCGTTTCCGGGGAACAAACCCGGGTCACCCGCGTGACAGGCAGGAATACTCACCACTATACTACAATGTCTCATTACCTCAGCATGTGAAAAGTGTGGTGGAAATCATCCTACTAACAAGTGCTTTTTGGTAGCCACTGCTGACGAATTGGTTAACTTTGTTCAAAATATTAACAGACAACAGTTCAATCCATGTTCTCAGACTTATGTTTCAACAGTATATGCAGAAAACTGATAAAGGTGTTTGAGAATCAACAAGAATCTATTAAAAAATTGGAAACTCAGATAGGGAAACTGGCTAATCAAATCTCAGAAAGGGCACCTAGATCTCTTCCCAGTGACACAATCAAAAATCCTAGGGAGCATGTTCAAGTCATAACAATAAGAAGTGGAGTGACTCGAGTGATTAAGCCTGTAGGACATTGCATTCATTTGGCACCTTTCTTTAGAGCATAGTGACTCGATTGATTATGCTAGTAGGGGTATTTCAAAACCTGGTGTTCTATGGTCAACTGACTTGGGAGTCACCGACCTAAAACTCGCTAGATGGGTCATTATTATCTTAATGGAGAAGGGTACTGCATGATATTAGAATTTAGTTGATAGTTTGCACATTTGGGATTAAGATAACTAGTGGGTTTGAATTACCTAGTGGATATCTGAAGGTTGGGGGGCTCAATTAAAGGGAATTATCACAATCCTAGGTAGAAGCTATCATTGGTTAAATACACCTAAACTTAAGCGGGAAAGAATTAGTGATTTAGGAATCAACCTTAGAATTTATACCCCGGGTTAGAGAGAAAATAACAAGTTTGGGGGGAAAGTACATCTCATGAGAGGGATAGCGAAATTTGAACACAAAGGGTTGAGAGATATCTTATGCGCACTATGATGATTGATTTGATTGAACACACACTAGGGGTGGGCGTCGGGTGGTTCGGTTCGGGTATCTCAAGAACCGGAACCGAACCATATTTTTTCGGTTCTTGTAAAATGGAACCATTCGATTCCATTGAATTGCCAGAACCAAACCATTCGGTTTTGGTTCGGTTTCGGTTCTAATTCGATTTTAAAATAATAATTATTTTTCGAGAGCCTTATCGATGAGCATTAGGTCTCAGGAAGTGAGTCAATAACCTGAAATAAATTTCTACCGAATATACTAAGATCAAGGATTTCAAAAATCCTTTCACCACAAAGAAAGTATAGGATTCTCCATTAAACAGAAAATATTCATAAACAAAAATAGGAAATGGCCTAGAAGGTTTTTCAAGCATGACAATATAGTAAACTTGTGGGATGAATCATGAGTTTTAAATGCATTATTATTAATTATTTTATATTTGTATTTAAATATTTAATTAATTCCATCGTGGTCATTTACAACTTCGCTTATTAATAAGTTAGTGTCATTCGATTTTCATTTACTAAGAATTTTAGTCCAAGTGTGATGTTAAAGGTTACAATGAGGTGGAGACGTAACAAATTTCATAAAAAGAAATTAATCATTTTCACTTTATCCAAAAAAATACAAATTATTTTAATTTTTAGTTTTAGGACAACCAATTAAGATCCTAAAAAAAAAATAAAGTAAGGATCAAAGATCGGTTCTAAGTTCGGTTTTTCGGTTCTAAAGGCGGAACCGAGAACCGAACCAAAAACTAATCGGTTCTCGGTTCCAAAACCGATTTCCTATTTTATTTTTTTAAAACCATACGGTTCCGGTTTTTTTGGTTCGGTTCCGGTTCGGTCATATCGGTTCCGGTTTTTTTGCCCACCCCTAACACACACACATTGAGCATGGATTAAATTAAGACAGGTATAACATTGTTTGAAAACTTTTTCAGGGATTATTGCTCATATTGTAGGTTATTTGACACGTGTGATGTCGAGAATCGTAGTCAAAATTTTCCAGTTCATACTTGCATGAGTGTATTAGCTCTATCTTATTCGAAGACGAACAAGAGTTTAAGTTTGGGGATTTGATAAGTATGTTTTTGTAATTCTTTTTAGCCTTAAAATTTGTACTATTTTGAGTATTTTAGAATATGGTATTACTAAATTGTGTGTTAATTTCAATTGTTTTAGGAATAACTCGAATTGGGATGCGTTTGGGCACAAAATAAGGAAAAATGATCAAATCGTACAACAATTGAAAGTATAGGGACCAATTTGTAAATTGAAAAAACATGGAGGATCTGAGATGCAATTTTGGGAGGGCTCAAATGAAACAAAAGCAAAAGTATGAGGACCAAATTGAAGATTTTAAAAACTTGGAGGACTAGACATGCAATAAAGTAAGGACTGAATTGCAAAAGTCAAAACAGGGCAACCGCGATCACATCGCGATTCGGCTGGAAATCCGAATTTTACGATTTTTTCATATTTTTTTTTATTTTCTTTCTTACTTTCTATGGGCCCAACTTGGAAAATTCGTCTTGAACCTGTTCCACCCTATTTAAAGACCAAAAACAAGACATTACGGTTTTCTGAAATTGACAGAAGAAGAGACTGAAGGCAAGAAGCAAAATCTAGGTTTTCATATTGTTCAAGCTTGGTATCGATTTTCTTGGTGCAATATTCTAAACTCTTTCTTGTTAATTGAAGACATGTTGAATTTTCTATTTTGTAATTTTATTATTTTAGATTCTAACATGAGTAGTTAAATAATTCGTTGGGATGAACGATGTGATTTTGTTAGAATATTCAATTTCAATTCTCTAGTTTTAGGCATATCACTTTATGTGTTGATTTTATTATTGTGTTTTAATGCATGAATTGCTTGATCACCAATTTGATGATTTGTGGGTTGTTTTCATAATCTGAGAGATGAGTTAACACCTAGACCTAGTAATAAAATTCGGCAATTGACAAAAGGGTAGAGATACATGGCTGTGGTTGTCGTAATCATTTTGAATTCTTCTAATTGAATGTATCTATTTAGGGCTTATTCTGATCATCATAGGGATATGTGGTTGACCTATCTAAATAGAACTAATGTAAATTCGAGAGGGAAATTTTGAATAAAATTGTGAATTCGATTAAACATTACTTTCAAAACAATACACGAGAAGAAAAATTGAATATGATAACAAAATTACTATCGTGAGTCCTAACATTTTCCATTCATTAGAAAAAAAATCAAATCTTTTCATTTGTTTTATTTTCACATTTTATTGCTTTCACTATTTTAAAAATACAAAAAACCTCAATATTGACATTTATTTGTAGTTTAGGAAATGATTAATCGAAACTAGTAATAAATAAGTTAGTTCTCGTGAGATTGACATCCGGATTCAAAAAATCCACTTTTACTACTTGTTCGCCATATCGTACACTTACGATATTTACACAACAATTAACTGCTTGCTTCAATGTTTTAATTGGGTCTCTTGCTGCTGCTCGATGGGTAGGCTTCAAAGACGACCCACTTAATTAGGTTCCCTACTTAACCAAATTAAGTAAAACCTATATATATCCCAACCCCTCTTCTCGGCTAATTAGAACACAAAACATAAGGTGGTGTTCTGTTTATATTTTATTTTGTATTTTAATTTTCGAAAATGTTTTATGTTTCCTTTTTTTATTTTTGTTTTCAAATTTGCTAAAAATGCATTTGGTTTGTCATTTCTAAAAATTGTTTTTGAAAATGAAAAGTTGGAAAACACGTTCTGTTTGAAATTTTGTAGAATACTACTTAAAACTATTTTTAATTAATTTGCTTGCAGAATACTACTGACTCAAACTCAAATTTCCTTTCACAATACACTAAAAACATGGTTACCTGCAACACAATAATGTGAGCATTAAGAGTCTATATTAATACAGCTTGGTCAGGTTCAAGACTTGAGGAAGCTCTGGTTCTATTAAAATCCAGAAAATACAAGTTCTTTCAAAATCACCAGAGTCCATTTATCAAGACATTTTTGAAATATAACAACAATAATTTCACTTAATTTTTTTTTGTAATGTTGATATTGAATTCAATAAAACTTTATTTTAGGTTTAGTTTCAAATTAGGATAATTCTCCACCAAAAAAAAAAAAAAAGACTTTATTTTAAGTTTAGTTCCAAATTAGGATAATTCTTAAAAAAAAAAAAAAAAAAAAAAAAAATCCCAAAACGTGTTTTTCGCATTTTTTTGTTGAAATACACTCAAAACGTGTATACTTTTTTTTTTTTCAAAATGCGTTTTCGAAAATGATAAAGAGAATGCTTTTTAAGTGTTTTCAAAAATAAAAACAGAAAACGACCTCAATAGAGTAAAGAGATCAGGGCCTAAGCCTCTCTTTGTGAAACTCGTGATTGCTCTCTCTTTTGTGAGAACCAACCCATTCATTCTCTTCCTCTCCTGCGTGACTGGAAGAGTGCCTCTTTTTCTTTGCGAACCACCGACCTTCAAGCCTCATGTGGCTCTCAAATTGTGAGCTATATGCCTTCTCGTGACCGTGTTCCACCCTAGTTTTGGTTGAGCCTTGTGTGGCTCCTATTGTGATCGTGTTATAGCTCCAGTTTCGACGTTATTAATTCCTAGTGCAGTCCCTGTGGTGCAGGCTCTGTTTCAGTTTTGGTTGGGTGAAAGGTAGTGTGTTGGGTGTGGTTGGGTGTTGTCTAGGGGTGTTGTCTAGGAGTGTTGTCTAGCCGTGTTTGAATGGTATTACAATTGTGGAGTTTTGGGCAGAATCTGAAGTGTTATTGAGCACCTTACATCCGGTTATTTTGGTGTAATCGAGGGAGTTTTACTTGCTTCATTTATTGCTATTTATTGATTCAATTATAATACTATCAAGTTATAGAATCATACTATATGAACATAGGGGGTGCAATCATCATCACATGAAAGGTGGGGCCACTCATTATGAGACCGACCCCACACACATTCATGTGAAAAGGGTGACATCTTCTATGTTCAAATATCATTATCTCAAGTTATATTGGTTATCCGTTGTCTAATTAGTTTTACTTGTGCTTTGCTAGGTACATTCACAACGCAGAGTATTGTGAATAAATTTTTTTATTTTGTTTTCTTTTTTCAATGTTGACTATTATAATTCTGTTCTCGGGTTGTCTGGTAGAATGCATCTTCCTATATGGAAGAACAAATATTCTATAGAAAGAGACATGTGATGTGAAGCCAATTCCCAAGCACCGGCCCCAGCACTTCCAACTAGAAACCAGCTCATAATCTTTTATTAGCCTGGTAATTTTGACCATATTTGGTGTAAAACAAGCAAAGATCCCATCTTTATAGGGGTAAAAAGTGTAATCATCAATGCATTCTTGTTTCCTCGATATTTCAAGGGATTCTGGATACGTCAAATTGAAAAGATATAATTAAAAAATACATTAAATAAGATTTTATTCCAATATTGGAAGTAACAACCAGACTCCGAATGTATCATATAGCGAAGGTAAAAATAATGCAAAATATTTTATGATGAGAATGTGCTAAGTAATGTTGTACATGTTATGAGAAGATTAGAATTGAATCGTGAGTTCATATGTGTATGCAATTTAATTGTCACGTAAGCATGGTTATGCTAAGCACGGTGCTTAATAGATCATCTGTGTGTGTGTCTCTCTCTCTCTCTCTCTCTCTCTCTCTCTCTCTCTCTCTCTATATATATATATATATATATATATATATCTATTATATATATCGATTGGAGACTGAAGATCAATGTCACTACTATCGAACGTATCTATATCGATTGGAGACTGAAAATCACTGTCACTACTATCGGACGTATCTATATATAACATCAATTTCTTTACAATAAACCCTAATTATCTTTTATTATTATTATTAAAAAAAAACTCCTGATCTCCCTTGTTCTAAATAAATTTATAATATAGAACATTTTTAAACGTAATAATCTCAAATGGTGTAGACAAAAATGACTACAATATTCTACTTGTAAACCTGAATTGCGAGAATATTTCTCCACACTTTCCTACATGTGATCTCATAAAAATGATTGTAAAATCTTTAGAGCAAAGAAAATGCAATGATATTTCTATTTTCTAATTAATCTAGGACATGGAATTATTTATTTATTTATTTATTTTACATCAAAAAGTACTCTTCATTTAATTTTATAGGTGAAATTATTTTTACATTCATAAAAAAATTCAAGACCTTTCCAAATCTGGTAATAGTTAAAACTTTCATTGAGGGTGCGTAACATCTATTTGTCATAGGCTTCAAATCAATATTGTAATCCTTTTGAATTGTCAAGAGTCTCCTTTCGAATTCCAATTTAACTTGGAATGCAACTATCCTTTTGATATAAATATAATAGCATCGTGTTGTGATCTTAGCTATAGTTCGTGTTGCTTTATTTTCATGCTCGAGAAATTCCGTAGCCCCGTGAACTCTCGTAATTTACTTTGAACTACCCTCGGAGATATGGATTAAAAAATAAAAAAGTTAGAGAAAAAGAAAAAAAATGATAATGAAGTGTTGTAGTGCACATGTGACCATCCTCTCATGAACAGTTAACTTCACAGCTGGTCCATAGTATATATGTATAATATCACCATCTCTCTCTCTCTCTCTCTCTCTATATCTACATTTGTATATATTCATATATCCACGAGAACACAGTCTTTCCTCTTCACTTCAAGAATCAAATCTCACAATTCGCCTATTAGTAAAGCTCAATGGGAGGTGTGACGTCATCAATGGCGGCGAAGCTAGCATTTTTCCCTCCAAGCCCACCAAGTTACAAGGTAAATACGGATGATGCCACTGGGTTGTTGCTGTTGGACCCATTTCCGCACCGTGAAAATGTCGACGTCTTGAAGCTGCCGACACGGCGAGGGAATGAGATTGTGGCTATGTATATACGGTACCCTATGGCGACCTCGACCTTGCTGTATTCCCATGGAAATGCGGCGGATATTGGGCAGATGTATGAGCTTTTCATTGAGCTGAGTATTCACCTCAGAGTCAATCTCATGGGGTAATTCAATTACTGCATTATGATCAATTTCTTTTTTTTTTTGATTGAGTTGGAATTTTTTGGGAACTTTTATGATGATTTTATGTGGTTTTGGAAGGGAATTGGGTGTGTCACATTTGAAATTTGTTTGATTGGTACTGTTTTGTATTTATGAGCTGTTTTTGGAATTGTTTAATTGTGTTATGATGAGCTGCCATTTTTGAAATTTTTTTATGTGTGTTGATGAAATTGATGTGAATTGAATTACCTCGTTGGAATTTGGAAATTTATTTTTGTAATACTAATAATTTCTGATGAGTTTAGGTTATAATTACCAAAAAAAAATAAATGTATCTACTTGTGTATATATAGAATGTCTATTTATTAGTGGCTTGCCTAGATTATGTTTGATTTGTTTGTATTGTAGATAGGGAAAATCTAGTGTTCGCTGGTCCATTTTTTATCCAAGAATCCCTTTTTTTTTTTTGGTCCTACGATTGAATCTGCAAATATGTGCAATATAAATCTTAAATGTTTGCAATACCTGTTAGAATTATTTAGTAATAATGGAAAGATAATACCTAGTTTCTTCTGGTTGTCTATGTAGACTCTGGCACCGGAATAGATCTCCCATCTTCAAAATGTTGAGTTTTGTTTGGTACATTTACCCTTGATTATGCACCTATACATATTTTAACTATGTTGATCTAGAGCAGATGTGGGAACTATGGATGGTAAAAAAACAACAATGTACCTTTAATGAACTGTATGTCACCCCCTAAAGGATACAGATTGACCCTTAAGATTTTACCGTCCAATAGTCTATTCTCCCCCTGAAAATGGTCACGATTGTGGTTTTTCTCTCTTTCCATTGCCATATCATGATTCATGTACCATCTGTTCTACGACCACTACAATTGGGAATATAGCTGCTTATCAGAAAGTTCAACATTAACTTAATCTGGGGAGTCAGTCAGTTGGAGTATTGACATAGCTTTCATAAACCATATTTGATAAAGCTCAAATTCTAGTTCGATGGCGTATAGGCTATAACATTAATCAAATTTTATCGGCAAAGGAAAGAGATGACTTCATTTTTGCAAAGCAAAAAAAAGGTAATCAAAGATGATTTCCAACAACAAAGCAAGGAAGATGATAGGGCACTGAATTTTCGGAACAAAGAATTTGCTGAAATGTTCTAGTGAAATTGATTTGTCCAGAGCATTCAATGACATAATTCAAAACTCAGTTGATTCCTCATTTTTGAATGAAAATTCCGTATGGAAGTTGTAAATTTCCTTTCTTCTCATTTTGTTCTGTGTACATATTAAAATTAAATTTTTGATCCTTTATATTTCAAGGACGACCCATAATAATATTAGAATAGAAGTATGTCCTCGTACAGTTCTGTTGTGTCTGTTTCATCAAGCTATATATAAATCTCTGAACATTGCCACTTGTTCTAAAACGAGAATCCGTGTTCAATATATATGACATACTCAGCTCATATTAATCCTTGTTATTGGTTCCACAGTACTTTTATTATGTTATTATCTGCATTGTTTTATTATGATGGTTTGTTTCATATGCTGCTGACTTCATTTAAGTCAAACTCATTTCTTGAAGTGTTTTATGCTCATTAAAATTTTTGCAGGTATGACTACTCAGGTTATGGACAGTCATCTGGGAAGGTAACTTTATTGATAAAAAAAAAAAAAATTCCTGTTTTCGCATTATATTGTTTCCAAACATATTTGGATGCATTATACTTTTTCTTACTTCTAAACCCAAAAAGAAGTTACTAATTTCCAACTTTGACTAATAAAATAATTATTCATTTTAAAACTTATTCACTTATTAGAACTGTTTTGAGCTTAGAAACATGCAAGAAAGTGATTGAATACCTGAGAGCATTTGTTGATGTTAGTATGCTTACCGTACTGCAGCCAAGTGAGCACAATACTTATGCAGATATTGAAGCTGCATACAAGTGTCTCGAGGAGAGCTATGGGGCTAAGCAGGAAGACATCATCCTATATGGTCAATCCGTCGGGAGTGGTCCAACCTTAGATCTTGCCACCCGTTTGCCTCGACTAAGGGCTGTTGTTTTACATAGTGCTATCCTATCAGGCTTAAGAGTCATGTATCCTGTGAGGCATACATACTGGTTTGACATTTATAAGGTGAATGTCTGGTTACTGATCTATAAGACTAATTCAATTATGCTCCTTATATCATTCATGTTTGGCATACTTGTTTTTCTGCCTCGTTATTTTACATCTTTGTGCCTTCCCTTGTAAAAGAGTATTCATTTTCTGTATTTGTAGACATGACTATATATTGGTGTTGTGCAGAACATTGACAAAATCCCATTGGTGAAGTGTCCGATTCTGGTTATTCATGTAAGTATACATATGATCTGCTCTTTGTGATTGCATAAAACTATTCAATATTGTACATTATCATCACTCCAATGGCTTTTCAAAGCAACGTCCTTCTCATGAGAATATTTGTTTTTATGACATAGGTTACATAATAATTGTGTTTAGTCACACTACATTTTGAATTTTTTTGTGCAGGGCACTGCTGATGATGTCGTTGACTGCTCTCACGGGAAACAGCTTTATGAACTATCTCAAGTGAAATTCGAACCATTATGGCTGAAGGGCGGAAACCACTGTGATTTGGAATTATATCCTGAATATATTAGGCACCTAAAAAAGTTTATTTCCACAGTTGAAAGACCACCCTCCCAGAGGAACACTTCACGAAGAAGCATAGACCGGCCCGAACATTCCAGGAGGAGTACTGACTGTTTTGAGGCTCCAAGAAAGAGCACTGACCGGAGGGAGAAACCTAGAAGAAGCACTGATAGGCCAGAAAAAATGAAAAATTATGAGTATAAACTTCATTCTGATGACAAGCTTTCTAAGTTAAAAGTATCATTTGAGCAGATAGAAAAATCTCGGAGAAGTGTGGAATATCATGAGAAGTCTCGAAGGAGTATCGATCATCAGCTGGAGAAGGCACGAAAGAGCGTAGATTGGCTGGACAGAATACGAGCTGTGTGAATTTGTTGATAGTGGTATAGATCTTTGCATTTTTATTTTTTATTGGTGTGAAGAAAGCAATGGGGAAAAAGACGATTTAATTATGGTTATGGGTCTATTGTTCTCGGAATTTCCACGTTGGCCTCGCCTCGGTGAATAATTTTTCCATTTTTCATTACTGTTGTGAGGAAAAACATGGGGGGTATATCATGTTATAATTCATCACTCTTGACAAGTTTCACTTGTTTTTCAGGCGGGCCTGTATAAAGAATGTTTAACACCCTATAGTATCTATCTTATCAGTTTGTGCGTGTCATCCTTGCGCAGTGGCTATATTAATCTTCTATATATCGTTCCAATTTTATCGAACATTTCTTTAAAAACCGTATTTACTTCAAAGGGCCTAACTATTAAGAATGGTACCATACCATGGCTGGTTAATGAGCTTGAACTAGTGAAAATGGAGCTAAAATGCATTGCCCATTGCCTGATAGAGCATAGTAATGCTATTCGGCTTCGCTTATCACCAGTTTATTCATGCCACAAAACTGATGCTTAGCACCAGTGCGACTGAATAGCAATAGAGCAAGAGAGTTGTTGAACAAGATTCTGTTGGAAAGTGCCCAAGTCACAGTGTCATTTATTATTGAAAAGTTACCTCTGACATGGAAAAAATTTCAAAAACTCCTAAAACACAAGCAAAAGAAAATTAACGTTGATGAACTTATTGTTAGACGAAGAAGCAAACAAAAGTTTTGGAAAGAAATGGTTCAAACCGGAGGTGGCTAAAGCAAATGTAGTGGAACATGGCCAAACCTTAAGGGCCATAAAAACAAGTTTATCAAGAGTCTGAAGTTGAGGTCAAAATGTGGAGTTTCTAAGAAATTTCAAGAGAAATGCTTCAATTGTGACAATGTTTGTAATAATAAGTCTTCTGAGTGCCGTTTACCAAGGAAGAACAATAGGAAAGAAGCAAACATGGTTGAATACAAGGTTCAAAATGTATCTGAAATGAAACTTGCAGTCATCATTTCTGAAGTGAACCTAATGGGTTCAAAATTTTGAGAATTGTAGATAGACACCAGTGTCAACCAACATATTTGTTCCGACAAGGACATGTTTAGTGACTTTGAAGCAACATAAAATGGGAAAAAGCAGTATATGAGAAATTCAGCAACTTCTGAAATCAAGGGCCATGGAGGTGAATACGAATCACCGCGTACACGAATATCGGACCGAATGGATCAAAAACAAATAGCCCTTAGTAAGGTCCACGTTTGGTTCAATATTTCCTAAAATTTATTTAATTTTCAATTGACTGGTCAAAATTGTAAACATGTGATTAATGGGATTAATGGAGTATTAAGACCATGTTGAATGGCTTAACTCCTATCCCGTTTTATTCCATAACACCTTATTTATTTGGTCTTTTTCTCCTCCACTAACACATACGAAATTGCTATTACATTCCCTGTCCGGCACTGTATCACTTTTTTGTTCTTCCTTCTGTCGGATTTAGTGATTGTTCATACTAATAGTCAGTTCCCTGGAGTGGTAACATTATGCTATGTTTCAAGAAAATTGTGCTTGTATAGGCATCGATTCCAGATTTAGCTCGAATTTACAATTTCTATTTCTGCAATCTCCAATTTCTGTTTATCCTGTACTCAATCAAGAATTTTTGTTTAATACAAATCAAGCTGACAGCTATGAGGAAAAATTCTTTCTAAAAGAAAAATGTACCACATGAACTCTACTTCTATAAGAATTGCAAAATAACCCCTAAACTATTAAGAATAACGAAATAATCTATTTATTATAAGAAAATAAAAATGAAAATGAAATAAAGTCAAATAAGAGTCATGACCTTATCCAATAGATGTTTACAAACACCAATCCATTTTATCAATGGACTTAGAGCATCTCCAATGCATTTCGTGGATTGGGAAAATATACTTGACATGTAAGCAAATAGATGGAATATGGTAAAAATCTCTCTCCAATGTACAACGTGGATTAGGATGTTAGGCTGACGTGACGCTAAAAAATAAACATTGTGGAGTGTTCCGTCTACATCTAGACGCTCCTGAGACATGCTGACTCAGCATTAATTTTTATTTTATAATTATTTAATTACCGTAGATAAGAACGTGGATCAATTAAATTGCATGATATAAATTAGTTTCCTTTTGGACTCTGCAGTACATTGGAGATAATGTCATAATTAATTTTAATTTTATTATAAAAAAATGTCACATGTGGAAAATAAAGCCATTTGTTGAATTTGGTTAGCCATCTTTGTTGAATTTTTTGGTTGAATTTGGCAAGCCACCAATAGCCCACAAATTTAGCCTACAATCTAGTCTATGTTCACACCTATTTTTCTTCCATCCATTGTTGACTTTTTGTCCAAACTTTTCCTATAAATAGAGGGCAAAACCTCAATGGAAAATGCACCAAGTAGAGAGGAAAATAGAAAGTGAAAATAGTAGAGAGAAACATTTGTGAGTAGAGAGAAAATTAGAGAGAAATAAATTGTTTTCTCCTAAGTATTTTCCTACCTTGTTTTCTCCTATTACAAGAGAGATTAAATATTGTTATCTCCTTGTATTTAGAGAGAAGGTTGTTGTAATTCTCCTACTATAGTGAAATCCTCCTATACTTGCCCGTGGACGTAGCCATTATTGGTGAACCACGTAAATACTTGTGTTCCATTTTAACCGCATTTTCTCAATTCCACTATACTTGTTGACCAACGTGATCCACGCCTTTCCTAACAAGTGATATCAAAGCCTGGTTACATCTTTTGAAATTCTTAGTATGCTCTGTGGTTGCAGCTTTGTCTGATCTTCCACATCAGAAAAGATTTCTTGAGATTGTTTTGCGTAGGGTTGGTGTTCACTATCACTCGGTATTA